>CM060336.1:51445347-51465347 GCA_030674155.1 Stramonita haemastoma
AGGGGCCCTTATTGAAAATTTTGCTTATAACGTGCCCGCATATATTCCAAATTTGGAAATTTCCCCTGTAGTTGTCGGGTTTTGTTTTTTCTGCCTTTTGGATGAAAAGGGGTGAATAAAGGTTTTCGGTCCTTTGCCTCGGGGTTTATTTGGCCTGATGAAAAATTACACATTGAAAAGAGGGAAATAAAAAAGAACAATTTTTTTTTTATTAAATTAGTTAAAAATTTTTTTTCGGTATTTTTTGCCATTGGAACCTGCGGGGTTTTAATTATGTTTCGATGATTTTCAAAGGTTTTGGGTTTCTTGTCCATTTATTTTAAAATTTCCAAGGTTTTTTCTTTCGGGGATCAACAGCTTGTTCCCCATTACAGTTTTAAACTCAGTAAGTTTTTCGTCAGGAATAATTTGATCTTAAACTCCAAAAAACCCCTTGAAGTGCTGCGCCCTTTCTTCCTCTTTTAAAATTTTTTGGGGTTTGGTTTTTTTTTTTTTTTAATTTTAGTTAAAAAGCCTTTTTTTCCAAAAGCCCCTTGGAATCTTTTTTAAAAATTATTTTCCGTCTGCTTTTTAAATTTTTTTTTTGAAATGCTTTTTTCCCTTCTTTGCTAATAATTTTTTTAATTTTTTTTTCCTTTGCTAAAATTTTATGGTCGCCCACTCTTGCTGGGGGCCCTTCTCCCGCAATCCTTTGCCTCTTAAAGAGCTTTTCTGGTTTTCCCTCGCCCTTTTCCCAACTTTCGGCATCGAACCCAAAACCCTAAAATCTTTTTTTGACATCTTTACTGCTGTTTTTTTTAAAAGTCATACAAGAGGCACCCAAATTTCAGGATTTGCGGGTAAAACAATTTCCCACTGCTTTGTTTTGTCCTGATAAAATTAGTTTTTTGCTTCCTCCTTAAAGCAGCATATTTTTTTGGGAAAAACTTTTGGGTTTAGGCAAAAAAAAATTAAAAAAACCACACATACCGCACATGCTCGCACTCACTCACTCACCCCAACTAACTTCTCTCTCATTTTTTTTTTAAATCTTATTATATAAAAGCCCATTATTCCTTTATTTTGGGTTTGGGAAAGCATTTTATTTTTAAACCTTTTTTGTTTTTTTTTTTTGGGATTTTTTCCCCTAAAAAGGGGCGGGGACTGGAGGGAAAAAAAAAGCCAAAAGGGGCTTTTTTCTTTTTTCCCTCAAATTTTAAAAATTTTTGCCTTGCCTTGTCCCCTTGCTCCAAAAATTCAAAAACCACCCCCCTAACAAAACCCAAAACACACACCCGCCCCAACCACGCACACAACGCGTGGGGCGCCCCGAAACACACACACCACACATGAAAGCAACCACACACACACCAAAACGCACACACGCAACACACAAAAAACTCCCAACACACACACAAAACACACACAACACACAAACCCCTCACTACAAAACCACCACACACACACACACCCCCACCCCCCAACACACCCCAAAACAATAAACACACAACAGTGAAAAAAAAAAAGGGGCGAAGGATTTGTTTTGCAAGAGGGAGAGCAGTAAAGCTGTGCCCATGGGTAAACCCGGGGGGACGGAAAGGGGGTTTCCCCCCTCCCATTTGCTGACTTAAAAAAGCCGCTTTTTGTATTCAGGTTTTGTTCTTTGCCTTTGAGCTATCCTCTATTCAGGCTTGTTCTTTGCCTTTAAAGCTATCCTCTATTCGGGTTTTTGTTCTTTGCCTTTGAGCTACCCTCAAATTCAGGCTTTTTCTTTCCCCTTTTTGAGAAAAATCCTTTTTCGGGGCTTGTTTTTTCCCCTTTTGAGCTTTTTCCTTTCCAAATTCAGGCTTGTTCTTTGCCTTTGAGCTATCCTCTATTCGGGTTTGTTCTTTGCCTTTGAGCTTTTTCCTCCAAATTAAAATTTTTGCCTGCCCGGGCCCTCCTGTCTGTCTTTTCTGTGTACATTCCTCTGTCTGTCGGGTCTGTGTTTTTCAGTCTCTCTGTCTTTTCTGTCTGTGATCATCTCTTTGTCTGGCTGTTTTTGGTGTCAGTCTCTTTTGTCTTTTGGTCTGTGTGTAAGTCTCTTTTGTCTGTCTGTCTTTTCTGTCTACCCTGCCCCTTCTGTTGTCTGTCTGTCTGTCTGCCCTGTCTGTCTTGTTTTATCTTTTCCCTCTTGTGTTCTTATCATGTGTCTGTCTGTAAAGGTTTTTTCTTTGTTTATTTCTTTCTTTTTTTAAAATCCTTTTTTTTTCTTTTCTTTTCTCTTCTGTCTTTTTTTCCCAAAATCTGAATGTGCTTCTGGGGGAAATGTCGGTTTTTTGGTTTTTTTTTTTTTTCTTTTTATCTGTTTTTTTCCTTTGTGGGTTTTTGTTGCTGTCGGGTTTTTCTTTTTTTTTTTGTCTTTTTCTCCTCTTTCTATTTTTTTTTGGGGTAAAAAAAACAAGTAGGGAAAGTTTCCAGAGAAAATTTTACTGGTTTATTTTTGGTGTTTTTTTTAGTGTGTGTGTGGTGTTTTGGGGTTTTGTGTGTTTTGGTGTTTTTGTGTTTTTTGTGTTTTGTTGTTTTTTGGGGTGTGTGTGTGGGGGGAAAAAGAGAGAGAAGAAGGAAGAAAGGGGGGGAAAAAAACAGACAAAACGGGACAGACAACGGGAAAAGACAGACAAAAGCAGACAGACAAACAGAAAAGACAGATACAAAGAAAAAAAAGAAAAAAAAAAGGGGTTAGAGAAAAACAGAAAAGAGAGAAAGGAGAGGGGGGAAAAAACAAAAAAGAGAGAGTTTTATGGGGGTTTTTTTTCACTGCTTTTGGGTGTGTGGTTTGTGGTTTTGTGTTTTGTGTGTTTAGAAAAAAAGAAAATAGTGTTTTTGTGTTGGTTTTGCTTGCTGCGTCCCGGGGGCTTTGCATGCGGGGCGCTTCGTGCGGCGCGGGGCCCCAAGGGCCTTTTTTGTGTTTGTTTATATGTGCTTTTAGTGTGTTTATTTTTACTTGATTTATATTTTATTCTTTTATTTTTATGAAAAAGGGGAAATTTAAGAACTTTTGGTTTTTTTCATCTTGGGTTTTGTTACTTTATTTTTTTAAATTTTCCTTTTTATTTTTTTTTTTCGGGGGAAAAAAGGGAAAAAAGGGGGGCACTCAAGTGTTTTTTTTACACCCGGCCCCAAAAGTTTTTGTGTGTTTGCTTTTTTTTGTCAATTTTGTCACTGTTCCCTTTTTGGCACACCCCCTTTTTGGCCAAAAAAACTTTTTTTTTTTTTTTTTGGAAAAAGGCGGAAAGGGGTTTTTTTTTTTTTTTTTTTTAAAAAACGTGTGCGAAGGATTTTCTGGCGTGCGTTCGCAAAAGGGGCCCCCGGTTTTATAGTTTTCATCCGATGGAACTTGGGGGGGGGGTAGGGGGGGGTGGGATTTTAAAAGCACGGGGTTGTTTACTTCGGGGAGGGAAGCACCCTTTTTTTTTAAACGGGATTCGCCCCCAATGTTTTTCTTTGGGGGTTTTTTTGCATTTTTTGTCAAACTTTTTTTACCCTTTCCCCCCGGGCACAAGGGCCACTTTTCCCAATTCGTTTTTGGTGCGTTTGCACATAAACCTTTTTAATTTAAAAGTCTCCCCCGGAAATGATTTTGGGAAGTTTTTTGTGTGTGTGTGTGTTTTGTTTTTGTTTTTTGTTGTGTGTGTTTTGTTTTGGTTTTTGTGGGTTTTTGTGTGTGGTGTGTTTTGTTTTGTTTTTGGTGAGTGTTGTGGTGTGGTTTGTTTGTGGGTGTGTGTGGTTTTTTTGTGTTTAAGTGTGTGTGTGTGTTGTGTGTGGTTTTTGGTGTGTGGTGTGTTTTTTGTTTTGTGGTGGTGTGGGGTTTTGGTTTTTTTGTGTTTTGTTTTTGAAATTTTTTTGGTGGTTTTGTGTTTTTGGGTTTTTTTTTTTTTTTGGGGTGTGTGTGTGTGGGGGGTTTTTGTTGTTGGTGTTGTGTGTGGTGTTGGTGTACGGGTTTGAGCATTTTTGGTACCCACCGGGGCCCCACTGTTTTCCCTTTGTGCAGGATTTTTGCATTTTCCACGGGCCCAAAGAAAACCCCTTGGGTTTCATTCGGCCCAACCCATTTCCGGGGGGCCCCCCCCGCTTTCACACAGACTGTTTTTGGGACGGACGCTACACCCAAAGGGGTTTCCCGCCCCTTTTTAAAAATTTCACTCCTTTTGGACCCAGGGAAAGTGGGGGGGGGTTTGGGGGGGAAATTTCCGTCAGTCCCTGGGGGGAATTAAGGGGGGGGGAGTTTTAAAACCCTTCCCCCGGGGTCAATTTCCCAAGGCAAGCCCTCCCCAAGGCCCTTGATTTCCCTTCTTTGGGGTTGCTTTTACCTCATGAGCCCGATCCGATTTTCCGGGCCTAAAGCCCCTCGTCTGAAAAGCCCAGCCTTTGCTGGGTTTATTGAAACCCGCTTGCCCATGCAAAAAATCTCCGAAGGGGGAAATTTGGGGCCCAAACCTTGATGGGGGCCCAAAAAACAGTGGCATCCCTTTAAAGGTGCCCTTTGGGTAAAATTTTAGAGCTCTGCTAAAGGAACGCAAACAATTCCGGGAATTGTTTTTGGGGTACCCCGTGTTTTCTGTATAAAAGTGTTTCGAGAAAACAAAATTTTCCAGAAAAAATTTTTAAAAATGGGGGGTTTTAAGTTTCAAACCCAAAAACCTGGCGGTTTGGGCCAAAACCCTTGAACCTAATTATATATTCTCTTATGTAGCCACACCCCAAAAAAAAAACATCAATTTTAAAATTTGAAAAAGCACCCAATAAATTTTAACACAGTGCCCCCCCCGGAAGTTTTTTTTAAGCTAAAAAAAAAAAAAAAAAAAAGGGGGTAACCCCGGGGGGGAAGGGGCAATTTGGAAAAGAGGTACGGGGGGGAAAAGCTTTTGTTTGTACTGCCTGTAAAAGTCCCCTGTTTAAAAGGGCCCAAAAGGGGTTAAGTCCCTGTTTAAAAAAGGGTTTAGAAAAAGGAAAAAGTTTTTTTTAACTGCTACAAACATAGCAATTTGGGGATTATCTTTTTTTTTTAATATCAGTTTACAAAACTTTTTATTCTTTAGCTTTGTTTAATCTTATCTTTTCTCTTCTTTTTTTTTTCAATTACTTCTTTCCACACAAACATTTTAAAACAAATTTCTGTCCTTTTTTTAAAGGGAAACAAAAAAACCCGTTTTAAAAGCTGTTTTCTAAAGTCTTTTAAAACACAAAATTTTAATTTTTTGTTAACCCCCCAAACCCCAAAACCCCAAAGCATGTTTTCCGCTAAAAAAGCTACCCCTTAGAAAAGAGCCCTTTTTTTTTTTTAATCATGTCTTGTTCGGCTAAACCCAATCACAAATAAAACAATTTTTGTGTTCCCTAAAAATATTTTGAAAAAAAATGCTCTAAAAATTCACTAATCGTTGCTTGGATCAACCAAATAAAACTTCTTTTATTGCCATCCCCAAAATTGTTTTTCCCTTTGTATTTTTTTTTTTATTATACTTCAATGTTTTTTAAAAGAAAAAATTTACTAAAATGTTAAAAAGTAAATTTCCTGTTATTTTTTTTTTGAAAAAAGATCAGAACAAATTATTTTTTTTTTAAACACCCTTTTTTGTCCACAAATTAAAGGGAACAATGGGGATTTTTTCTTTTTAAAAATTTTTTTAAATCTTTTTTTTTAATACAAAAGAAATTCTTTAATCTATTGTTTTCAATATTAAAACTGGGGCAAATCCCACTTACAAATGAATATTAACTGGCTTGCCCTTCTTCTTCCCTTTCCTTTAAAAGATTTGAATATTTTTTCCCTTCAGTCCTTTTTTAAATTTCTTCTGCCGCTCCCAAATTTGAACTTTTTGGGTTTTCCAGTTGTTTTAAGGTTTTTTCCCACAAAGCATTTTTTAATTTGGTTAAGTATTCTTAAAGGGTCTAACTTTAAATTAAAGGAAAAGGGTCTTTTACTGGGTTTAAAATCAAGCTTTTTGGATTTTTTGTGTCGCCCCCCGCCAAACACAAAAAATTTTTTTTGGGTGCTTCTTCAAAAGGTTTGAAAATGGCAAAAAGCCCGCCTTGTTTACCCCTTTGGTTTTTGGGTTAAACCTTAAAATCGGGGAAAGTTAATTTTTGATTTTTTTGGGATTGTAAAAAAACGTTCATTTAAATTTTTTTGGGGTATTTTTTTTACATCTTTCAAACAGAATCAAAAACCTTTCTTTGATCTCGGGGTTTTTAAGGGTTTTAAATTTTCCAAATATTTTTAACCCCTTTTTTTTGAAATTTTGTTTTGATTTTAGAAACCCCTCTCATAATAAATTGTTTAACCCTTGGGAAGAAATTACTGCTGTGCAATCAGCCCTTGTTTGTTCAGCATGTTTTGAACAATCTAAACCCTCTAATGAAAATTCAAAAATTTTGTATATTTTTGCTGAAGAAACCCGCTGGTTTTTTTTTCCTGCCCTTAATCATTAAATTTTTTAAATTGTATGAAAACCCCTTCTTTTAGCGCTCCTTGATAAAAAGGGGAAAATGTTTTTGTTCAGCATTTAAAAAGTCTATTTGGAAAAAAAAATTTTCCTGTTACCATATACGGGAAACAAAAAGCCTAAATTCTTTAGTGTTTTTTTTTTGCAGCTTCCCAAAAATTTTTCTATTTTTTAAAAACCTTTGTCGTCCTGTTTTTCCCGGGTATACACATTTTTTTCTTTCATTCGAATTTAAACCCAAAAATTCACGTGATTAAAAAAAGATTTTCTGAATTGTTTAGAGTTTAAAACACTTCTCGGCCTTCTATTTAATAGTTTTTTTTTTTTTTAACAATTCCCCTTTACCCAAGTTTTTAACCCCCATTTTGTTGGCATGTCTTTGATTCGGGTTCTTTTTTTTTTAAAATGAAACCCCTTTCCGGGGCCAGGGCCAAGGGATAAAATTCATTTGTTCCAAGATTGGGGAAAATCTAATTTTTTTTTTTAAAAAATTTTTGTTTCTTGGTCTTTTGGTTGATGGATTTTTGGGTTTTATGAAAATTAAAATGCCTAATGCCCTTTTCCCCAAAAAAAGGGCTTTTTTGTTTTCTGTGGGGATCAATTTTTTGTACCATATGATTGGGGCCATTTTTTTTTAAATCTTAGTTTAAAAAAATTTAATTTTTAAAAAAATTAGGGGCGGGCCCATGATGAAGAAATAAAGTTTTTAAAACGGGTTTGTTGATATGGGGGGAAGCTGTTCCTACTCGTTCCAAAAACCCAATTCGTCGTGAACGGGGCAGAATTAAAAAAATTTTAAAAATCATTTTTTTTAAACAGAAATAGGTCAAGACCCCTACCGGGTACTTGTTAACGGGGCTTTTTTTTTAGGGACAGGGAACCACTTATTTGTAAAAAATTTGTTTCAAGGAAATTTTTTTGCGCTAACTACTGACCAGACTCCAAAAATTTTTTAAAAAAAAAGAGTCCCAATTAAAAGCGGGCCTGGAAACTATTTGACCAAAAGGCGATTTGAACTTTTTTTTAATTTTCAATAAGAAAAAATTTTCCCCTTTGCCAACCTTCAGAAAAATTTTTGAAAGGGAATTTTCCAAGGGGACAGACAAGTTTCAGTTTTGTTCCTCTTTAAAAGCCCAAAGTAGAGGGGGAAAGGGGGGACAAATTTAATTCAAAAAAAAACAATTTTTTTTTAAACCCCAAGAAAAAAAACCAGCATTAAAAAAACAATCCATGATCCCCCAAAGGGCCATAGAGAGAAAAATTTAGCCCTCAATGAATAAACTAAAAACCCATCAGGGGAGAATTTAAAAAAACAACTTGCAAAACCCAAAGGGCGGAGCTAGACGAACTTTATAAACAAAAAGGAAAAAAAAAAGTTTTGTTTGATCCCAGACGTTTTTAAAACTTAGATAAAGGGACGTCAAAAACAAAAATTTAAAAACAAAAATTAAGAGATTTTAAAACAAGGGGAAGTTACAAATTAGAATTTCCTGTCTGTAAATGGGTAAAAATTACGGACCCAAGTAAAAAGAATAAAAGAAACCATTCAAAGAATTTTGTATGAAGACAAAAACTCAGCTAAACCCCCGCATAAAGAAAATTTTTTTAGAGAAAAAGGGGAATCACAATAGCAAGCTTTTTTTTTTTTTTAACAGCAATGGGTTTTTGTTTATAAAGGTATTTTGGGGTGTATGCTTTAACGGGGTGGTTCCCCAAAAACGCGGCCAGCGCCCCCAAGGGCCCCTACGCCCCAAAGAAAAATCTTGGATTAAAAACAATTGGGAGCTTCAAAAAAATTTTTTTTAAAAAAATTAGCAGTTTTAAACCCCAATTGATGCCCTCCCCGGGTTTATACTGGGCACAATTTTTTAAAGCGGGAATTTTGCCCTACTGCAAGCAAAGTATTTGGGTTTTTTAGGGTTTGGACCCCCTTTTTGGCATTAGCTTTTTTTGGGTCATTTTGGATTACTTTTTAAATTAAAAAAAATTGGCAGCAAATTCCTTTTTAAAATTTTGTCCAAAAAACCAAGTGAAAAATTTTTTTCAGATTCAGGGCATCATTATTAATTTTTTTAATGGGGATCTGCTTTCCCTTTGGTAAAATTTTTGGTACAGGCCTTGGGTAAAACTTTTTTAAATGGTTCAGAATTTTTTATCTTTTTTTGGCCAATTTTTTTGGGCCTTCGCCTGCAAAAAGGGTTTTCCCATTATTAAATTTATTTTGTTCCCATTTGAAGCCCAAGCCGAAGGCAGCATGAAAAAACCCAAAATGCCAACAGAAAAGTCTATTTTTTTGGATTTTGGGCATATTTTCAAAACATCTTGATATCTTTTAAATTACTAGGGGGAAAATTTAAAACGGGTTGAATTTATTGCTTTTTTTCAAAATTTGGTTTAAGTACTGTTTTTGTGCATCGAACCCAAAGTGCTTGACCCAAATTATTTTTTTGATCTTGTTTGTGCTTGGGGAACCCCAGCAAACACCTTTACAAAAAGGTAAAATTTGAATTTTTTAAATTCGTTCTATACCACCCCTTGGGGAAAACCCCGTTGTTTTTATCTAAGAAAAAAGTGGTCCTTGCTTTTTTTTATGTTCTTGCTTTAATTGACCCCATACGAAAAGTTTGTCCCGGAACCAAAGGAAGTATCCCTTTGGCCCAATATAAAAATTTTTAAATTTGTGTCCCCCCCTTAAAAAAAAGAGTACCCATTCCGTGATTATGACTAATTTTTGTTTTTTAAAGTCTGTTTTTAAACGAAACCCAAAAATTTTCTTTAAAAATTTAATTAAAAAACCCTTTTCTTATCCTTTTCTGTTTTTTAAAAGGAAAAAAATTTTTTTGGACTTGCCCATGGGGTAAGGGTACTTGGATTCAGAAAACAACGCCTAAACTGTTTAAAAAAAAATAAAATTTTTGTTCAAAGGAAAAACTTACCCAAACCAAAGGGTTTATGGTGTTTTTTTTTAATTGGTTTGCATATTTTTCCCCCACACCCAGTTGTTGCGCAATTTACATAGCAAAAGTTTTTTTTGATTTTGATAAAACATCTTTGGTTGCCTAAGCCACATCTTTTCCCTACCCTTCGTTTTTGATGGGGGGTTTAAAATTTTTAAAATTTATTTGGGGGGCAAATTTTTTTTATTTTTTAAACTCTCTGACTGTTTCCACCCCAAAAAACCCAAACTAAAACTTTTTTAAAACAAATTAAAGTTTTTAGGTTTTCCCCACACCCCCAAAAACTGCAATTTTGTTTTCCCTTTTGTTATTTTTGAACACATTCTTTTTTTTTATGCAAAAATTTAAAAAATTTTTTTAAAAATTTTAAAACAAACCAAAGGCCCCTTTTGTTTTGGATTATCCCCCTTGAAAAACAATCAGGGGAAACTTGAAAAGCACCTTTTACACGAAATTTTTTTTTAAAAAAGTTAAAGGGTTAAAAATAAAACCCAAGGAAAAAAAAAAAATTGGGTTCAAAAGATTAATCGCAAATAAAAATGAAAACAAAAGTTTTTTTGGACCATAACCAGAGGGTTATTACGGATTTTCCCACTCCTAAAAAAATTACAAAGTGACTATGGAGTTGATCTAAAACTTAATGATGCAAACCTAAAAATAATGCTAACTTTAAAAACCAAAACCCAAAACTTCACCCAAGGAACCTTTAACTTTGGGGAAGCCCAAACTAAAATGTTAGGGTTTCAAACTAGTAAAAAACCCAATATATCCCATTTGAAGGTGTTCAAAAAAATTAACACTTTCAAAAAGGAAAAAATTTTCCTTTTGGGACCTTGAAAATAAATAATTTGATTTTATAAAAACCCCTTTGACCAACTAAAAAATAATGAAAATTGGGTAAAAGGGCCCGACCATCAACTATTCTGAAGTTTATTCCACGGGTTTAATGCACAAAAACCTTTGTGATGTTAAGATTCAAAATTTTTCTAAACTTACATTTTTAAACCCTTAGTTTGGGGCCCCTTTACGAAAGGGACAAAGGCCTTTAAAAATTACAAAATTCAAAAAATTAAAAAGAATGTTAATTTATGCGAGGGGCTTTTATGTTTTTTTTTTTTAAAATTTTTTAAATAAAATTTCAGCCAGGGTAAAAAACAATGCCCGGGGGGCCCAAAAATCCCATTTTTATGCGCGAAACCTATCAAAATGTTTTTATTTTTGGGAATTTAAAAGATCTAGAAAAAACGCACAAAGATTTGTTCTAAATGGAGGGGTTTTTTGGTAAAAGGTTTTTGGTTTTGGGAATACACTGAAGACGGTTATTAAAAACCCAAAAAGAGAAAAGTGAAGACAAAAAGAACCCAAGCAAGCAACTGCGTAATGTAAGAAGAAGAAAACTTTGATAAACTTGAAAAAAAACTTGTTGGGAAAAAAGAAAACAAATGGCACCTTATTTTTTTTATGGGACGGGGGAAAAAAAATTTAAATTTTGTAAGTCCAACACTTTTTTTGGGAAAAAAGGAAGAAATTTCGGGAAAAGGCATTCAATGCGGGTCCATTTTTGCATATTGTCTTATCCCTTGGGAAAAACCCAGCAGACTTTGGAAATCGAAATTTTTTCCCCTTTAAAAAGGGGAAACAAAATTTTGCAAACACGGAAAAGCATCTGTAACAAAAATGTCCCACCACCCAAAAATTGCATTTTACATCCCTTTGAATAAATCCCCTTTTTTTTAACCAAACAATTTCAAATAAAATTTTGGGAAAATTTCCCCATACAACGTGATGTCACTGGTGATGAGGGGGTTTTG
The DNA here is from genome assembly GCA_030674155.1 of Stramonita haemastoma. NCBI lineage: Eukaryota > Metazoa > Mollusca > Gastropoda > Neogastropoda > Muricidae > Stramonita > Stramonita haemastoma. Next base: position 51,456,583 of record CM060336.1, read on the forward strand.
GTAGGTTTTAAAGTGATAATCAAAAAAAAGGGAAATTTAAAAAGAAAATTAAGTTGGGAAAAATTTTTAGGTTTTTTGAAAAAATTAAGAAAAAATTTTTAGCTATTCAAAACAATGGTGATGAAAAAAAGGGCCCCCTGTCTCTTCCGGCAAAAAGGTAACCCTTTAAAACTTTCAGCAGAAAAACCCAACCCTGAAATTAACTATATTAATTTACTCACTTAGTCTTATTGGATTTTTAACTTTACTAAAAGCTTTTTTAAACTGAAGATTTTCTAACTGAAATAATCCCATTTTAAAATTAAAATATTTTTTATTAATTTTTAAAAAAAATTTGCCCCTCATTTACATTTGTATCCGGGAAATACCAAAAAAAGAACCATTGGATGACAGTCCCAAACCTTAAAGGCTGCCCCAAAATTAAACCAAATACAGCGTAAACTAGACCCAAGACCGGGCAAAATCCCAACAAAACCAAACGATCAATTCTTCTTTTTTTTAATGCTTTTAGCATACTTTAAACAGGAAACAGAAAAACTGCTGTTTACACTGACATCGGAACAAGTTTTTGGGTTTTTTAGCAACAGGAAATTGGGAAAATTCCAGCAGCTGTTATGCTTGGTGTTTTTTCCAGTAGGTTTGGTTTTATTTTTCTTTTAGTTTTAAAGTTTTTGCTTAAAAAAAAAAAATAAACCCCCAAAGTTAAAAAAACAACGCTTGGTTCTTTTTAGCAACTGTTTAAACCCTTAGTTCTTTCAGATCAAAAAAATAAGCAAACCCTTTTTAACAGACTTTTGGGTTTTAACAGATAAAAGGATTTCAATCGTTTGCAAGCAGCCCTATGATGTTTTTTAATAAACGGCAAAAAAGGTTTTGAGTTGAAAAAAAAAAAATTTTTTCTCGATTTCGCTTTTTTCTCAACAGCAATTTTTGGAGTCAATAAAAAAGGAATGCCAAAAAACCAAATGACCGAAAAAAAAACCCTTTGTTCTAAAGCCAAACTGAACGTGGGGTAATGGGTGTGTTTACAGTAATTTTAAAATTTTCCAAATGCAAAAATTTACTGGGGTTTTATGTTTTTTTTAAAAAAACCCTTTTGATTATCAATTTAAAAGTAAATTTTTTTTGATTTTTAGAAAATAAAAAAACTCAATAGGGAAAAAAATTCCCGTTTTTTTTGAAGAAAAGCCCCGTAGAAATAACTTCTGTTGGGGGTTTTGGCGGAAAAATTTTTTTTTAAACCCTCTAGGAGTGGCGGTAAAAAATTTCCCACTTTTGCTAGGGGTGGGGGGGGGGTTTTAAAAAATTTCCCAGTATTTTTTAAAGGGGACGCCCTTAGAAATAATTGATAACACTAACTTTTAAATGAAAGGCTTTTCCAACATGCTATTCCCCAAATACCAGACAACAAACAAACCCCCTCCTTTTTTAAGGTGCAAATAGTTTATGAACATCGAATATACAAACTGTGCCCGGGGAAAACCTTTAAAAAGCGGGGGTTTTCAACCTATGCAAAAAGTGTTTATTCTTAAAATGATTTCCACCTATCTGGGCTTTTTGAAAAAGGGTTTTTGTCTTTTTTTAACATGGCTTCAGAAAAAAAAGGAAAAAAAAACTGGAGGGTTTTTTGGTTTGGGACAAAAGGGTTTAAAGTATTGCAGATAAAAATTATACCAACTAATTTTTTTCCCTTTTGGGTTGGGGAAAAAGTCTTACTTTCCTTTACCTAGAACCGGGTTTTTAAAACGTGCAGTAAAAAAACTTTTAAAAAATTCGATGATAAATTTTTTTATGTGGTGTTTTTACCCCAAAAAGCTTTTTTATTTTCCCAAAAAAAGCGGGGGGAAAAGGTTTTTTCCCAACTTTGAAAAAATTTACAACATAAACCTTAATTTTAATTTGGAAATTTGATTTTCCGTTGGATTAGACAAATCGAAAAAAATTGGGAATCCCAAAAAAACCCCAAATTCACTGGTAAACGTATAAAAACAGGGTTTTCTGAAAGAAGATGATCTTCTGCCGCTTAGAATATCCGGGCGAGTCACCGACGTAGGAGACCCAAACATGTTTGGCATGTTGACTTATTTTTAGTGACAGATGGGCAAAAAACAGCATATACTTTAATTCGCAAAATTTTGATTAGACAAATTAGCATACACAACAGCAAGTATAAAAAAAAAAAAACAAGAGTTTTTGTTAAAAAGATGTTTAGTAAAAAGGGATTCATCTATTAAAGAAACCCAATTAAAACCCCGAGAACATTGTTTAAGGCCCCTACTGAATGTATTACAAAAAATTAAATTTCTCCAAAAACCCCGGGTTTTTGACGGGAAGGGTTTTAAAAACTGGGGAAAAAAAAAATTTTGGGCCCCAAACCTTTTCGTTGTTTTTTGCTGGGCTTCGAAATTTATTATAGTTTCCTTTCCAAGGACCTAAGCAAAAAAAATTTCCTAAAAAATTTTTGTTTTGTTACTAATCATCAAATTTGTTCGACGCCTTTTTTTTGTTTTTAGGTCAGATGGGCCCAAAAAACAAAAAATTTCCCCAGCTTAAAATAGAGGGCCTGAAAGCAGCAAAACAAATTTCCCCTTTAAAAAAAATGAAAAAAAATTTTCGTCCCCGCCCCAAACTAATCAACTAAACCCTTTTTTGGGGAAAATTTTTTTAGACTCCCCCAAGTTTTAAGAACAATAAATTTTAAAAGCAAAAACATTTTGGATCGGGGCCCCCTACTTTTTAAAAAAAAACGGGGAAAAACAACCCCCCAAAGAAAAATAAATGTTTTACATCAGGGGGAATTTTTAGGGGGGGGCAGCCTTTTTAAATTTTTAAGGGGGAGCTTAATTTTTTACCCCAAAAAAATTGGGAAAAAATTTCCCCTCTTTTCCATAAATTTAAATTTGGGGTTTTTTTCCCATTTTAAAATTTTAAAAGGGGCCCCCAAAAAATGGGGGAATTTTAAAAAAGGTTTGTTTTTTTCCCCGGGGCCCCCCCAAAAAAAATACATACGTTCCCCGGGAAAATTTTTTATCCTTTTTTTTTTTCGCCAGCACGGGGTGGGTAAAATTAAATCCTTAGCTGCATCACGAGCTGTTGCCCCTTTTTCAAAAAAAAATTTTTTTTGACCCCTTTTCTAGTGCTTTAAAAGGGCGTTTATCCTTTTGGGGGAAAAAGAACATTTGGGAAAAAAGGTTTTTTATAAAGGCCCCCCCCCCCTCCCCCCCCCAAAAAAAGGGGCATTTTTTTTATTTTTAAAAAAGGTTTTAAAAACATTAGTGACCCTGTTTTTAAAAAATTTGCAAAAGAAAAAAAGGGAAAAATTAAAAGTGAAAAGCCCCCTGGCAGTTTCCCCCTACAACTATTTAAAAAGGGGTGACGTTTTTTGTTAGCAAAAAGGTTTTTGGGGAATAAAAAAAAAAAAAGGCAAAAAAAAAAAAAACCCCGGATCCCTTTTTTTTAAAAATTTCCCCGCCCCCGGTATGATTTGGGGAAAAGCTTTTTTTAAAATTTACGGGGTGTAAAGATCGACCTGCTGTTTGCCCTTTTCCCCCTGCTCCAAAGTTGAGGGTGGACTGCTTTGGGGGAAAAACCCTTTTGGGATAAAAATTAGTTTACTTTTTAAAGCTAACAAAAAATATTTTTTGATTTTGGGGCCTAAAAAAACCACCAACTATATTATGAAATTTTGACGCTAAAAACCTTTATTTTTTGGGGCCCCAGGGGTCTTTTTATTTCCCTTTTTTAAAGAAATTTTTTTTAAAATTTTTTACCAGGCCCCCTTTAAAATTTTAAAAAAGAATTTTTAAACCCCCCTTTTCCCCTTTTTTCCCCCTTTTTCAGCCCTTTGGGGGGTTGGGGGTTTTGGGGGGAAATTTTGAAAACCCAAAGGGGAAAAATTTTAGGGGCCCGATAACAAAATTTTCCTTTTTGCAGAAAGAAAAAAAAAAAAAAAAGCTGAACCACCAAAGTTTTTTCCCAAAAACTTTTTTTTAAAAAAAAAAAAAAAAAATTTGTCTTTTTTACTCACCCGTTTTACCTAAGAAAAAGGCTCTCCCCTTTCACCCTTTTTAAGGGCATGATTTGGTTTGTTTTAAGGGGGGGTTCTAAAAAACCCTACTTTTATGAAAAACAAGATTTTAAAAATAAAAAAAAGGATACTTCAGAGAAGGATTTTCTTTAATTTTAATAAAACAAAAAACTTTTTTGGAAAAAACAATGGAAAAACCCCCCCCCAAAAATTTAAAAGACGTCAGACGGGGGAACTAAAAGGGGAACCAAGAAAAATTTTTTTTGACATCAAAACCACAGTCCCCAAAAATTCAAAAAATTTTAAAATTTTTTTTTTAGGGGGTTTTTGGGGTGAAAAAAGGGGTTGGGGGTTTAAAATTTGGGGCAAGCCAGTTTTTTTTTTTAGGGGGGGTTTAAGGGTTTTTTTTTAAATTTTTAAATTTTTTTGGGGAAATTTTTCTATGACTATTTTTTTTTAAAACCCTTTGTATCCAGGGGGCGGGCCCCTGTAAAGGGGGGAAACCCCCGACTCTTTTAATTTGGACATTTCCCCCAAAAAATTTTTTTTAAAGACGGGGGAAACAGAAGGGCAAGGGATGGGACGTTTTTTTTTAAAAACCTTTTGGGTTCCCCCCAAAGCAGCCCTTTTAAAAATTTTTGGGAAAAAAAAGGGTTTTTTGGGAAAGATAAAAAAAGGGAAATTTTAAGGGAAAAATAAAAAAAAAAAGGGGTTTTTTTTTGGGTTTTTTTTAGAAAAAAAAAAATTGAAAAATTTTTCCCCAAAATAAAAAAAAAGGTTTTTTTAAAAAAAAAAAAAAAAGGGGCCCGCAAACCGGGGATTTAAAAATTTTGGGTTTTATCACACACAACTATAAAAAAAGGCCCCCTTTTTATTCTAAAGTTTTTTTTTATGAAAAATTTTTAAAAAATTTAAGGGGCCTTAAATTTTTCCCTTTAGATCAACCAATTTTTTTTTAAAAAAGAATCTTTAAAAGATTTTTTTAAAAACACAAAGCGGGGGGGGTTTGTTTGTACCCCCCAGGTTGTCTTTTGAAATTGGTTTTGGGGGAACAAAAAAAAAAAAAAAGGGCTTACTTTTAAAATTTTCTTTTAAATAAAAAACGGGGATAAATCTTTTTTTTTTTTAAAAAAAACCCCTTTTTAATTTTTTTTTTTTTTTTTAAAATTTTAAAAAAACACCTCTTTTTTTTTTTTTTAAATAAATATTCTAACATATTGTTTTCATGGTTTCTAGATCATCGAAATGGTTGGTCTAAATGGTTTTATTACGGTCCTCCATTTTAATTCATGAACTGTAAACTGTTGAACAAACATTTGTTAATATGGGGGTGTCACGGTCATACTCTCGTTCTTTTAATAGTAATTTCTTTATCAGAGCTTTCTAAGTGAACACCAGCATATTTATTTTGCCATTCAGGAAAAACAATGCGCATGCGATTATCACCTGTAATGAAACATAAGTATAACAGACAGTTGTCTGAGCTTCCATTTTAAAACACACAAACGTATACACAAATTAACTAACTGGCGGGATTTATTTGGAGTTCTTCCTTTACAAATGCTCTTTTTGGCGCTGGTCGTTTTGATGTAGGTGTTTCTCTTAAATAATACACAGGGGGATTCATTCTTATAACTGTTTTTAATTTCATAGGTATCCATGCTCCAGATGGGGTCAGTTGCTCTTCTTCGGCTGTCACCTTCTGCCTCACCTGGTGCGTACAGGTGCCTTACTTTCACTCCAAATGGTATTAGTTTGTCAGTTGTTGAATTTTTGGCTGATACCAATCGATTTGAGTTTAATTGCTTTTGATGGGTTTTAAAATCCTGTGGCCTTTGATTCTTCATCATTCTTTAGCACGCAGTACTGGGGAAAGTCTTCTAACCCAGTCAGTGTTACGAGCATTGTCTAGAATTCTCTATGGTACTGATATGAGAAAACAGCCGTTCAGACAACTGCTTGTTGAAGTTTTCCACTAAAGCTGTGATCTGTGAACGCTTGGAATGCCTCTCTTTTAAATAACAACTCTGTGTTTTAACAGTAGTTTGGACTAACTTGGCCTTTAAATTTCCTTTCCATCATCAACTTGAACCATACGAGGATAAGTCAGAGCGGACCACGTCTGTAAATTTCTTTTTAGAGCAACAGCAACAGCAATGGCGTCTTCTGTGTTAAGGGTTTTCTGCATCTTTGTATCTTGATGCCAGATCAATAACGTAAGCGCATATTTAAATCTCTTTCTTCTTATTGTGTCGTGAGGCAAATATAAAAGGTCCATTTGATGTGTGTCGTTTGGTATTGTGTTAACAAAGTGAGGTCGTTTTATTCGTTTGGGTGCTGGCAAGTATATTTGCCATACTGCTTGTTTGGACAGCCATGCCTTTGCTGTGGATTCACTAACACCTGCAGCTTCACTAAGCTTTGTAATAGCTGTTAGGCCCTTCCAGTAACCTTTGGGTGAATAATAAATTTTAGCTAGCTTAGTGTCCATTTTTTAATACTAACCCAATCTTTTGGGCTATAAAATACACAACAGTCATGCCAATCACAATAAAGGCTATTTCTCCCCCTTTTTGTTTTTCTGTTAGTTGTAAAAGTCTGATAACTTTGGGGGCAAGATTGTTGCAGTTTTTCACCTGTCACTAAATAGTATTCTTTGATAGCATTGTCGACGTTCTTAAATGTATATGCAGCATGTCCTTGTTGTTTAAGTCTTTCATTAATAAAATCTAACTGTGGCAAGTCTTTGTTTATCATAGGCCCTCCTGTGCTTTCTGCCAGTTGTTCCATTGCTTTGTTATGTCTTTGTTCTCTCTTTATCGTTTCGCAGTTTACTAAACATATAATTGCTGCCTGAGAATGCTAATGCATTAACCACAGCAACCGCCAACCATCATAACAAGAGAAGCCATTTTTTACATGTTAATATTTTCTGGAATTATTCCCTGTTTGACTAAAAAGTCTTTTGTTGCAATTGAAGCTGTTATTACAGCAACCAATTTTGCAGAGTCTTCAAAATCTAGTTTTCCTAGGTCTGCCGCTTTTATTCTGAAATAAACTTTTTTCCGAGCATTGTGTAACCAACACTTAATCCCCCAATTACAGCAGAATGGTAGATAAGTTTTACAACAGTTTTTTCAGCACTCATTTTTAGATTTCTTTTTTTTTTTTAAGTAAATAAAAAAAATGAATTGTGATGATCTGCTACAATGTGCCAGTGTTCCTGAGATTACAGATACTGATGAGCAAGCACTGCTTACTAAAAAAGAAAGATTATATTCTCTTGCTGCCTGTGGAAAAACAAAACAGTACCTAGGAACAAGTTTAGTTTGGATAAGATTCAACAAATGTCAGTGCAAGACATTGAAAAATATTACAACAGATATGAAGCACAGTTAGGATCAAGAATGGTAAAAAGCGTTGGTCAAACAGTTTTAAGTTTATACGTAAAGTTAGTAAGTCGTTTTGCTCCTGTTGATTCAGAACAAGACTTATATATGATTTGGGCGCAGGACCCCATCTAACAAAGTCTTTAGAATCTGTTGGGTGTGATCTGTACTATAGATTTGGAACGTTCTTAGCGCCATTATCTATGGGACTGATTACTTTTAATCATATAGATTTTAGTTGTATAAAAAATGAGCAACCAAGAGAAGAGTCAACCAACACTGGAGAGTCAAGTGACTCCGCAAGCGACCCCCCAAGTTTTCCACAGTAACTAAAACATCTGGGCGAGTTGTGGCTGGTAAAAGATTAGCTGAGTGGAATCGACTAAAAAAATAAATGAACAAACCAAACAAAAAACTGTTGTCTAAGAATAATGAGTCAGCAGAGCCGTTACTTCCAAAAGAAAACAAAAAAGAAGTTACAAAAGAAGACAGTCAAATGTCTTATAAGGCAATGGGGTTTGTCATGGTTGGTGTTGGTGGTTATCTGGCTTACAATTTATATAAAGAATATAAGCCATCAAAGCCAGCAAAGCCAGAACAACTGCATAAAAAAGAAACAAAGACAGAAGTAAAAGAAGAAGAAAAACCATCAACATGCTTAAAACTTCAGAATGATCCATTTTTAATGCAATAAATACTAGGCAAGTAGTTATTGTAGAACTTGATTAGACACTTATTAATAACTTGTTAAGTATTAGGTAAGTAGTTATTGTAGAACTTGATTAGATACTTATTAATAACTTGTTAAGTATTAGGTAAGTAGTTATTGTAGAACTTGATTAGATACTTATTAATAACTTGATAAGTTGTTATTACTAACTTCTTGAAAGTAACTTAGGATTGGCTTCTTGCAGTTCTTAAAAAGAACTTAACATGTGTAACTATTATTCCAAAACTATCTAATAACATTTTTAATCTGTCTGAAACTAATCAAAACTATCCAGACTTGTATAACTTGATAGGAACCTATAAACAACTTGCCAAGTTTTGAAAATAACTTGTTCTGAATGCAGTGGGAAAGGGCCGGTGCATGTGTTTTTGAAAAAGGGTGGGGAACTTCTGGTTGTTCTTCCATTACGCTTTGTTGAAAGTTCAAAGCAGCCACCGAGTGCACTTATCAAAGCCTGATTTAATGAACAGGGCATTTGTATAAAGTACATTCAGCGGCCGCCTCAAAGGCAGCCTGTTGAATAGGACGTAACAAAGCGACGATCCACCTAGACAGCGTGGCTTTCTGCTATAGGCTGTGACGTGTGCTTGTTTAATATTCATTTCACGCGGTCTAGCTA
>CM060336.1:51475347-51487847 GCA_030674155.1 Stramonita haemastoma
CTCTCCCTCCCTCCCCCCCCCCCCCCCCCCCCCCCCCACTAACAGAATCAATAAAGGACCATCTAAGGACTAGTTACTCTGTTCCGTTATCTTTTTCCTAATATTCATTGCTTCTCCAATGAATTTAGCTAGACTTTCTATTTTCTCTTCACTGCTGACAGATAGAATATTTGCAACAGAATTCATATCAGCAATGCCTTTAAACACACTTAGCGCCTCACAGTTTCTGCGTTTATCAGAATAGGCCATACAATCGAAAAGAAAGTGAAATTCGTCTTCTGTGGCATTTCGGCATGAAGGGCATATATTATCGTTAGAGTTATCTTCACTTAAAAACCAATACTTACAATTTTTAAGGCCACTGACTCTTAGCCGAAATCTACTGAGACTGATCTTGTACCATTTGTTGGTTATAAAAGACAGATATCTTTCTGTTTGAAAGACACTTTTGAAGGAACTATACCACATATATTTGTCATTATTTTCTAAATCCGAATGCCAGTTCTGTTTGTAGCATGAAATAAGTCTATCTTTAAATTCATTAATGAAACTATATTCACATCCTACGTCTCTACTCAGCCACACAATACCAAATCCATTCACACATAAAGTTTTCTGTACATTTGACACCCAATTGAGTCGACCAGATTCATGTTGTAAGATTAGCATTTCATAAGCCTGTCTACATATTCTAGAAGCTGGTTGTTTAAGAAGTTTTAACCAGTATTTAATGCTTTTTATATATGTCCTTATGTATAACGGATATCTACCACTTTCCCCGTAAACTAGATGGTTTGATGCATGTAAAGGAACAGATAGAAATCTCTTTATAGCAAATGTGTGAACTTTTTCAATTCGCTTGCCTTCTTCATACAATCCCCAAACCTCAGATGCATACGTTAATATTGGTTCTATCTGAGTATCAAACATCTTCCAAAACAGTTTTAGATCTGTGGTATTCAGTTTTTTCATAGATTTCTGTATTTCCATAACTCCTCTTTTTCCTCTGTTACAAACATCTACCAAGGCACTATTAATGCTCAGCTTTGTTGTGAAACCCATCCCCAAATATTTATATGAATTGGTAACCTTAATTTCTTCATTCCCATACATCCACTTTTCCCTAGAACCTAAGTACCCTCCCTTTCTAAACACCATTACATTAGTCTTTTCAAGATTGACAACCAAGCATAATCTATCTGCTTCTCTCTTAAGTCTGTTCAACTGATTTTGGAGACCAATAGCAGATTCAGATAATAAGATAACATCATCAGCAAACAATAATAGAAATATTTCAACAGTATCAGTCATTAGTTGAATGCCATGCTTTCCTGCTCTGGATACTTCAAGAGCCAATTCATTTATAAATAGAGAGAACAATAGGGGACTGAGTAAACAACCTTGTTTTACTCCTTTTGGACAAGCAAAATAATCTGAATAATTACTCTTATCACGCACACATGCCAAAACAGAGTTATAAACACTTCGTACCGCCTTATACAATTTTCCACATACACCACATTTCCTCAATACTTCCCACAAATTGTTTCTATTGACTGAGTCAAACGCCTTTCTAAAATCTACAAAGGCAACATAAAGTTTAGTGTGTCGTTGCAAGAATTTTTGAACAATGGCAAAAAGCGTAAAAATATGGTCAACTGTAGAATAGCCTGCTCTAAAGCCTGCTTGTTGTTCAATTATTTTATCTTCTTCCATAGCCCATCTAGAAAGCCTTTTGGTTAAAATATCTGTGTATATCTTGCTAACCACACTAGTTAAAGCTATTCCACGATAATTACCTGGTTGGTCTATATCCCCTTTCTTATAGATGGGTACAATCACAGATTTTGACCATTCCACCGGAAAAAGGCCAAAATCAAAGAGTTTATTGAAATAGGCAACAAGAAAATCAATGACCTCATTACCAGCATGTTTCAACATTTCGCTGACAATCTTGTCAGGACCTGCACTCTTTCCAGACTTGAGTTTACCAATGCTGGCTACAACCTCTTGTCTAGAAATTGACTCATTACAGGTTGCCATGGAAATATCTGATAAGTCACCCTCTTCAATTTCAACACTTTCTTCTTGCTGTGGTACATCATCTTCTCCATTAAACAGTGTAAAGAAATGGTCGTACCACTGATTAATGCTAATGTTATTGTAAATTACTCTTTTTCTGTTAACTGACCTAATAATTTGCCAAAACAATTTTGCATCATGAATTGATTCTTTAAGCTTTTTTAATCTTGATTCATCAAATTCATTTTTCTTCCTTTTTAACAAAAGTTTATATTGATTTCTTTCTGTTACATATGCTATCCTCTTTTCATCACACAACCTTTTTGATCGTTTAAATTTTCTTAATAACCCTCTCACTGTTCTTTTCTTTCGTTTACATTCATCATCAAACCAGTCATTTGTTCTTTTCTATTACCTGTCGTTCTTACCATGCAAGCAGCTGCACTGTACAGTGATTCCATGAATATGTTCAAAGAGCTGTCAATATCAGTATTGATAGATATGACAGCCTGCTCTATCTTCTGTTTGAAGACTGCGGATTTTTGTTCCTCTACATAAGTGTGTAGACAGTCTTCAAACCAGATAAAACGATCCTCAGTGCTTGCATTGTCTACTTTCTGTGGACTGATGTCTTCCTCTGTTTTTTTCCATATGAATTCAACTGGCAGATGCCAAGAATCAATATGGTCACTGACATTAAGTTCACAGCAGTTGAGAGAAAGCATATCTTTTGACAAAATAACATAATCAATTACACTGCATCCATGTGGTGAAACATATGTGAAATCTCCACTAGAGACACTATCACAACAACCATTCAGTATGACACAATCAAACATGAAACATAAGTTTAACAGGGACTGGCCAAAGTTATTAACAGTGCTATCTTTTGAACTTCGCTGTAAAACATCGTTACCTAAAAAGTCATCAATATTATCATCATCATCGAAGCAAGATGCAAAGTTAACTACATCCTCCTGACATGGCTGTGCGCTCCCGGTTCTTGCATTCAGATCACCAAGGATCAGTAAATGCATGCTATTGTTTTCGTAGAACTTGCATGAGGCTTTCTTCTAAGTTTACTATACCATCTTTAATCGCCATTGTGTCATACAACGGACCATTTTCTGGTACAACGTAACATGCCACCATCAGTACATCCTTGTCACAGTTAAACACAGACTTCTTAACCTTAACAGCTACAGTATTTTCACAAACAATATTAACTACTGAGATATAAGCTGACAAGGATTTCTGAATTAGCAAAAGAACACCACCTGAATTCCTGCCTAAACGAGACAACCTTTTAGCAGGAGCAGCAACTTTAACAAAATCATGAAAAATTCCACTATAATCAAATGAATCATCAATGAATGTTTCTGTCAAACAAACAACGTTAAAAGTAGAAACGTAATCAATGAAAGCGGTATTATTTAATTTACTGTACAAATTTTCAACATTGTAAATAAGGAATTTCAAAGTCCCAAGATGGTCCAGCCTGTCCTATGGTGCGTTACGTGTTGACCGTCTGGGTCGCGCATTGTTGGCTGGGCACTTGTTGACAGGAGGGGAAGAACGAGGGGACCAGGAGTGACGCAAACCCGTACCGGACTGACTGCCACGTGCAGAATTCCCTCTTACACCACGTTGACCACGTGCAGTTGGTGTCGTGTCACTCTGACTGTCCTGGTTCAAGTGAAGGGAGGAATCCCCCTCCCCGCTTTCCTCGTTCCGACCACGTGCTTTACGTGCTCTGTGGCTGTGGCTGCCCAACTTGGAACCAAGAGGGGAATCACCTCTTCCCCCTCCATCCTGTTGACCACGTGCGCTGCTGTTGTGACTGCTGCCACTGAAGCGATGTGGGGAATCCCTGCTGTGGTGTCCACGTACCTCTGGCTGTTCGGGGTCCAGCTTTCCCAGCTTTTGCAGAGGCACTGGTATCCATAGATGTCCTTGCAGTGGCTGCAGCTTCAGCGTAGGTTTGTGGGCCAGGTTGTCTGGGCTCCACCACAAGCCTGCCTTTCTTAAAGTAGGCCACCTTGCCCTCCTTTCTTCGCCTCTGACACTAAGCTTGCTTGCTTCTTGGTCAAGTCATTGGCAACCCTGACACCACTCTCTTTAAGCCTCCCCCTGAAGTCACGATTGGTGATGACAGCCATTTTGTCCTTCCATCGGTGGAATTTGACAATCATAGGCTGTGGTTGTCCGTCTCTACTTACACCTACTCTATGTGCTCTGAATATATCATCAGGAGTCCAGTGTCTTGGTCCTGCTCTGTTGAGGGTGTCAGCTACCAGACTGGCACAGGTGTCATAGCTCTCGAACTTCTGTGTCTGAGGCACACCAAACATTTTTAGATTGTCTCTTCTGGAGAAACTTTCTAGTTTTTCGTAAGCGTCTTCTAGTGTTTCCACTTTACTTTTCATTTTTTCAAAAGAGGAGGATAGATTCTGAATATCGGTCTTGTTTTCTGAGTAGCCACTGAAGAGAGTTTCGACGTCTTCTTGGGTTTCAATCAATGATGAGGTAAGAAGCTGGGTTTCTTTTTCTAAATTTCCACACCTCTGTCCTATTTCCTCACATTTAGTTTTCACCTGTCCAACATCATTCTTGATGTTTGCCATGTCGCTTGCCATGGTGGACATGGTGTTTTCTATTGACTGCATCCTCCCTCCCAGAGACCTCAGCATCTCCAGGATCTGGGCACTGACATCCCCTGCCACACCAGGGACAGCAGAGTCAGCTGAAGCCTGAGAGGGGGGACACATGGCGGACCTATTCCCTTCATCCACACGTGTGCTGTTTGTTGATTCCATGTTGTTTGTCTTTCCTCTCTGAGCAGGCTGACTGCTGTCTGTAGGGCCGGGGTTCAGTTCGACATCCCCACAACAGAGCAGGTAGGCAGCCAGAAACACGAAGAGGGCAACGTCCACTCTGTTCCTTACAGACACAAGTCTTGTGTGCATTTTGAAAACAAATATGACTCGCTTGGTCATAAAGTTCATGTAGACTCCTAGGAAAAGGCCACACCTGACACGAAAACACACACTGCTCAGCGGCATGGTTACTGACAGTCACACAACACTTATGGCACCGTAATCAGCACGCTATCAGTCAGCACACTGTAGGTAGCTACTATCAAGAAGTTTGATTGCACTCTTGATTAAGGAAAAAAAGCGTAGATATCAGACAACATTAAGGATGGAGTTGTTGTTACCATGAGATATCTCACCGACCCCCCATTTAGGCAGAACAGTGAGGGGGGGGGGGGGGGGGGGGGGGGGAGCTAGTTCTGGTAGTTCAAGGCAGTCCAGGAGTTTTACGTTCTTTTAATGACGTAGAACATTATGTGACGTCATATTTAAGAAACTAAAACTGTCGTCATAACTTTTATAGATTACTAAATTCTGACTTTTATAGATTAGTCAACTCTGACTTAAAGGAATAATTAGCACACGTGAACCTTTGATACGGAGCAGAAAAAAATAAGCAACTGGAAAAACACCACAAATAGTTTATCAGCAAAGTATTGAGTGATAAAAATAAAACTTTTTTCAGAAGAAAAGCTCTGGTAGCCAAGGCCACTGGAAAAGAGCAGCTCCTCGGTAGACACAATGTAAACAATAAATGTAGAAAACTTCAGTACTTTACAAACCACACAGGAACACGAAAACGAAGCTGGAGTCAAAAACACTTTCACTATTACAAAATTCAACTGTTCACAAACTTTTAACCACTATAAAAGAAATATTTAACACAGAGCTCTTAAAACTGTTGCAGCACTTATTAAAGGCCGATCACTCCCCCCCGAGATCGTAGTGAGAGAGAGAGAGAGAGAGAGAAGAGAGAGAGAGAGAGAGAGAGAGAGAGAGAGAGAGAGAGAGAGAGAGAGAGAGAGAGAGAAGAGAGAGAGAGAGACAAGACAAGGCAAGGCAAGGCAAGGCAAGGCAAGGCAAGGCAAGGCAAGGCAAAGTCTTTTATTCGAGGATAATAGATAAGCACTCATGTGCTTTTTTACATCCAGTCCCCGCCCTTTTCAGGGATACATCAAGTTAAAAATATACTAAACAATAGACTTTACGCAGTGCCAAACAATACACAAGAATAAAGGACACTATATATGATAAGGTAATAAAATGCACTCTTTCAGAAGACAAAAATCAGAAGTCACAATAAAAAATTTTGATTATGGAAAAAAAGAAAAGCGTTAGTAGATAAGGAGCAAACAAGAGAACAAAATGAAATAAACAACCGAAAACATCAATCCACCACTATCTATCAAAAATTGTACATGTAATATAAATCATACATTTGGATAAAAGAGGAATTTTTTTTTTAAGAGAGAGAGAGAGAGAGAGAGAGACAGACAGACAGACAGACAGACAGACAGACAGACAGACAGACAGACAGACAGAGACAGACAGACAGACAGACAGACAGACAGACAGACAGACAGACAGACAGAGAGAAGGCAAAGCAAGGCAAGGCAAGGCAAGGCAAGGCAAGGCAAGGCAAGGCAAAATTCTTTTATTCGAGGATAATAGATAAGCACTCGCGTGCTTTTTTACATCCAGTCCCCGCCCTTTTCAGGGATAACATCAAGATAAAAAGATAGCCTCAACTAAACAACAACAATTATAATGATCCAAATCCCAAGAGCAAGAAACCATACCAAGTATCAAACAACAGGTAAGAAATAAGACAGAGATATAATATTAAGGTAATGTTATAAAAAGGCACTCATTCAGAAACAAAAATAAGAAGTAAGAATCAATGATGATTTTGATTTGAATTTTTTAAAAATATATATATATATATATATATATAAATACCAAACAAACAAACAAAAACAAAACAAAACAAAACAATATAAGGCGCAAGAATTAAAGATCAAACATGAGAATATGAGGAGGTTAGATGACTGAAAACATCAATCCACCACCATCTATCATCAAAATAAGTCCCATAAATCATAAGATTTTGATTAAAGGGGATAAAGAACAACAACAGGAGGTAAGAATAAGACAGAGAGAGAGAGAGAGAGAGAGAGAGAGAGAGAGAGAGAGAGAGAGAGAGAGAGAGAGAGAGAGAGAGAGAGAGAGAGAGAGAGAAGAGAGAGAGAGAGAGAGAGAGAGAGAGAGAGAGAGAGAGAGAGAGAGTATTATTAGATTAGATTAGATTAGATTAGATTACATTAGATTACATTAGATTTATTGCTTTATATCGAGGATAATGGAATAAACACTCTTGTGCTTTTTTACATCCAGTCCCCGTGTGTGAGAGAGAGAGAGAGAGGGGGGGGGGGGGAGGAGAGAGTAGCAGTATGTGCTCAGGCAGGAAAGGAATGGCAAATTTTGAAATACAGAAAAGGCTGCCTTTTCTCATTTTAAACTTTGCTCAATATTTTGATGGACAATGATATTATATTTTTTATTTCACTGATATTTATTTTAATCATATAACATGTTATAGCAGTTTGGTTTATTGCACGATCGCGCGCGCGCGTGTGTGTGTGTGTGTGTGTGCGTGCGCGTGTGTGTGCGTATGTGTGTGTGCAGACGTGCCTCCGTGTTTGTTTGTTTTTTTAAAGACTGTGCTCACTATCTTAATAGTCCTTCGGATGAGACTTTAAACCGAGGCCCCGTGTGCGAACGCAACAGAACACCTAGCGCACACGTTAAATCCTGTTCCGCTTTTCCTAAGAGTAGGCCATCGTGTGCCAGTGGGAACAGATGACATTTATAAAAACTGCATACACACGGGGACTGGATGAAAAAAAGCACGAGTGCTTATTCCATATCCATATCCTCGATATAAAAGAATAATCAATCAAGCAAATAGAATAGAGTATTAATCGATTTGATTTTTTTCTTTTCATACAATATGTTATAACAATTTGGTTTATGTCTTAAAATGCGTGCGAATGTGTGCAAATGTTTACAATGTTTTTGTGTGTGTTTTGTGTGTGTGTGTGTCTGTGTGTGTGTGTGTTTGTGTGTGTGTGTTTGTGTGTGTGTGTCTGTGTGTGTGTGTGTGTGTGTGTGTGTGTGTGTGTGTGTGTGTGTGTGTGTGTGTGTGTGTGTGTGTGGTGTGTGTGTGCGCGCGCTTACGCGAGCGGTATTTGAGAGTGTGGATGCGTTGGCATACTGGTGTGCACACGAATGTTTGTGATTTTACTTGGGTGAGTTTACAACTTGCTGAGGCATTGCTGATGTGTGGGTGCTCTTTATACTGTGAGGGATGCCGCTGATGTTTAGAACCTGTGTTGTGCTATACACAACTAAAAATACATCTTTGATATCATTTTACATGTTTACTGATTTTTTTAATATATGGCTTGTAACCCACCGATTTTCTCTGTTTTAGAGATGACAAAGTATTTTGAATTGAACTGAACTGAAGCAGTCATGTGGTGCATTTTTACATCCAGTCCCTGCCCATACGAATACATCATTATATTATCATAACATACACCAATACAGACACATCATAATTATAAAAAGGCCTAACACCCACACATTTACACAGGAAAGGCGAACAAACAAACAATTAAAAAAGCCTTTAAACCATTAACATACAAATAATAAAAGAAAGAAAACACACACAAAATAAGACAAACAAAAATACTCAGCAACAAAAGAAACCAAAACAAAGCAAAGAAACAAACAAAAGAAAAACAAAATTCATAGGCTGAAAACCACCTACAAAAAAATGGTGGTTATGCAAAACCAAATAACACCTGCACACATCTGCCAGTGCAGGCACAGGCAGGCACAGTCCCCCCCCCCCCTTACACACACACACACACACACACACACACACACACACCACACACACACAACACACACACACACACACAAACACACACACACACACACACACACACACAAACACACACACACACACACACACACACACACACACACACACACACACACACACACACACACACACACACACACACACACCTATTTTTTCAAACGAGTGGGCTGATAGAGTTGCAAAAAAGGGGGCAAGACATGAAATGGGATCATAGAACTTCATGTTCCCTTATCTATACAGGAGAGATACCGTATATTAGAGCAGACATCATGGGGTAAGTTAGAAGAATCTGGTGATTTCAAGGGCCCGTCTTTAAAGAGTCGTCTAACTACTGTCCATATTTCTTGTAATATGGCTCCTTTTCAAAAAGATTTAAGTTTTCTAACTGTAAGAAGGGTTAGTTCATTATAGTTTAGAATGAAATTAAATGCATTCCTTACTAAATTTTGCAAAAATGTCCGATGTCTATGTGGAGATCATATTTCAAACACTCATATCATATTTGAGTGCCCAATTCTAAAACCATTTCTGCCTACATTTTCTGAGCAGTCTCTGGAAAATGTATTTGAAAATTCAAAGTTAGCCTTTGCCATAGTTGGATGTTTACCGTACAGCCCACTTGAACATTTATTGTAATTACATTATTATTGTTAATTGTTCCTACTTTGTTGAGTTTAAATTTTGCTCCTGGTTTTAAGAGTATTGCTTTTATCTTCCTTTTTTTTAAGCGTACAAAAATACCACCATTAATGCTATCTTATGATGTTTTCTCTTTTCACCCCTTCCACACACTTCCATAACTTCCATTACACTTTCCACTTCTCTTGTCTAATATCACTTAGAGTGAACAGACATTCAATTGAAGACAACAACACACACCCCATGCATTAATTAGCTGGCTACGCAAAAATACACTTTCGATATTTAGTAAATGGTATCACAGAATAGAAAATTCAAGTAAACAAAAAATAAAAACAATTCAACAAAGATTTCTTTAATCGAGAGAGAGAGGCGGGGGTGGCAGAGAGAGGGGTATCTTACCTATTGACATATATTCCCAACTTAAACCAAACAAAATACGATAAAAAGATTTTGAAAATGCAAAGAACGAAAGAACAGAAAGAAAAGTGGAACAATATTTGGTAATGAATTTATATATAATATATATATATATATATATATATATATATATATATATTATATATATATATATATACATATATCTACATACATACATACATACATACATACATACATACATACATACATACATACATACATACATACATACATACATACATACATACATACATACATACATACATACATACATATAAACTCCTTTATCCACCAAATTATTTATCAAACAATAATATTTCTCAATGAGCACAGGAGTCTAATAAAGATAAGAAAAACAATTATCAAGCAAACAAACGACCGATTAAATTTACAGACAAAAAACATTCCACAACGAGAAATTCCAAGAAAATCAAATACACAAAAAACAACATAAGTACACTCTCATAATAAGAACATAAACAAAAGCAAAACTAACAATAACACAAAGTACAATTTTGGAAGAAAGGAGAAAAGAATGAGATACCGAGTAAAAGAAAGGTTTAAAGAAAAATAGAACACGAAAAAGCAAGAGAAAAAACAGAAAAGAGAGAGACAGAGAGAGACAAGAGAGAGAGAGAGAGAGAGAGAGAGAGAGAGAGAGAGAGAGAGAGAGAGAGAGAGAGAGAGAGAGAGAATGGATGGATGAATGAATGAATGAATGAATGAATGAATGAATGAACGAATGAATGAATGAATGAATGAATGAATGAAGGAAGGAAGGAATGGATGAATGAATGAATGAATGAATGAATGAATGAATGAATGAATGAATGAATAAATGGTGTTATGTCTAGACCACCACCGGTTCCCACACCCAGCATGTACCTTGCTACCTGGGGAGGGATGGTCTCAACCAGGTTCAACGTGTTCATGGCATAGAGTCAAGGACAGGTCAGAGAGTCAAGGACAGGTTAGAGAGTCAAGGACAGGTTAGAGAGTCAAGGACAGGTTAGAGAATTAAGGACAGATCAGAGAGTCAAGGACAGGTTAGAGAGTCAAGGACAGGTTAGAGAGTCAAGGACAGGTCAGAGAGTCAAGGACAGGTTAGAGAGTCAAGGACAGGTTAGAGAGTCAAGGACAGGTTAGAGAGTTAATGACATGTCAAAGAGTCAAGGACAGGTTAGGGAGCTAAGGACACGTCAAAGAGTCAAGGACAGGTTAGGGAGTTAAGGACACGTCAAAGAGTCAAGGACAGGTTAGAGAGTTAAGGAAACGTCCAGGAATGAAGGACATAATTATTAGAGAGTTAAGAACACGTCAAAGAGTTGAAGACAGGTTAGAGCGTTAAGGACACGTCCAGGAATGAAGGACATAGAGAGTTAAGGACACGTCGAAGAGTTGAAGACAGAATTAAGAGTTAAGGACAAGTCAAAGAGTTGAAGACAGAATTAAGAGTTAAGGACACGTCAAAGAGTTGAAGACAGAATTAAGAGTTAAGGACACGTCAAAGAGTTGAAGACAGAACTAAGAGTTAAGGACACGTCAAAAAGTTGAAGACAGGCTAGAGAGTTAAGGACACGTCAAAGAGTTAAGGACACGTTAAAGAGTTGAGGGCAAGCCAGAAGAAGCTAATGCAGGTATACACAGTGAAGTGAACAGACCGCGCCATAAGGAGAAACTGGATATGATAAACAGAGGCACGATCCAACACACCGTCGCAATCACCCCTAATCTTTCGATAGCATTAACCTTCCGAGATTGTTATGGTGTGTGTGTGTGTATATGTGTGTGTGTGTGTGTGTGTGTGTGTGTGTGTGTGTGTGTGTGTGTGTGTGTGTGTGTGTGTGTGTGTGTATGTGTGTGTGTGTGTGTGTGTGTGTGTGTGTGTGTGTGTGTGTGTGTGTTGCAATGTGTGTATAGCTATGTATGCGGGTGTGTGAGTGTGTCTACCCCCCTCTCTCTCTATCACACACACACACACACACACACACACACACACACACACACACACACACACACACACACACACACACACACACACACACACACACACACACACACACACATTTTCAAAAGGCCTTTTCAAATAACTGAAGCGCTTTGATTTGTGTACTCTACAAGATTCATCACTATATAAATCTCATATATTATTGTTATTATTAATCGTTTAATCAACACATAACACAGCATCACACCGCAACTGACACAACGGTCCCTTCACACCTACACATCACACTACAACTGACACAACGGTCCCTTCACACCTACACAACACACCACAACTGACACAACGTCCCCTTCACACCAACACAACATCACACCACAACTGACACAACGGTCCCCTTCACACCTACACAACATCACACCACAACTAACACAACGTCCCCTTCACACCTACAACACATCACACCACAACTGACACAACGGTCCCTTCACATCTACACAACATCACACCACAACTGACACAACGGTCCCTTTCACACCTACACAACATCACACCACAACTGACACAACGGTCCCTTCACACCTACACATCACACCACAACTGACACAACGGTCCCTTCACACCTACACATCATCACACCACAACTGACACA
>CM060336.1:51497847-51500347 GCA_030674155.1 Stramonita haemastoma
AAAAACAAATCAAAGCGCTTTCATTCGACCTACACAACACGCAGTCAACAATAATTTACAGTTTTAACAAATTCAAATATACACACACGCACGCACGCATGCACGCAGCACGCCCGCGCGCACACACACCTACAAACGTTAAGCACTTTGGCAGGTGGATGTTGAAGGCAGGGACAGGTAAGAGATGGAAGCGGAAGGAGGAAAACTTAGGTTTGAAATAAGTGTGTCTTGAGGTTGGATTTAAAAGTGTCATAAGTAGGCTTTTGCCGGATGGAGAGAGGAAGGTCGTTCCACATCGATGGACCAGAAACAGAGAAAGAGCGGCGGCCAACGGTAGATAGGTTGAATCTGGGTATTCTTAAAGACAAAGTATCTGCCGACGAGCGGAGGGAGCGAGAAGGTGTGTACAAGTGAAGACTATACTAGGACCTATTCTCTTTTCCTTATACATAAATGACCTTCCTCTACTTATCAAATCTAAATGTGAACTATTTGCAGATGATACAACCATACATACAAGCCAAAACGACATTGACTCTCTTGCAACCATATTACAACAAAGCTGTAATGATCTTGTCAAATGGACAGAACTGAACCATATGTTTATTCACCCCCAAAAACCAAAATGCATGCTTATCACCACCAGACAAAAGCGACAAAATTTACCTCATAAACAGTTTCCAATCCATATAAGAAAGGAAGCAATTGAACAAACCTCTCATCACAAAGTTCTAGGAGTAACAATCGATGAAAATCTCAGCTGGTTCTACCACATCTCTCATCTATGCAAATATCTGTCCCAAAGAGTATACCAATTGACTAAAATTAAACATTTCCTTGACTACAATTCAAGGAAATTATTCTTCCAAGCTTACATACAATCCTCAATAGACTATGCCTCAACCCTCTGGGATTCTGCCAGTGCAAACACTATGAAACCGTTATCAAGTCTGTATAAACGTGCTCTCAAACTTATCCTTCTGAAAAAAACAACCTTACTTGAAGTGGATTATACTCAGTTAAATATTCTCCCCCTACAACAAAGACTACAATATAACAAAGACATATTGATGTTTAACATAATGGCAGGAGCTGTCCCCATGTCCTTAAGAGATAAGTTCCCAATGAATCATTCCAGAAATACTGAAAAGCCAAGTGTCCCAATCCAAAGAATAGATTTGTTTAAATCTAGTTTACTATACTCAGGCCCTGTGCTGTGGAACTCCCTTCCCGATTAAATTAAAGAGCACCAATCATTGACTACCTTCAAAAATCACCTTCTAATCCACTTGATGCACCAAAAATAATAAACCAATTATATCCCCTTCTCCTTCTCCCCCTTCTCTTTCTCCCTCCCTGTGTGTGTGTGTGTGTGTGTGTGTGTGTGTGTGTGTGTGTGTGTGTGTGTGTGTGTGTGTGTGTGTGTGTGTGTGTGTGTGAGTTGGGTTTTTTGTTGTTGTTGCTGTTCTTTCTCCCCTTTTTATCAAAACTTATGTTTTATGGGACTATTTTGATGATAGATGGTGGTGGATTGATGTTTTTAAGTCATTTAACCTCATCGTATTCTCATGTTGCCCTTTAATTATTGCGCCCTCTTTTTTTTTTGTTTTTTGTTTGTTTGTTTGTTTTTTGTGTGTGTGGTTTTTTTGTTTTTTTTGTTTTTGTTTTTTTGCTTTCTTGCTTTGTTTTCTTTTTGTTTGTTTATTTGTTGGGTTTTTTTTCTTCTTCAAATCAAAATCATCATTGATTCTTACTTCATATTTTTGTTTCTGAATGAGTGCATTTTTATAACATTACCTTAATATTGTATCTCTGTCTTATTCCTTACCTGTTTTTGTTGTGCTTCTCCCCTTTTATCAAAACTTATGTTTTATGGGACTATTTTGATGATAGATGGTGGTGGATTGATGTTTTCAGTCATTTAACCTCATCGTATTCTCATGTTTGCTCCTTAATTATTGCGCCCCTTTTCTGTTGTTGTTGTTGTTGTTGCTTTGTTTTGTTCGCTTATTTGTTGTTGTGTGTGTGTGTGTGTGTGTGTGTGTGTGTGTGTGTGTGTGTGTGTGTGTGTGTGTGTGTGTGTGTGTGTGTGTGTGTGTGTTGTTTTTTTGTTGTTGTTTTTTTCTTTCAAATAAAAATCATCATTGATTCTTACTTCATATTCTTGTTTTAGAATGAGTGCCTATTTGTAACATTACCTCAATATTGTATCTCTGTCTTATTCCTTACCTGTTGTTCTTTCTCCCTTTTTATCAAAATCTTATGTTTTATGGGACTTATTTTGAGGATAGATGGTGGTGGATTGATGTTTTCAGTCATTTAACATCATATTTTCATGTTTGCTCTTTAATTATTGCGCTTTTTTTTGTTTTGTTTTTGTTTTTGTTTTTTTGTTTTTGTTTGTTTTCCTTTATTCAAATCAAAATTATCATTGATTCTTACTTCTTATTTTCGTTTCTGATTGAGTGACTTTTTATAACATTACCTTAATATTGTATCT
>CM060336.1:51505347-51524940 GCA_030674155.1 Stramonita haemastoma
TTTCTGATGTCATTATGATGCTGATTGTTTCCAGTTGTGGTACCTTTGCACTCTGCAATAACTATAACCATAGAATTTGGCTTGTGCACAAGATATTAGGACTCAAAATCAAGAGGTCATTTATGTTTTAAAAACGCTTGATGCTTTATACCATGTTCAGAAATACTGATACTCTGATCTCTTTGCTTCCTCTTGTGTCTGTTTATTGTGCAGTTTGTTGACATTGTTTTGATTACAGCTTTTACTCTATGAAGATGACATTACTACTGAACAAGACAAACTTTCCATTGTAATGAAGTAGCTCAGTAATTGAGATGAGGTCAACAGTAACTATTGGAATTTTTCCTGAACGTTAAAATAAGTTGTATTTAAGGAGGAGAAGGAGGAGGAGGATAAGAAGAAGGGGAAGAAGTAGTAGAATAAGAGAAACAACAACAACAGCAAAAACACCTATATACGTATACACATATATATAGAGAGAGAGATATAGATATAGATATATATATAGAGAGAGATATATATGCATGCACGCGCGCACATGCATGCACACACACATGCACACATACACACATGCGCGCGCGCGCACGTACACGCACACAGCTTCTGGAAGAGACTACTAATATAAAGTATATTATATACCATTTTCACCCCATGTATTCTGTAGTCTAGTAGACTGGCACCACTGAATATTTTGCTACCAGCTTCATCCACTCCCCATGGTTTTCAGCTTCCCGTAGCAAGCCGTTCCTTTCAGAGAAGTTCACTCTCTGATGCTGTCTTCCCATCGTTTCCTCTGTCTGCCTCTTCGTCTCCCTCCCCTTACTGTTCCCTGTAGGACAGTCTTGGCCAGTCCAGACGATCGTGTGACGTGCCCGTACCACTTCAGTTTGCGTGTCTTCACTGCAGTCAGGGGCTTTAATAGGGCTCATGGCGTTCTCAGTTCTGGTTTCCATGTCCTTAGGGACGTGATCCCTGCACGCGATTCAAGAAGTTTGCCGTAGCATCTCATCTCCATTGCCTGCATCCTTCTCTCAATGTCTGCTGTTGTGGTCCACGTTTCACTTGCCTACAAAAGTATAGACATGGCCAGGGAACGGTGTCTTCACGTCAGCCCCTAAGTTGCAATGCAGCTACCTAAATGGTCAGCAAACACTGTCACATACGCCAAACTCTCACTGCTGGGGAACCTTAGAGCTCTAGCTGAGGAACAACAGCGCCCCTCCCCCCCCCCCCCCCCCCCCCTTCCTGCCTCTCCCTCTCTCCCAAAGAACACAAAAAAACCCAACCAAACAAAAATGTTTCTATTTTTTGTCTTTCCTATCCCAGTTTCACATGTTTGTGTTTTCTTATTTTGTATTCGATCTGCTGTGTATCCTTTGATACATCAAACTTATCTCGTGTTTTCTGTTTGAAATAAAAACACGTCAAATATTGCTTTACCTTTACCTTACCAAATATTGCAGGGATAACCTAACAGATGTGACCGAAGACAGAGGGAAAAGCAAAAGTCAACGTGTTCGTCATGTCTTCCACATTCTTTGTTCTCGTTGGTAAGTATAGATGTATGAGTGAAACATGGCATACTACTTCAGGCGTAATATGAATTTTTAACATGATTATACGTTGAATTTGTGTCACGTTGTCTTGAACCGTGTTGCATTGCAGTTTCTTGTGTTGCATTGTATTGAATCGTTTTTTTTTATTCTCTTGTGTGGTATTGTATCGTATTTTATTTTATTGTACTGCACTGCTCTGTATTGTATTATGTCGTGCTGTATCGTATTGCGATGTGTTGTGTCGCGTTTTGATGTGTTGGTGTTACAAAGCAGTTATATTGTATTGAGATGTTTCGTATTGATGGTATTGTTTTGTATTGCACAGCGTTATTTTCTTTCACGACAGATTTCTCTGAGAGAGAGAGAGAGAGAGAGAGAGAGAGAGAGAGAGAGAGAGAGAGAGAGAGAGAGAGAGAGAGAGAGAGAGAGAGAGAGACAGACAGACAGACAGACAGACAGACAGACAGACAGACAGACAGACAGACAGACAGACAGACAGACAGACAGACAGACAGAGACAGAGAGAGAGACAAATCGAGAGAGAAAGAGAGACAGAGACAGACAGAGACAGAGAGAGAGAAAGATATAGAAATAGAGAGATAACATATAGAAAGAAAGAGATACAGAGAGAGAGACAGAGAGAAAAACAGAGAGCGAAAGACACAGAGAGACAGAGAGCGTGGCTACAAGAGTAGCGTCACCCCTGATGTTGATGTACATGCTCCTGGCTGTGTGCTTGTTTCCCTTGGACAGTGGCTCTTTTCCACACACCGGGGACAGGGACCACTCTGGTGATGCCCAGGGCTCTTTTCTGCTGCCTCTCCTTCTCTGACGGTCCTGTCCTCCTGTTCCCACCCCACTCATACTTACTATAACATCATCTCCACCCCAACCCCACCCATATTTGTTATGTCGCACTCTCAGGGTCGGAAGTCTACAGGGAGCCCCTCAATGTCAAATTGTCGTGGGGCATACTGATTTTGTATCTAATTTGAATATTTAAAAAATGCTTTGATTATAAACGATACATGACAGCCTTTTGTTCTTTTCTTAAAAAGCACCTGTTACAAATTTGAAATAGTTCCTACACATATAAGAAAAGGCTGTGCTATTTAATGACTACAAGGCATTCAACAGAGAAGTTTGTTGTCATTGGTTTTGAGCATGGGGCAGGCAGGCTAAGCATCACCTGGATCACCCAGAGTGTGCACTGTGTCCCTCGCCACACCTGGGAATCCCTGTCAGGCCTGAAGTACACATTCTGCCTGCACAGTGGGGTCAGATACCTTTCCCTTTAGACAGACATACTCCAGCTTCTGAGGATTGTTTCGCCTTCAAGGGAAAACACACATGTGCTTGGTATGAAGTGGTCAGAACATTGCGCTGGCAATTTGACAAACCGAGTACGATTCCCTTTCGAGGGGATTTTCCCCTGGAGTTGACATCAGTGCTGACTCTACTCTCTCCCAAAAGTCCTTAGGATGAGACTATAAACCGAGGCCCCGTGTGCGAACGCATGCATAACATCTTGTGCACACGTTAAATCCTGTCCTACTTTTAGTAAGAGTAGGTCATTGTGTGCCGGTGGGACAGATGACAAGATTTACAAAAACTGCATACATACGGGGACTGAACGTAAAAAAAGCACATGAGTCCTTCTTCCATTATTCCCGATATTTATCTATTTATTTATTCATTTGGTTAATTGATTGGCTAATAATTAATCCATTGATTAATTAATATGATCGAAGCCAGTACCACCAAAGCCATGTCTTCAGGGGATCACACCACTCTCGGCCACGTGCTTGCGTTGTGAAGTGAGGACGCGTGTGGCGTGAGGCGGAGGGGGGGGGGGGTGCACATGCTGATGTTTCTCTCTGTGGCTTTTCCAGGTCTGGGCCTGCTCTGCCTCACACAGCCTGCACACTCATGCGGCGGAGGCGGCGGAGGAAGCAGTGAGTGTTTTCCAAATGTGCATGGGCACAGGGGTAGAGGTGTGCTGTCACACCGTGTGGAGGTGTCTGTGTGACTGCATAACTGTTAGCCATCGTGTATGTGTGACTGCATAACTGTTAGTCATGGTGTCTGTGTGACTGCATAACTGTTAGCCATGGTGTCTGTGTGACTGCATGCCTGTTAGCCATGGTATCTGTGTGACTGCATAACTGTTAGTCATGGTGTCTGTGTGACTGCATAACTGTTAGTCATGGTGTCTGTGTGACTGCATAACTGTTAGCCATGGTGTCTGTGTGACTGCATGACTGTTAGCCATGGTATCTGTGTGACTGCATAACTGTTAGTCATGGTGTCTGTGTGACTGCATAACTGTTACCATGGTGTCTGTGTGCCTGCACAACTGCTAACCCTGGTGTGTGTGTGACTGCCTAACTGCTAACCCCTCGTGGCGATGCCAGTACAGGCAGGGGTGCTGTTTGCCGTGACCTGCTCTGCTCTGCTCTGCACTGACGGACTGCCTGACCCTCAGCCTGAGCTCGCTGCTCTCCCTTGCCTGTCAGTTCCTGGAATCACTACCATCAGCAAAGCTCGGAGTGCAAAGGAATCAACCACCATGGGATGCAGGGGGGGGGGGGGGGAGTCAGGAATCTACCACCATGGGATGCAGGGGGGTGGGAGTCAGGAATCTACCACCATGGGATGCAGGGGGGGTGGGAGTCAGGAATCTACCACCATGGGATGCAGGGGGGGGGGAGTCAGGAATCTACCACCATGGGATGCAGGGGGGTGGGAGTCAGGAATCTACCACCATGGGATGCAGGGGGTGGGAGTCAGGAATCTACCGTCATGGGATGCAGGGGGTGGGAGTCAGGAATCTACCACCATGGGATGCAGGGGGTGGGAGTCAGGAATCTACCACCATGGGATGCAGGGGGGGGGGAGTCAGGAATCTACCACCATGGGATGCAAGGGGGTGGGAGTCAGGAATCTACCACCATGGGATGCAGGGGGTGGGAGTCAGGAATCTACCACCATGGGATGCAGGGGGGGGAGTCAGGAATCTACCACCATGGGATGCAAGGGGGTGGGAGTCAGGAATCTACCACCATGGGATGCAGGGGGGTGGGAGTCACGGAGCTTCTAATAATAATAATAATAATAATAATAATAATAATAATAATAATGTCTGTGTCTGTGTCTCTGTCTGTCTGTCTGTCTGTGTCTGTCTGTCTGTCTCTATCTGTCTCTCTATCTCTGTCTCTGTCTCTCTGTTTCTCTATCTGTGTGTCTCTGTGTGTCTTTGTCTCTGTCTGTGTCTCTCTGTCTCTCTCTCTCTCTGTGTCTCTCTCTATCTCTATCTCTCTGTCTCTCTCTGTCTCACTCTGTCTCTCTCTGTCTCTGACTCTGTCTCTCTCACTCCCTCTCTCTCTCTCTCTCTCTCTCTCTCTCTCTCCTCTCTCTCTATCTCTCTCTCTCTCTCTCTCTCTCTCTCTCTCTCTCTCTCTCATTGATTTTCACCCTTCTCCCGTTTTTACACACATTATCACATCAAACAACTTAAAATTAGTCCTTTTTCACTTTTTTTTCTTTCTCTTACTTTCATCCTTACCCCTATTGAGTGCCCACTACCCTTTATTTTTATTCTTCTCTAATTAATTCTCACCTTTTCCTGTCTTAAGACACGTTATCACATCTCCAGCAAAAACCAACACAATTGATGCATTCAAGACACAACACGTGGCCCTCTAAGGAAGGCCTACGAATTTGCCACTTAAATATAAATCACGCAGTCAATAAAATTGAAGACATATCAACACTTATCAGAAACCATGGCAAACCATTTCACATACTAGGACTATCTGAATCAAGACTCTCCAAGCACATAGTAGACACTGATTTATATATCCCAGGATATAAAATCATACGAAAGGATCCACAAAGGCAAAAAGAAACAGGAATCATCATATATATTAGTGAATCTATAACATTCAAGCGTCTCCTTCATCTCGAACATCATGATGTAGAATCTGTTTGGTTCGAAATCTCCATGAAAGGTTCACCACCTATTGCAGTGGGATTCTGCTATAGGAATCCGGCAGAAAGAAAAAATTGGATAGACAAGTTTGACGAAATGATGAATGTAGTTCTATTAGAATCCAGGGAAGTAATACTGCTCGGTGATTTTAATATTGATCTAACAAAAGTAAATAATATATGGACGCAAATTACTAATTCTTTCAAACTTCACCAACTAGTTAGGTTACCCACGAGAGTCACACCAAATTCAAGCACAATAATTGATCACATCTACATATCAAATCCCCAAAACATCATAGAAACATGTGTCCCTGTCTATAACTGCAGCGATCACTACCCAGTCTGTACTACATGGTCAAAAAAGGAGCAAAAATTCCCAAACCTGGCCATAAAAACATAACATATCGTTCTTTTGCAAAATTTAATGAACAGCTTTTCCTTCTCGATCTAAGTAACTCTATGCTCTCAGAAACATTCAACATTACTGATCCAGACTTGGCCATCGAATTCTGGATAAAAACTTTCACTGAAATCTAAAACAAACATGCTCCACTTAAAACCATAAGGGTCAAACATGTCCCCAAACCACCTTGGATTACAAAAGAACTAGAAGAAGCATGCTATCTTAGAGATTTTTTTTTAAAACATAAATATCATGAAGAGTCAAAAAGATTACGAAACGCCATAAACTCACAGAAACGTCGAGAAAAAAAGAAATATTTCCAAGATTTACTATCTTCCAAACAAAACTCAAAAATTATTTGGAGGGCCATAAATCAAATAACAAATAAACAATCATCTTCCAAATCAAATGTAATCAAAGATGTTACTGCTGAACAACTCAACAATCACTTCATAAACGTCTCAACTAACGTTGTTAACAATGATGATTCCAAATCCAATAACCTCAACACATTAAGTCAATACTGCCAAGACAAGCATATTCCCTCAAAACTTCACATACCATTCATTTCAGTTTTTGAGGTCTATAATTACTTAATTCACCTCACACAATCAAGGACACGAGGTCTCAATGGAATAGACAGCAGAATTCTGAAATTGTCAGCTCCAGTTATCACAGACACCCTTACATATATATATAACCAATGTCTTGAAAATAACTATTTCCCCAATGCCTTCAAAACTGCTAAAGTAATCCCCATCCACAAATCTGGTGACACTTCAGATCACTCAAATTATAGGCCAATCTCTATTATATCCATCCTTTCAAACCCCCTCGAAAAACATATAAATAAACACTTAGTCCATCACATAGATACTAACAACCTACTTCACCCTAATCAATCAGGATTCAGACAAAATCACTCATGTCATACTACACTGACTAGTCTCATAGACAATTGGCTATCACACATCAATGAAAACAAATTTTGTGGAGTATTATTTGTAGATTTCAAAAAAGCATTTGATACAATTGACCACACACTTCTCATCAGAAAGCTAGAACTGTACAATCTATCATCAAATAGTCTAGAACTACTCTCTTCTTATCTTAAAAACAGACAACAATGTGTCTCAACAACTACATCCACATCCAATCTAAAACCCATTCATTATGGAGTACCACAGGGATCTATACTAGGACCTATTCTCTTTTCCTTATACATAAATGACCTTCCTCTACTTATCAAATCTAAATGTGAACTATTTGCAGATGATACAACCATACATACAAGCCATAACGACATTGACTCTCTTGCAACCATATTGCAACAAAGCTGTAATGATCTTGTCAAATGGACAGAACTGAACCATATGTCTATTCACCCCAAAAAAAACAAAATGCATGCTTATCACCACTAGACAAAAGCGACAAAATTTACCTCATAAACAGTTTCCAATCCAAATAAGAAAGAAAGCAATTGAACACACCTCTCATCACAAAGTTCTAGGAGTAACAATCGATGAAAATCTCAGCTGGTTCTACCACATATCTCATCTATGCAAATATCTGTCCCAAAGAGTATACCAGTTGACTAAAATTAAACATTTCCTTGACTACAATTCAAGGAAATTATTCTTCCAAGCTTACATACAATCCTCAATAGACTATGCTTCAACCCTCTGGGATTCTGCCAGTGCAAACACTATGAAACCGTTATTAAGTCTGTATAAACGTGCTCTCAAACTTATCCTTCTGAAAAAAACAACCTTACTTGAAGTGGATTATACTCAGTTAAATATTCTCCCCCTACAACAAAGACTACAATATAACAAAGACATACTGAAGTTTAAGATAATGGCAGGAGCTGTCCCCACGTCCTTAAGAGATAAGTTCCCAATGAATCATTCCAGAAATACTGAAAAGCCAAGTGTCCCAATCCCAAGAATAGACTTGTTTAAATGTAGTTTACTATACTCAGGCCCTGTGCTGTGGAACTCCCTTCCCGATTCAATTAAAGAGCACCAATCATTGACTACCTTCAAAAATCACCTTCTAATCCACTTGATGCACCAAAAATAATAAACCAATTATATCCCCTCTCCTTCTCCCCCTTCTCTTTCTCCCTCCCTCTGTGTGTGTGTGTGTGTTGTGTGTGTGTGTGTGTGTGTGTGTGTGTGTGTGGTGTGTGTGTGTGTGTGTGTGTGTGTGTGTGTGAGTTGGGTTTTTTTGTTGTTTGTTGCTGTTCTTTCTCCCCTTTTATCAAAACTTATGTTTTATGGAACTATTTTGATGATAGATGGTGGTGAATTGATGTTTTCAGTCATTCAACCTCATCGTATTCTCATGTTGCTCCTTAATTATTGCACCCTCTTTTCTTTTTTTTTCTTTTTTTGTTTTTGTTTTTTTTGTTTGTTTGTTTGTTTGTTTGCTTGTTTTTTTGTTTGTTTGTTTGCTTGTTTTTTGTTTTGTTGCTGTGTTTTCTTTTTGTTTGTTTATTTGTTTGTTTGTTTTTTTTCTTCTTCAAATCAAAATCATCATTGATTCTTACTTCATATTTTTGTTTCTGAATGAGTGCATTTTTATAACATTACCTTAATATAGTATTTCTGTCTTATTCCTTACCTGTTTTGTTGTGCTTCTCCCCTTTTATCAAAACTTATGTTTTATGGGACTATTTTGATGATAGATGGTGGTGAATTGATGTTTTCAGTCATTTAACCTCATCGTATTCCCATGTTTGCTCCTTAATTATTGCACCCCCCCCCCCCCCTTTTTTTTTTTTTGTTTTGTTGTTGTTTTTCTGGTTGCTTTGTTTTGTTTGCTTATTTGTTTGTGTGTGTGTGTGTGTGTGTGTGTGTGTGTGTGTGTGTGTGTGTGTGTGTGTGTGTGTGTGTGTGTGTGTGTGTGTTTTCCAAATCGAAATCATCATTGATTCTTACTTCATATTCTTGTTTCAGAATGAGTGCCTTTTTGTAACATTACCTCAATATTGTATCTCTGTCTTATTCCTTATTTGTTGTTGTTTTTTCTCCCCTTTTATCAAAATCTTATGTTTTATGGGATTTATTTTGATGATAGATGGTGGTGGATTGATGTCTTCAGTCATTTAACCTCATCATATTCTCATGTTTGCTCTTTAATTATTGCGCTTTTTGTTGTTGTTTTGTTTTGTTTTGTTTTTGTTTGTTTTGTTTTTGTTTGTTTTCCTTTATTCAAATCAAAGTTATCATTGATTCTTACTTCTTTTTCGTTTCTGAATGAGTGACTTTTTATAACATTACCTTAATATTGTATCTCTGTGTTATTTCTTGCCTGTTTGATACTTGGTATGGTTCCTTACTTTTGGTATTTGGATCATTATAATTGTTGTTGTGTAGTTGTGGCTTTTTTTTCTATCTTAATGTTATCCCTGAAAAGGGCGGGGACTGGATGTAAAAGAGCACACGAGTGCTTATCTATTATCCTCGAATAAAAGAATTTTGCCTTGCCTTGCCTTGCCTTGCCTCTCTCTGGTTTTTTCCTCTCAATACCTTCCTCCACATTCTTCTCCTCCCCCTCCCCCGCCCTCTCTGTTTCATTTCTTTCATTCTGTCTTCACTCTCTTTGTATGCTTCTGTCCTTAGGGTTTCTCAATCTGCCGTGTAAGTCAAGTCAAGTCAAATTTTTATTTCCAGATGGTACATTGAAAAAAATGATGCATTTGCTTTTTTCATGGCGCCCTCTATCGAGGGAGAAAAACGATGTCATTTTCAACAAGCCCACTTCACACTGACACAATAACTACAACCAGATACGGGAGACGGCATAGCCTAGTGGTCAGAACATTGCGCTTGCAATTTGATGACCCGAGTTCGATTCTCGTTGGAGGGGATTTTCCCCCTTGAGTTAACATCAGTGCTGACTCTACTCTCCCCAAAAGTCTTTCGGATGAGACTGTAAACCGAGGCCCCGTGTGCGAACGCACGCAGAACATCTTGCGCACACGTTAAATCCTGTTCCACTTTTTGTAAGAGTAGGCCATTGTGTGCTGGTGGGAAAGATGACAATATACACAACTGCGCATACATACGGGGACTGGATGGAAAAAAAGCACAAGAGTGCTTATCCCATTATCCTCTATATAAAAGAATAAAATAAATAAATAAATGAATAAATAACTATCACAACAACTATAATTATATATTCTTATCTTTTACAGACCGGCCACCTCCCCCACCTCCCAACCAAAATCCCAAGTTTGTCAGCCACTGTTGCCATGACATCGAGTGGCCCGCTGCCCCCGGCAAGACAGGGGCCACCGTCACCTGGAGCCCGGGGAAGTACAGCGCTCGTGACCCCGATAACGACCCCATCACGTAAGTCTTTCCGTTTTCCCGGGAGGGGGGAGGGGGGGGGTCTCATGGTCCCTGACGCTCCTGTCCTGCTGTTCTCCTGCCGCTCCTTTCTCTCTGCCGGCTCCTGGCTCCTCTCGCTGCATCCTGAAGGGCTGAGCAGAGGGCTGTGGGGAGCTTGTCAAAGTCAGGCCGCCCTGGGGTCACCAGCCAAAACAACCCTGCACTGCTGCTGGGCCGTGCTGTGGGGGTGTTCAGGGGTGCTTGGTCTGAGCTTTCATCATGCAGAACCTCACTAAGTCTGCTGCTAACGACACTGATAGCTTTGCCACGTGGAGAGAGAGATGGATAGCTTTGCCACGTGGAGAGAGGGATGGATAGCTTTGCCACGTGGAGAGAGGGATGGATAGCTTTGCCACGTGGAGAGAGGGATGGATAGCTTTGCCACGTGGAGAGAGGGATGGATAGCTTTGCCACGTGGAGGGAGTGATGATAGCTTTGCCACGTGGAGGGAGGGATGATAGCTTTGCCACGTGGAGAGAGGGATGGATAGCCTTTGCCACGTGGAGAGAGGGATGAATAGCTTTGCCACGTGGAGAGAGGGATGGATAGCTTTGCCACGTGGAGAGAGGGATGGATAGCTTTGCCACGTGGAGGAAGTGATGATAGCTTTGCCACGTGGAGGGAGTGATGGAGACATCCTTCCGGGATCGTGGTAACCACAACCTCTTTCAATTGGTTGATTGATTGATTGATTGATTGATTGATTGATTGATTGATTGATTGATTGATTGATTGATTGATTGGTTTGTTGATTATTTGATTGGTTGATCTTTTCCTTTATTCATGTTTGGAGTATAGGTTTATTCCTTGGAGATATTGGTTCTTTTTCACTTCTCTATCTACTTGTGGATTTACTTTTTCACTTATCCCCTTCTTTATTTTTACTGTATGTGTGTCTGTCTGTCTTTTCACCCCAGTTACCATCACCACCATCACTACCACCTCCACCACCATCACTACCACCGCCATCACCCGTTCGAGGGGATTTTTCCCCTGGAGTTAACATAGGTGCTGACTCCACTCTCCCAAAAAGTTCTTCGGATGAGACTGTAAACCGAGGCCCCGTGTGCGAACCCACGAAGAACTTCTTGCACACACGCTAAATCCTGTTCTGCTTTTCGTAAGAGTAGGCCATTGTGTGCCGGTGGGAACAGATGAGACAATATTGACAAAACTGCATACACACGGGGACCGGATGTATAAAAAAAAAACATGAGTGCTTATTCCATTATCTTCGATATCAAAAGAAATTAAAACAAAACTAAAACCCTGGAGACCCTGTGTGCAGGATTGAGCGGGTGGCGGGGCCGGGGCCGGGCGGTTACTTCAGCGGGCGGGTGGCGGGGGGCACTCCGGTGATGTACCAGGTTCGAGACAGCAGAGGGGGCGTCGCCTACTGCACCTTCAGGGTGAACGTCACAGGTCAGTGCCCGCCACCCCCTTCCCCTCTTTCTGCCCCATCTTGAAGGCCTAGGGGGTGGGGGGTGGGGATGGGGGGTAGCCTCGTGGTCAGAGCACTGAACTGGTGATGGGGTGGAGAGGGAGGGGGTCAGTTTCGGCCACCACCCAGCCGCCTGTTCCAGTCGGGGACGGTTCTGTTTTCACCCTGAAGCTGACATCAGCACTGATTCCACTGCCCCCCAAAATCTGTTTTCACCCCAGAGCTGACATCAGCACTGATTCCACTGCCCCCCCCCCCCCCCCAATCTGTTTTCACCCTGAAGCTGACATCAGCACTGATTCCACTGCCCCCCCCCCCCCCCCCCAAAATCTGTTTTCACCCTGAAGCTGACATCAGCACTGATTCCACTGCCCCCCCCAAATCTGTTTTCACCTGTGACATCAGCACTGATTCCACTGCCCCCAAAATCTGTTTTCACCTGTGACATCAGCACTGATTCCACTGCCCCCAAAATCTGTTTTCAGCCTGAAGCTGACATCAGCACTGATTCCACTGCCCCCAAAATCTAATAGCTGTTCTACCCAGCTGTAAATGGGTACCTGCCCTCTTTAGGGTCAGGGAAGGTAAAGCAGCGAGGGAGAGGAGATGGGCGCTGCCCTCAATATGCTGGCCCCTAGAGAAGCTGAGGTCTCTGATGCCTTGCTCCTCTACGACTGCCGAGGTTATAGGACACCTTTACCTTTTACCTTTTTTCACCTCTTATTTATCATCATGTCAACTTATTACAGACACTACTGAACTCCACCACAGTGACCCAGCAGCAGTGCAGGGTCCTTCTGGCTGGTAACCTTACGTCAACCCAACATTGCTAAGTTCCCTGTGAACTTCAGACTGCCCGAAGATAGGGTGACTGATGGGCCCCGCACTGCTGCTGGGTCACCTGGGCGGGTTTCAGTAGCGCCTGCTCTGAGCTGACACTGCAAGACATCGCCCACTGGGTCCCTCCTGATATGACTGCCGGCACAGCTCAGTCAGGGCCCCAGACTGACTGACATGCCCATCTGAAGTAAAACCTGAAACAACCTTTTGAAACAGACAGTCGGGATGTTAGCTGTATGGGAGCGTACATTGACCCTGTTGCCCTCTTCCATAGCAGAGTAGATTGACCCTGTTGCCCTCTTCCATAGCAGAGTAGATTGACCCTGTCGCCCTCTTCTATAGCAGAGTAGATTGATGCTGTTGCCCTCTTCTATAGCAGAGTAGATTGACCCTGTTGCCCTCTTCTATAGCAGAGTAGATTGATGCTGTTGCCCTCTTCTATAGCACAGTAGATTGACCCTGTTGCCCTCTTCTATAGCAGAGTAGATTGATGCTGTTGCCCTCTTCTACAGCAGAGTAGATTGATGCTGTTGCCCTCTTCTATAGCAGAGTAGATTGATGCTGTTGCCCTCTTCTATAGCACAGTAGATTGATGCTGTTGCCCTCTTCTATAGCAGAGTAGATTGATGCTGTTGCCCTCTTCTATAGCAGAGTAATGTCACCCCCTAATGGGACAACACTTTGAAACCCCCCTTCCCACCTATCACACCTCTAATTTAAACGACACAAAACAGACACCAATGAATATTTCAAAGAATTTATTTACAAAACATCCAACCATTTACTAAACCAAAACAAACTCAACTCGCTCAACCTTTCCACCAGTTCAACATCACAACATCACAACACTACAACATCACCAGCTTCACGACCGGAGCCAAACCCAACCTCACCTCTTCAATCTCCTCACGACAATACTAAGTCAATATAAAAAATCAAAGTCAACACCCATCAAAACACGGTATCCAAACCATGTCAGTATCACAAAAAACCACCTCTCACTCTCACCTTATAACACAGCTGTCCCTACCAGCTGTCTGGCACTAACAGAAAACTAGCTCCCCCCCCTTTCGAAGTCCAGAACCACCACATATTTACAAGTCCTTTGAATAATTCAACGCACGGGAATCCACAGGAATAACCTTTCCACAAGGGAGAAAAAAAAACATAACAGTCACAGGTAAAGAATATTTCCAAGACTTCTGGCACAGCAGGCTCTGGTAAAGAAAGTTCTTAAGTCCTCTTGCACATAGACACAGGTGGGGAGGAAAAGTGTCTTCAAGTCCTCTGGTACATAAAACAGGTGGAAAAATTCTCAAAGTCCAAAAAAAAATATCACAACCAGAAATTCATGATTACTGCGACCCAATCCTCACCGGTCACTGCACCCACACACAACCAGCATCTTGCCACACACCGGCAAAATAACAACCGTCAATACTTCAATTCCAATAACAGAAAACACACACACAAAACCAATCCCCCCCCAAAAAAAAAACACCAACGCTGTCAACTCCTCCTCCGAGGAGTGGCACCAAGCCCACAGCTCAAATTAACATCGATAAAAAAAAAAACCTCAACACCCAAGACAACTAAAGCCATCAAACGAGACAGCTACCCCACTCCTCCTCCGAGGAGCTTGACCCATCTGACTCTCCACTGGACCAACTCTCTCCTTCTCTGTTGAAAATTCTATCTTAAGATATATCACTCACATCAAGAACTTACACTACAAACACAGGATCCACGTACACAACAAACATCACTGACAAAACATATACAAAAAAAAAAAAGAAACCGGCCTCAAAACGACCCAACCGTTACAAACATCGTGGACATGCACCCCCTTCACCAAACAACAAAAACACGGGCTACAACCTGAGCCTGATCAATTCTAATAGCAAAACACTTTCACTTCTCAAAAGAAAAAAAAAACAACAACTTCGAACGTCATAATAAATTGTGACAAGTAGATTGATGCTGTTGCCCTCTTCTATAGCAGAGTAGATTGATGCTGTTGCCCTCTTCTATAGCACAGTAGATTGATACTGTTGCCCTCTTCTATAGCACAGTAGATTGATGCTGTTGCCCTCTTCTATAGCAGAGTAGATTGATGCTGTTGCCCTCTTCTATAGCAGAGTAGATTGATGCTGTTGCCCTCTTCTATAGCAGAGTAGATTGATGCTGTTGCACTCTTCTATAGCAGAGTAGATTGATGCTGTTGCCCTCTTCTATAGCAGAGTAGATTGATGCTGTTGCCCTCTTCTATAGCAGAGTAGATTGATGCTGTTGCCCTCTTCTATAGCACAGTAGATTGATGCTGTTGCCCTCTTCTATAGCAGAGTAGATTGATGCTGTTGCCCTCTTCTATAGCAGAGTAGATTGATGCTGTTGCCCTCTTCTATAGCACAGTAGATTGATGCTGTTGCACTCTTCTATAGCAGAGTAGATTGATGCTGTTGCCCTCTTCTATAGCAGAGTAGATTGATGCTGTTGCCCTCTTCTATAGCACAGTAGATTGATGCTGTTGCCCTCTTCTATAGCAGAGTAGATTGATGCTGTTGCCCTCTTCTATAGCAGAGTAGATTGATGCTGTTGCCCTCTTCTATAGCACAGTAGATTGATGCTGTTGCCCTCTTCTATAGCACAGTAGATTGATGCTGTTGCCCTCTTCTATAGCAGAGTAGATTGATGCTGTTGCCCTCTTCTATAGCAGAGTAGATTGATGCTGTTGCCCTCTTCTATAGCAGAGTAGATTGATGCTGTTGCCCTCTTCTATAGCACAGTAGATTGATGCTGTTGCCCTCTTCTATAGCACAGTAGATTGATGCTGTTGCCCTCTTCTATAGCAGAGTAGATTGATGCTGTTGCCCTCTTCTATAGCACAGTAGATTGATGCTGTTGCCCTCTTCTATAGCAGAGTAGATTGATGCTGTTGCACTCTTCTATAGCAGAGTAGATTGATGCTGTTGCCCTCTTCTATAGCACAGTAGATTGATGCTGTTGCCCTCTTCTATAGCAGAGTAGATTGATGCTGTTGCCCTCTTCTATAGCAGAGTAGATTGATGCTGTTGCCCTCTTCTATAGCAGAGTAGATTGATGCTGTTGCCCTCTTCTATAGCAGAGTAGATTGATGCTGTTGCCCTCTTCTATAGCAGAGTAGATTGATGCTGTTGCCCTCTTCTATAGCACAGTAGATTGATGCTGTTGCCCTCTTCTATAGCACAGTAGATTGATGCTGTTGCCCTCTTCTATAGCAGAGTAGATTGATGCTGTTGCCCTCTTCTATAGCACAGTAGATTGATGCTGTTGCCCTCTTCTATAGCAGAGTAGATTGATGCTGTTGCCCTCTTCTATAGCACAGTAGATTGATGCTGTTGCCCTCTTCTATAGCAGAGTAGATTGATGCTGTTGCCCTCTTCTATAGCAGAGTAGATTGACCCTTTCCCTCTTCTATAGCAGAGTAGATTGACCCTGTTGCCCTCTTCTATAGCACAGTAGATTGACCCTTTCCCTCTTCTATAGCAGAGTAGATTGACCCTTGCCCTCTTCTGTGAGAGCGTAGAAGATGGATGGGAGGTCCACAGGTAACACACCTGCCTAGAAAGCAAAAATTCCGAGTCGCAGCGTGCGGTGGTTCGAATCCCGTTTGGGCCCAAAACTTTTCCCCCATCCATTAGACCATGAGTGGTGGTCTGGGTGCTAGTCTTTCGGATGAGACGATAACTGAGGTCCCGTGTGTTACACATCATTATTTTTTTTATAAAAAGGTAAAGGTGTCCCATAACCTAAGAGGTCGTATGGGAGCGAGGCATCAGAGACCTCAGCTTTTCTAAGGGCCAGCATATTGAGGGCAGTGCCCATCTCCTCTCCCTCGCTGCTTTACCTTCCCTGACGCTAAAGAGGGCAGGTACCATTTACAGCTGGGTGAACTGGGGACTGTACAGAACCAAAGGCGCGCAAACGGTCACCCATCCAACTGGTAACCACGCTCGACGCTGCTTAGCTTG
Organism: Stramonita haemastoma; assembly: GCA_030674155.1. Taxonomy (NCBI): domain Eukaryota; kingdom Metazoa; phylum Mollusca; class Gastropoda; order Neogastropoda; family Muricidae; genus Stramonita; species Stramonita haemastoma. The sequence goes on from CM060336.1 coordinate 51,521,988, forward strand.
ACTTGGGGAAAGCGAGCGCTCTGACCACTTAGCTATCCTAATCATTATTATCATTATTATTATTATCATTCATTATCATTATTTAGCGCACGTAAAAGAACCCACGGCAACAAGAGCGTTGTCCCTGGCAAAATTGTGAAGAAAAAGCCGCTCTGATGGGGAAACAAATACAGTTGTGGTCAGGAAAAGAAAACAATTAGGTGGCGCTGGTCTTGTGGCGACGCGCTGTCCTCGGGGAGAGCAGTCCGAATTTCATGCAGAGAAAAATCTTCCGGGACTTAAAGTCGTGTAAGATGTGTAAAATGTAAAATGTTGCCCTCTTCTATAGCAGCACAGACTGACGCTGTGGCCCTCTTTTGCAGTGCAGCATTGCAGCGCAGTGCCCTCTTTTGCAGTGCAGCATTGTAGCGCAGTGCCCTCTTTTGCAGTGCAGCATTGCAGCGCTGTGGCCCTCTTTTGCAGTGCAGCATTGCAGCGCTGTGGCCCTCTTTTGCAGTGCAGCATTGCAGCGCTGTGGCCCTCTTTTGCAGTGCAGCATTGCAGCGCAGTGCCCTCTTTTGCAGTGCAGCATTGCAGCGCTGTGGCCCTCTTTTGCAGTGCAGCATTGCAGCGCAGTGCCCTCTTTTGCAGTGCAGCAGTGCAGCGCAGTGCCCTCTTTTGCAGTGCGGCATTGCAGCGCAGTGCCCTCTTTTGCAGTGCGGCATTGCAGCGCGTGCCCTCTTTTGCAGTGCGGCATTGCAGCGCAGTGCCCTCTTTTGCAGCGCGGCATTGCAGCGCAGTGCCCTCTTTTGCAGCGCGGCATTGCAGCGCAGTGCCCTCTTTTGCAGCGCGGCATTGCAGCGCAGTGCCCTCTTTTGCAGCGCGGCATTGCAGCGCAGTGCCCTCTTTTACAGCGCGGCATTGCAGCGCAGTGCCCTCTTTTGCAGCGCGGCATTGCAGCGCAGTGCCTTCTTTTGCAGCGCGGCATTGCAGCGCAGTGCCCTCTTTTGCAGCGCGGCATTGCAGCGCAGTGCCCTCTTTTGCAGCGCGGCATTGCAGCGCAGTGCCCTCTTTCGCAGCGCGGCATTGCAGCGCAGTGCCCTCTTTTGCAGCGCGGCATTGCAGCGCAGTGCCCTCTTTCGCAGCGCGGCATTGCAGCGCAGTGCCCTCTTTTGCAGCGCGGCATTGCAGCGCAGTGCCCTCTTTTGCAGTGCGGCATTGCAGCGCAGTGCCCTTTTTGTAGTGCGGCATTGTAGCACAGTGCCCTCTTTTGCAGTGCGGCACAGACTGACGCTGTGGCCCTCTTTTGCAGTGCGGCATTGCAGCGCAGTGCCCTCTTTTGCAGTGCAGCACAGACTAACGCTGTGGCCCTCTTTTGCAGTGCAGAATTGCAGCGCAGTGCCCTCTCTGCAGAACGGCAAACGGTGGTGCTCTGGCGAGGACAGCAACGTGTACGGGTCGCGGTGCAGCAGCGCGTGCGACAGCGGCTACAGGCCCAGCCACACAGCACACGTCGAGTGCGGCAGCAACAGACAATGGTCCGCTTTCTTCCCAACCTGTGACTGTAAGCTGTGTGTGTGTGTGTGTGTGTGTGTGTGTGTGTGTGTGTGTGTGTGTGTGTGTGTGTTCGCGCGCGCGTGCCGGCGTGTGTACGGGCGTGTGTGTGTGTGTGTGTGGTGTGTGTGTGTGTGTGTGTGTGTGTGTGTGGTTTGGGCGAGTGTGTTGGTGCATGTGTACATGTTTGCGTGCATGTGTACATGTGTGCTTGTGGGGGGGGGGGGGGGGGGGGGGGGGGGGAGGGGTCGGGGAGGGCTGGCTGGCTGGGTGCAAGGGGCGGGGGGGGGGGAGGGGGGGTATTTTGAGCTTCACATAAGCAGTCTGAGCCAAGGGAAATGACACAGGTTTGAAGATCCTCTCTTTCTCATGTCATAGAGTTTATTCCCTTTAAAGCGATTTTTAACAACTGTGTAACATTTTCTTTCATTTCTTTGTTGTTGGGTTTGTTTTTTCACATTTTCTATCCTCTTTTGTTTATAAAAGATCTCAGTTCATTTTTTTTTTTTCCATTTTTGTTGACTTTCTATTGTTTGATGTCGTCTTTGGAATTTCATTTATCATTAATTTTTGTTTGACTTTATTTTGACTTTAAATTCATTTTCCGTTTTGCTTCATTTTCACTCTTTTTCGAACGCTCAGAAAACATGGACTATTGTCTGAAAAGGATGGAAAATGCGTTGTGCTGCCGTTAAACACCTGACAGGTCAGGCCCGGCAATCTGACTTCAGCATGGGAGAGAATTGGTATCCTTCCGACTTTCTGTGGAAAAAGGTCAGGAAGATTAGTGCAAGAAAGCAGACAATAAACAAGATGGACCTAACAGGGGGAAAGGCAACGAGGCACAAACAAAAGGAGTGATAGAAAAGATGGAATTGCTAGCACAGAGTTTCCAAAGGTAGGTATACTTTTTTAGTGTGACAGGCCTATCCCGCCCCCCTTCTTAACGTCCCCACGAGGGAATGTTTCATTTCTTTCATTCTGTTTTCATTTCCATCGTTTTCCTTCCTGTCATAGGCTTTTAGTTTTAATGTCATGCTACGTTACTTTGGCCAGCCAAGTCATGCGGTGTCAATGTCATGCTACGTTACTATGGTCAGCCAAGTCATGCGGTGTTAATGTCATGCTACGTTACTATGGTCAGCCAAATTATGCGGTGTCAATGTCATGCTACGTTACTATGGTCAGCCAAATTATGCGGTGTCAATGTCATGCTACGTTACTATGGTCAGCCAAATTATGCGGTGTTAATGTCATGCTACGTTACTTTGGCCAGCCAAATTATGCGGTGTTAATGTCATGCTACGTTACTATGGCCAGCCAAATCATGCGGTGTTAATGTCATGCTACGTTACTTTGGCCAGCCAAATTATGCGGTGTCAATGTCATGCTACGTTACTTTGGCCAGCCAAATTATGCG
>CM060336.1:51525040-51527540 GCA_030674155.1 Stramonita haemastoma
TTAATTATTATTTTTTTTATCTATTCTTTTATATCGAGGATAATGGAATAAGCATCATGTATTGTTGTGTGTATGTGTGTGTGTGTGTGTGTGTTGTGTGTGTGTGTGTGTGTTGTGTGTGTGTGTGTGTGTGTGTGTGTGTGTGGTGTGTGTGTTTGTGTGGTGTGTGTGGGTGTGTGTGTGTGTGTGTGTGTGTGTGTGTGGTGTGTGTGTGTGTGGGTGTAGTTGTGTGTGTAGTGGTGTGTGTAGTTGTGTGTGTGTGTGTGTGTGTGTTTTATGTGTGTGGTTGTGTGTGTGTGTTTGTGTGTAGTTTGTGTGTGTGTGTGTTTGTGTAGTTGTGTGTCTGTGTTTGTGTGTTTGTGTGCGTATAGCTCTGTGTGTGTATGTCGTTGTGTGTGTGTGGTTTTGAGTGTGTGAGTGTGTGTGTGTAGTTGTGTGTAGTTGTGTGTGTGTTGGTGAATGCGTGTGTGTTTATGTGTGTGTGTGTGTGTGTTTAAAACAACTGACTGACCTTTCTCTTAACTAATTGCGGAGTCAAAAGGACACCGCTGTAAATGTTCACGTGGTGTTACATGAGATGAAGGAAACTGGTGGAGCATATTTTATTCCAGGCAGCAGAGGCATGTGTCATCCATACCACTAGCCAAAACTAGCCGGTGTTTCTACAAAATTAACATCATTGGGCTTTTAACCTTTAAGAAAGATGTTGTGCACGTTTTTGGCACTCATGAACTTATTTAAACAATCCTCTTTGTTGAATGCTAAAACAGCAAGTATTGTTGTGTTTCGTAATAACGAAAATGCGATACACTGCTTTAAAGCACTTAACAAGTTAGGTCCAGCGCAACCATCTTTGGGGCGTGGGAGAGAGTTGTTATTGCTTAAGTGTTTCTGGGGAAAATAACAGGCCTAACAACGGACCAAGAAGGCAAAACAAATACAAGAAGGAGGTGACAGAAAGAAACGGAACAAGACAGAAACAGAGAGAGTAAAGAAGAAGAAGAAGAGAAGAAGAAGAAGAAGAAGAAGAAGAAGAAGAAGAAGAAGAAGAAGAAGAAGAAGAAGAAGAAGAAGAAGAAGAATGCAAAGAAGAAGAAGAAGAAGAAGAAGAAGAAGAAGAAGAAGAAGAAGAAGAAGAAGGAGGAGAGAGAGAAGAAGAAGAAGAAGAAGAAGAAGAAGAAGAAGAAGAAGAAGAAGAAGAAGAAGAAGAAGAAGAAGAAGAAGAAGAAGAAAGAAGAAGAAGAAGAAGGACAAGTAGAAGACGAAGAAGGACAAGTAGAAGACGAAGAAGAGGAAGAGGAAGAAGAAGAAGAAGAAGAAGAAGAAGAAGAAGAAGAAGAAGAAGAAGAAGAAGAAGAAGAAGAAGAAGAAGAAGAAGAAGAAGAAAAAGGAGGACAAGTAGAAGAAGAAGAAGGACAAGTAGAAGACGAAGAAGAAGAAGAGGAAGAACAAGAACAAGAACAAGAAAAACAAGAAGAAGAAGAAGAAGAAGGGTATCCTTGCAAAGATGTTCCAGAACGTGAGGATGCTATTTAAACTCACAGGCCTCTGGCATCCCTACAGGGAAGGGGAGTTAAAGTCTCATTTTCAAAGATTTGCCGCTGAGGGGGAGATCAATAGCTCAAACCCTATGAAAGGGTACATTCCGACACGCTGCAGTGTGTGATCCATTGATCCACATGGCCACTGCATTTCAGCCTAGCCATCCTTCACTGGGTGGGCAAACAAAGAGAGAGAGAGAGAGAAGCGGGTGGAAGATAAACAAACCCACACACACACTCACAAGCATGACCGGACAGTATAATGGTCAATGTTTGTGAGTGGTTTTATTGTGTGCTGATTGAAATCTGCACGTTTTGTGGAATGGGTAGAGATTCGGTTCTTCGTTTGTTTTACCTGCTTTTTTTTTTTTTTTTTTTTTACTGCTTTGTACAGTATAAATTTGCTTTTTGTTTGTGAATGGTAGGGGGGTAGTGTTTTTTGGTTGTAGTTTATGTTTGCTTTTTTATAGAAAAAAGCTCTCTCTCTCTCTCTCTCTCTCTCTCTCTCTCTCTCTCTCTCTCTCTCTCTCTCTCTCTCTCTCTCTCTCTCTCTCTCTCTCTCTCTCTCTCTCTCTCTCTCTCTCTCTCTCTCTCTCTCTCTCTTTGTGTATGTGTGTGTGTCTTTCATGCAACTTTCTTTATTCTGTCAGATAAAATCAAGAATGACAACATATAATAGAATAAGATATAATAAAATAAAATATCAACATAATGCAAGTGTTTTTCTTTCCCGCCAGAATGCTATACCGATATACTATAATTTCTTATTTTATTTATTTATTTAATCTTTTATATCGAGGATAATGGAATAAGCACTTATGTGCTTTTTATATCGAGTCCCCATGTGTATGCAATTTTGTTAATTTTGTCATAATTATGCTTCCCACCGGCACACAGTGGCCCGCTCTTACAAAAAGCGGAACAGGATTTAACGTGTGCGCAAGGTTTTCTGCGTGCGT
>CM060336.1:51532540-51537540 GCA_030674155.1 Stramonita haemastoma
CAGAGACACAGAGAGAGAGAGAGAGGGAGGGAGAGAGAGAGAGAGAGAGAGAGAGAGAGAGAGAGAGAGAGAGAGAGAGAGAGAGAGAGAGAGAGAGAGAGAGAGAGAGAGAGAGAGAGAGAGAGAGAGAGAGAGAGAGACAATGACAATGACAATGACAATGACAATAATTTATTCAAAAAAAGGCCATGGCCCCATTTGAAGGGGTATACATCGCTGATATTTGTTGTACATTCCACACTAAAGTCATACACCTAAAAAAAAAAGCCACAAAAAATATACATAACAATTTTTTAGTCTAGAGCAAAATTATGACATCGTCGTTTCTCTTCGTTTGAATGACTTATAGAGGTACAGAGCAACATTTCTTATAGTGTTTACATTGGTAGAGGACAAAAGTGTAACTAATCGAAATAGTGCTGGTCTGTTATAAAACTTAGATGGGATGTACTGTTTCCTTAAATCCTCAAGAACTGGGCAACAGAAAACAAAATGTACTTCATCTTCTCTATTCAATTTACACATGGGACACGTCATATTTTTGTCATTTTTCTTGTATCTTTGATTATGAACCATTATATCTGTGACCCCAAATCGAAACTTGGTTAATACACATCTTACAAACTTATTCATATTCATCCCTAAATATGTTTCAATAAAATGATTTGTTTTAAACAGTTTATACAAGGAAAATCTATAGCTGTTTTGAATGTGGCTCTCCCAATTTTGCCATCTACAATCTGTAAGACGTTGTTTAAAGGAGGCCAGAAAACTCTTAACACATCCAACACCCTGATTTAGCCACACAAATGCAAAACCATTTTCACACAAACACTTACGCACATTGGTCACCCATGTTATCTTTCCTCTCTCATCCAATTTATATAAAAGTTTATATGCTTGAGCAGGCAGTCTGTTTTCACACATCTGAGCCACTTTTAACCAATATGTAATACACTTCACATAAGAATTTAAATACAATGGATGTCTTCCAAGCTCACCATAAACTAAATCGTTAGGTGTTCGCCTATTAACAAGTAAGAAACGTTTCATGGCAAATAAATGTAGTTTTTCAATTTCATGCCCTGTATAGAAGGCCCATATTTCTGCACCATATTGAACAATTGGCTGCACTGTGCATCAAACAACTTAAAAAATAACTCTGATGAGGTATTATCAAATTTATTCAAAAACATTAATACATTCATGGCTGCTCGTTTACCTCTGCTCACAAGATCTTGGCAGGCAAAAGTAAAACTAAGCTTAGTAGAAAAATATATACCTAGATACTTGTAAGCATTTACAACTTTTAGTTGAGATTTTCCGTAAAACCATCTTTCACGAGCAGCCAGGTACCCTCCCTTACGAAATACAATGATATTACTTTTATCCATGTTTACTTTTAGCTGAAGTCTTTGAGCTGCAGAGTGCAAACTGTTCAGTTGCGTTTGTAAGCCGATGACAGTATCAGATAACAAAACAATATCATCAGCAAACAACATCACAAATATTTCTACTACATCTAAAGTAACACCATGCCTCCCATTTTTGATAATATCAAGTGCTAGTTCGTTAATAAATAACGAAAACAGAACTGGGCTGCATACGTCACCTTATTTAACCCCTAATGTACATTTAATACAGTCACTAAACTTAGCCCCATCTCTTATTTTAGCCTTTACATCGTTGTACATACTTTTTATACAATTGTAAAACTTTCCTTTAATACCATTTTTGCTCAGAATAGGCCATAATAATTGTCTTGAAATAGAATCAAACGCCTTCTCAAAGTCAATGAAGGCTACAAAAAGTTTACGATTGTTTACAAACTGTTTTTGAACAGCAGCCAGTAAAGTAAATACATGATCGATTGTACTATAATCTTTTTTGAAGCCTGCTTGATATTCACCTGTAATATTATTTACTTCAATCCACTTAGATAATCTTTGATTAATTATTGAGCTGTATAGTTTTCCTGCTATATTGCATAAAGAAATCCCTCTGTAATTATTAGGATCATTTGTGTTACCTTTTTTGAACAGTGGAATGATGACTGACTCAGTCCAGCTCTCTGGATAGATACCCTTATCAAATATAACATTAAACAACTCTACAAGAAAATCCACAGCACTGTCCCCTAAATGTCTGAAAAACTCACCTAGCAATCCATCTGGCCCTGCTGCTTTACCATTCTTCAGCTTTCTTATTGCAAAAATTACTTCTTGTTTAGTGATATCTTGATCTAATTGACACACACTTTCATTATCAAATGACATTCCATTTGCTTCAACTTCAACTTCAACCTCTACATTAGATTCCTTATCTAGTACTTGCTTGAAATGTTTGTGCCACTGATCTAATGTGATGCTGTTCTGAATATATGTTCTTTTCTTTAATACTAATCTTACATTCCTCCAGAACTCTTGCTGATTTTTAACTGAACTAACTATTTGTCTAAGTAATGTGTCATGAAAAGATCTCTTTTTTAGACACAACGTATTTTTATATTCTCGTCTAACTAAACAATATGTATGACGATCATCATTATTCAAAGTTTTTCTATATTTTCTCAATAACTTTCTTACATTTCTCCGGGCAGCTCTACACTCTAAGTCAAACCATTTATTTTGTGGTTTGTTCTTTTTAACATAAAATTGCTGACTCATACATTCAGCTGCACCTTTAACAACATCATTAAACATTTCTATGGCTTTATTCACATCGACACTGACTATATCTGTTGCCTGTGATAACTGTAAGTGGGCAGCATCTGAATTTATCAAGTTAACAAAAGTAGAAGCAAACTCTGTGTTCCAAACAAATTTTTCTACATATTCTTTGCTATTCCGATCTTCTCTGTTGTACACATTTACATCTTTTACATTCATATGAAATTCCAAAGGCATGTGATCAGACTCTATTCTATCCCTCACAAGAATTGTACACACTGAATTTATATAGTCAAACAAATCATGAGATGCAACAAAATAATCGTTTACACTGTTTCCAGAGTCACTTATGTACGTGAAATGTCCGTTAGTGTCACCATAACAAACACCATTCAAAAGAAATAATTCAAAAGCAACACACATGTTTAACAAACTTTTGCCATACAAATTTAACACTTCATCTTGAGAGCATCTTTTAACTTTCACTTCGTCACACTTATTAAACACAGAGAAGTGTTGAAAGTCCTCAGTGACACAAGGAAAAATATCGGCTGTTCTTCCATTAAAGTCACCACACATCAGAATAGAAACTTCATCTAATGAACTGACAAGTTCTGCTAAACAATCCTCAATTTGATTAATACCATTATCTATATCATACACAGTATAGTATGGTGAACTGTTGGGAGGAACATAGGCACATACATATAACACATTATTTTCCAACTGAAGCAAAGCTTTGTCAACAAGGAATACCAAAACATTATCACAATTCACATCCATCTCTCTGATATACTTCACAAGGTTTTTTCTTATCAGACAAATCACTCCTCCAGATCGTCTTCCACGCTCAGTAAACTTCAGTGCTGGTTTCACATAAACAACATGATCATAAAACAACACCGAATGAAACTCTTCAACAAAAGTCTCAACGAGACAAACAAAATCAAAAGAAGAAACATAGTCAACAAAGTCAGGATCAGACAATTTAGAGAGTATACCACTGACATTCCAGTGAAGGAAAGAAATGTGTCTTTTAAAGTTAGAACCAGTTACTGTCTTCGTTTGGCGATCAACATTATCATTACAAGTATTTGGAACATCACAACAGCCACGCCCATCTTTATTACCACATTCACTTTCAGACACATTCTCTTCACACACAAGGGTACACTTGCACTGGAATATGTTTGTTTACAAGAAGACAACACACCTGTACGCTCTGAACAAAAATTTGTGTGTGTTTTCCGAATTTGATTTGCACGTGCAGTATTTGTGTTGCTTGACACGCTCTCTCTGACCGGTGTCACCCTGGCACTGTCTATCCCTGTATTTTTACCCACCCAACCCTCCGGAGAAAAACAATGCCTATGTTTCTTTCCAGGCCGGCCGTATCCCTATGCCCATTCTACGATAGTGCTCTCATCGTCACTCAGAAAGAACTTTTTTCCATCAATCAGTAGATGGTCATAGACCATTGTGGCCTTTTTCTTTTGGTCTTTCGCTGCTTTCAGATGAGGCACTAATTTCTTTCTGAGGGTTCGAATCCTCTGGGGAAAGTCTTCCCCAATGAAGGTGTTGGTGCCCTTCAACTTCCATTTAGCTTTTAAGATCTTTACCTTTTGCTTATAGAAGGTACACCTGGCAATGATGGGTGAATTGCCCTTTGCACTCAAGCGGTGAACCCTGTCAAAAGAAAAGTCATCAGTCAGGTCAAGTTTGTCCACAAACATGTCTTTTAACATATGCTCACACATTTCTGGTGTTTCAGTACTGTCCCTGGGGATTCCATGAATGATTATATTGTTTCGCTTGGAGCGACTTTCCAAATCATCCACTTTTGCTTCCAGATTTGTGACTCTCCTGTTGAGTTCATTATTTGTCTCTGTCAGTTCATGATTTGACTGTCTGAGGTATTCCAGTTCTTCCTTTACACCCTGGAAGTCATTTTGAAGTGCGTCAATAGAGTCTTTCATCCGCCTGAAGTCACGCTGTATGTCATCGAATTTAGCGTTCATGTTTGTTAACACGTCCATGACTGTTGGTTCGGATCCACACTCACCCCTCAGCAGCCTGTCACTGTCCGTGTCTGCCACACCCCTGCCTGCACTCGCCCTCCTGGAGTCACTGGTGCTCGTCAGACGGGTCTGCTTGGTGGGGGCCGGCTTGGGAGGGCCTGGATTGGATTCCACGTCTCCACACTGCATCAGAAGATTACTGAAAAAAATTACAGTGAGGGTCAATCCAACCACTACACCGTCTAGCCGAGTTTTGGGCTTCAATGTCGGCAAGCGTAGTTTAGCCTTTCTTCTAGCTCTACGCGCCATGAAG
>CM060336.1:51555040-51556306 GCA_030674155.1 Stramonita haemastoma
ACAAATAATACTCCACAAAATTTATTTTCATTAATGTTTGTTAGCCAATTGTCTATGAGACTATCAGTGCAGTATGACACGAGTGATTTTGTCTGAATCCTGACTGATTAGGGTGGAGTAGGTTGTTAGTTTCTATATGACTGACTAAGTGTTTATTTATATGTTTTTCCAGGGGTTTTGAAAGAAGGGATATAATAGAGATTGGCCTATAATTTGAGGGATCTGAAGTGTTACCAGATTTGTAGATGGGGATCACTTTAGCAGTTTTGAAGGCATTGGGAAAATAGTTCTTTTCAAGACATTGGTTATATATATATGTGAGAGTGTCTGTGATAACTGGAGCTGAAAGTTTTAGAATTCTGCTGTCTATTCCATCAAGACCTCGTGTCCTTGACTGTTTGAGGTGAATCATGTAATTATGGACCTCAAAAACAGAGATAAATGGTATGTGGAGTTTTGAGGGAATATGCTTTTCTTGGCAGTATTGTTTTAATGTGTTTAGGTTATTGGATTTTGAATTGTCATTGCTAACAACATTAGTAGAAACGTTATAAAAGTGATTGTTGAGTTGTTCAGCAGTAACATCTTTGATTACATTTGATTTGGAAGATGATTGTTTGTTTGTTATTTGATTAATGGCCCTCCAAATGATTTTTGAGTTTTGTTTGGAAGATAGTAAATCTTGGAAATATTTCTTTTTTTCTCGACGTTTCTGTGAGTTTATGGCGTTTCGTAATCTTTTTGACTCTTCATGGTATTTATGTTTTTTTTAAGAAATCTCTAAGATAGCATGCTTCTTCTAGTTCTTTTGTGAGCCAAGGCGGTTTGGGGACATGTTTGACCCTTATGGTTTTAAGTGGAGCATGTTATTGTAAATTTCAGTGAAAGTTTTTATCCAAAACTCGATGGCCGAGTCTGGATCAGTAATGTTGAATGTTTCTGAGAGCATCGAGTTACTTAGTTCAAGAAGGAAAAGCTTTTCATTAAATTTTGCAAAGGAACGATATGTTAATGTTTTTATGGCCAGGTTTTGGGAATTTTTTGTTCCTTTTTTTGACCATGTAGTACATACGGGTAGTGATCACTGCAGTTTATAAACAGGGACACTGTTTCTAAGATGTTTTTAGGATTTGATACATAGATGTGATCAATTATTGTGCTTGAGTTTTGTGTGACTCTCGTGGGTAAACTAACTAGTTGGTGAAGGTGAATGAATTATTTTGCGTCCATGCATTATTTACTTTTGTTTAAATCAATATTAAAATC
>CM060336.1:51556406-51558906 GCA_030674155.1 Stramonita haemastoma
TTTTGGGAAAAATTTTGGGAAAATTGTTTGGATGTCTGAAATGTTTTTTGACTTTTTGTTTTTTTAAATTGAAGGGGATAGGGGGGAAAAGGGGGGGGGGGGGGGGTTTTCTTGATGCACCCCATTGGGGATTGAAAGTGTGGTAAAAATGATGGATGAAGGATGGACAGACAAAACAAACGGAAAAAAAAGGGATGGATATGTGGGTTTTTTTATTTACTTTATTTTATAACTTATGCAAGGATTCTATTTTAAAAATTTCGGGGGCTGCTCCCCCCCCCGGGGAGAGCGCGTCACCAAAGTGCAGCCCCCCAAACCCACTATATGTTATATTTTTATAATATTAAAATATATATATTTTAATTATTTTATTTTAAAATTTTATATAAAATATACATACATACAACACACACACACACACACACACACACACACACACACACACACACACACACACACACACACACACACACCACACCACACACACACACACACACACACACACACACACAGCCCTGAGCTGCCTTGGGGATTCCAACTCCCCGATTTTCCTCAGGCATGGTGTCTAAACACGACACCTGTGTGCATGCTGGTGTTTAAAAAATAATTTTGTCATCCATTCCTACCGGCACACAATGGTATGCTCTTCCGAAAGGTGGAACAGGGTTCTAACGTGTGAGCAAGATGTTCTGTGTGCGTTCGCAAACGGGGCCTCAGTTTATAGTCTCTTCCGAATGACTTTGACATTCAGTTCGATTTTCCTCATCAAACTGGGAAGAAAGGGCGAAGCTGGGAATCAAACCCAGAACCTGACGGTTTACTTGTTGGCAGGCAAACGTCTTAAGCATCCTGCCACCTTCCTTCTGGTTAACTGGTTAAATGGGAGAGTGATTGATTGATTGATTCATTTATTGATTTTCTCCATGAAGATGTCAATAGTTGGAGTGAGGATAACGTGGTCCACTTTGTGAACATGGAGACAGAGGGTCAGCTGAGTGAATGATGAGGGTGATGATGAGAGCTGAGTGAATGATGAGGGTGATGATGAGAGCTGAGTGAATGATGAGGGTGATGATGAGAGCTGAGTGAATGATGAGGGTGATGATGAGAGCTGGGTGAATGATGAGGGTGAGGATGAGAGCTGAGTGAATGATGAGGGTGATGATGAGAGCTGAGTGAATGATGAGGGTGATGATGAGAGCTGGGTGAATGATGAGGGTGATGATGAGAGCTGGGTGAATGATGAGGGTGATGATGAGAGCTGGGTGAATGATGAGGGTGATGATGAGAGCTGGGCTGCTGGCTTCAGCACATGGGGGGTGGGTTGACTGACTGACTGACTGACTGACTGACTGACTGACTGACTGACTGACTGACTGGATGTTGACTGACTGACTGGATGTTGAATGACTGAGCTATTGATTGACTGACTGACTGACTGGATGTTGACTGACTGAGCTATTGATTGACTGACTGACTGACTGGATGTTGAATGACTGAGCTATTGATTGATTGACTGACTGATTATGTCTGGTTGACTGACTGACTGATAATGATTGATTGATTACTAGATTGATCCACTTTTCTTTGTCCCCAGTGGTCCCGCTGTCTTCACCAACATCGCCAGTTACGTGGACTGGCTGCAGACTGTCACCGCCACGCCGGCACCCACCCTCCTTCCTGATGGATCCGGGGGGAACCCCAACAAGCCACCCGGCCTGTCAGAACTGTCTTTGTCCTGATGCCTCCTCTTCCCATCATGACGGACTCCCTGTCCTATCCTGTCCTGTCCTGTCCTGTCCCATCCTGTTCTTTCCTGTCCTGTCCTGTCCTGCTGTTCTCATGCCTCATCATTCCCACCTCACTGTTCACCCCATCTATACCTAGAAATGTCAGGTTGTATCTTAAGGACCGAAAGCACCCCCTCCCCCCAAAAAAAAAAACAGAAAAAAAGAAAAGAAGACACATTTTTTTATCACTGTTAGGTCGCCGTGAGGCCACCCTCCAGAGCGGCCCTGCACTGCTGCCGGGTCAGTGCCTGTGGCATTAATTCATCAGCGGAGCCTGGTCAGTGCCACACGTTCAGACAGCAACTAGTCTTGTCTGTCACAGCAGCGAAAATGCGTTACGATGCCGTTACGCGTTGACAAATCAGGCCATCTGACTTTGCTATGTGCCTGTTCTGAGCTGACCTAGGCGGGACAACCCCCTACACATCAACCCCCCCCCCCTCTCCCTCTACTGACGTCACTAACAGTCTAGTGGCGGAGCCAGACTGAGTGAAGAGGCCTGCACAGGGCAACACGTTGCGAGGTCTCTCCACTGACCCCAGGGTCAAACCTCCTCCATGTGACAGACGCCATTTTGAAAGTGGTGTTGCTAAAAACAAATGACCTGACTAACTCTGCAGGTGTCTGCATCTCTCGGGCCTGGTTGGTGTGCAAATAAAATAGATTTCCCCCATTGCTCTCTGATGTGCTGTGTATCAAATTATGTAAAG
>CM060336.1:51563906-51571406 GCA_030674155.1 Stramonita haemastoma
TAGACAGAGATAGGAAGATAGATAGATAGATAGATAGATAGATAGATAGATAGATTGACAGATAGATAGATTGACAGATAGATAGATTGACAGACAGACAGACAGACAGACAGACAGACAGACAGACAGACAGACAGACAGACAGGCAGAGAGAGAGAGAGAGAGAGAGAGAGAGAGAGAGAGAGAGAGAGAGAGAGAGAGAGAGAGAGAGAGAGAGAGAGAGAGAGAGAGAGAGAGAGAGAGAGAGAGAGAGAGAGAGAGAGAGAGAGAGAGAGAGAGAGAGAGAGAGAGAGAGAGAGAGAGAGAGAGAGAGAGAGAGAGAGAGAGAGAGAGAGAGAGAGAGAGAGAGAGAGAGAGAGAGAGAGAGAAAGAAAGAAAGAAAGAAAGAAAGAGAAAGAGAGAGAAAGAGAAAAAAGAAATAGGAAGTGTATTGTTGCTGACACATTATTTTATATGTATATGTTCGTTGATAGTGATATATTTTTAACACTTATGTCACATGGCCACTCCATTTGCCCACCATTCTTTTGTATTGTGGCAGAGGGCCAATGTACAGTAAAAGTCTGAAATCTGAGCGCTCTTTCTCTCTCTATCTCTCTCGTCTGTCTTCCTGTCTGTCTGTCTGTCTGTTTGCCTGTCTGTCTTACCCCTCCCTTCATCTCTCTCTCTGTATGTCTGTCTCTCTATCTCTCTCTATGTCTCTCTGTCTCTGTCTGTCTATATGTCTGTCTATCTGTCTGTCTGTCTGTGTCTGTCTCTCTCTATTTGTCTGTATGACTGTGCGTCTGTCTGTCTGAATGTGTTTGTCCTTTTCTACTCTTAGTCTCTGTCTGTCTGTTTGTCTGTCTATATGTCTATGTTTTGCTCACTCGCTCACAAACCAAGGACTAAT
This sequence comes from Stramonita haemastoma, assembly GCA_030674155.1. Classification (NCBI taxonomy): domain Eukaryota; kingdom Metazoa; phylum Mollusca; class Gastropoda; order Neogastropoda; family Muricidae; genus Stramonita; species Stramonita haemastoma. The sequence goes on from CM060336.1 coordinate 51,564,799, forward strand.
GCACTCAGATTTGCTGTGTGGAGTTCCAAAGCGCCAACACATCCCTATCTGTCCTGAAAAGCAAATTGCTCTGCTCTGGTTTCATGTAATATATGGCTTACACATACATACACACACGCACATACACACACGCACACACACAAACACACACACAAACACACGCACATACACACACACGCACGCACACACACACGCAAACACACACACACAGACACAGACACACTCACACACACACATACACACACATACAAACACACACACACACACGCACGCACACACACACACTCACTTTCTCTTAATGTCATACACTTACCTAAACTTTTTTTTAACCTATTTTGTCTGATACCACTTTGAGGGAAGAGACATTAAGTTAAGGAAAGAAAAAAAGAAAAACACACACACACACACACACACCACACACACACACACACACACACACACACACACACACACACACACACACACACACACACACACACACACACACACACACACACACACACACACACATTTTTTCTCTCCAACATGGTATTAAAGGTCTCCCCCTTTCTTTCTAGTGTCAGTTATAGCTACGACATTCCGAGGACGTGAAGGCAATTTCTACCCAGCAGAGATTCTTCACGAGTTGGTTGACTTCGCTTTGACAGTGGGTGAGAATCTTTTAAGAATATCGTTTATTAATTGTTGGTATCATTGGGGACAGGATAGTTCAGGGGTCAGAGGACTCGCTTGTATCTAAACATTGGTGTGTGTGTGTATGCGTGTGTTTGCGTGTGTGCAAGCGCGCGCGCGTAGAGTGTGAGTGTTTCTGACATTTTATTTGAAGTTATATAATGTTTGAACAAAAAGAAATGTAGCTCCTTCGTGTGTTTGATTATGATTTGTATCAATATGCCCTCTTTAGGGTCAACACAACACAACATCAATATGCCTGTCAGTATTGTAATTGCCCTTCAGGGATGATTAAAGTGTTTTTGACTTGACTTGACTTGACTTGACTTTCCCCAAGTTCAAGTTAAGCAGCATTGAGCGTGGCTACCAGGTGGATGGGTGACCATTTGCACGCCTTGGCTTTAGTACAGTCCCCAAGTTCACCCAGCTATAAATGGGCACCTGCCCTCTTTAGGGTCAGGGAAGGCAAAGCAGCGAGGGAGAGGAGATGGGCACCGCCCTCATTATGCTGGCCCCTAGAGAAGCTGAGGTCTCTGACATTTTGTTCCTTAATGACCACATAGGTTATTTGTATTTTGTATTTATATTTGTATTTTGTGTACCACTTTATGTCACAGCAGATTTCTATACGTGAAATTCGGGCTGCTCTCCCCAGGGAGAGCGCGTCGCCACAAGTGCAGCGCCTACCCATTATTATGGGTATTATATATTATAATATTATATTATTATTAGTGCTATGGAAGCACCTTTATATCTTTACCTCTGTCGTTATATTACATTGGTTTGTGATGTATTGTAATGTTTTATGTTGTATTTTACTGTAACGTGTTGCATTGTCCTCCCCATCTAAATACAAACACTATGTGCAGTCCCTCTGGCCAGAGAAATGGAACACTCAGACTGACAACTTTTTTCAGATTTCCCTTAACCTGAAAAAGTCCTCCATTTTTGTGCCCCCAAAAAAACCAGGAGGAAAGAAACGTGCTCACTAAGATACACACAGGTCATCCCCACATTACTCACATTCATTTGATAATAATAATAATAATAATAATAATAATAATAATAATAATAATAATAATAATGATAATGATTATTATAATAATAATAATAATAATAATAATAATAATAATAATAATAATAATAATAATAATAATAATAATAATAACAATAATAATAATAATAATAATGCTAACAATGATGCTAATAATAATGCTAAGAATAATAACGATGATAATGATGATGATGGTGATAACAACAACAACAACAACAACAACAACAACAACAACAACAACAACAACAACAACAACAACAACAACAACAACAACAATAATAATGATGATGATGATGATGATGATGATGATGATGATGATGATGATGATGATACTACTACTACTACTACTACCACTACCACTACCATACTACTACTACTACTACTACTACTACTACTACTACTACTACTACTACTACTACTACTACTACTACTACTAATTATATAATAATAATAATAATAATAATAATAATAATAATAATACATGGAATTTATCTAGCGCTATATCTTGCAAAAAACAAATGAAAGCGCTCAATGGTGAGAGAGCCCCACGGTGTGTCATTAGTTATGTGATAATAACCATCAAGAATCTGCTTATGGAGTGTCGAGATGTCCAGGATGTTAGGCACAAGCATTTTACTGCAGACTCCCTAAAGATCCTGTTTAGTGATGCTCCAGCAGACGACATTTTAACTTCCCTAGAGAATTGACCATTGTTCTGTCTGCTATGAGTTAACATGTCGTAGTTATTGACTACAAACAAGGCTGGTTTTGAGTGATCTTCCTGGGTTGACCCTTAGGGTTGGCTGAGGTACTGATACAAGGAATGACAGAAGAGTTGGTTTTGCTCTGAATTTTGTAGCACAGTTTGAACCCGAGGTTTGAATCTTAACGGGGTGACAGCCCTGATATACCTCTGTGGTCGGTGTGGCTGTACACAGCATGACATGGTTAGATCCAGTTGTTTTGAGTGATATTGTTTTGTATTGAACTATATTGTACTGTCTCGGCCGATGTTGAAGGTGAGTGGTTAAAGCACTTGACTTTACCCCGCGGGTCTATGAAGTCATGGGTTCGAATCTGGCGGCAGTGTCTGGTAAAGAAAGGTTGAGGTTTTCTACAACCTCCTGAGTCACCTTGATTTAAAAGTACAGATGTGTCAGTACCTTAATCCCCTCTATGTAGATACACATGATGAGTTTTTGTGTATGCGACCATTTTTTCTCCCTATGAAGGTAGCCGCATTCCGACTTCGGGGATGTATGCTGGGTATGTTCGTGTTTTCGTAACTCCCGGACGCTGACATGAATTACGGAGTAGTTAACGTGCATATTTGATCTTCTGCATATATATTTACACGAAAGGAATTAAGGAATTGGCAGGTCTGCACTTGAAGATGACCTGGGAGATCATAAAAAATCCCCACCCTTAATTCACCAGACGACACCGAGATTCGAACCCAGGACTTTATAAACCCATGAGAGTGAAGTTGAACAGTTCTTAACCACTGGGCTATAACGGCCATCACCGAGGACTAGTTGTGTGGTGTTTCTGCTGCCTCAAGCATTCCTGTATCGTGGATGGGTGGGTTAGTACACTGTTCATGTTGGGCGTTCCCCAGATTCACAGCCTGGGGCTCAGTCAGATGAAACTAGCTCTCTGTCTCACTCATCACACATAGGAATTCACTGTGAGACTGGAACTACACGACAGATGAGAAGTTTGCCTGCGTGGCTGTTTTCAAAGGGGCTGGCTAGATAGACAGCCCTACTCCGACCTCAGAGGATTTGTTTCTCCTTTCAAGGATAAGTAAGCACAGGTTGCCATGCTGATAGGAGAGCTTAGCAGGGATGGTAGCTGTGTATTGTATGTGCATGCATTTTTCCTTATTTTTTGTGCTAGTCAAATTTTTCATGTTCATATGTCACCTATTTAAATTGATTTGATTGTACAACGCGGTGAGCCCATGCTTTTGGGAATTCGCGCTATATAAGCCTCTATTTTATTATTATTATTATCATTATTATTATTATTATTATTATTATTATTATTAGTAGTAGTAGTAGTAGTAGTAGTAGTAGTAGTAGTAGTAGTAGTAGTAGTAGTAGTAGTAGTAGTAGTAGTAGTAGTAGTATTAGCCTAATGGTCACAACATTGCACTCGCAATTTGACGACCAGGGTTCGATTCCCGTTCGAGGGGATTTTTCTTCTGGAGTTAGCATCAGTGCTGACTCCACTCTCCCCAAAAGTCCTTTTGGATGAGACTATAAACCGAGGCCCCATGTGCGAACGCAGGCAGAACATCTTGCACACACGTTAAATCCTGTTCCGCTTTTCGTAAGAGAAGGTCATTGAGTGCCGGTGGGAAGATGACATTTACAAAAATGTATACGCACGGGGACTGGTGTCAAAAAAGCACATGAGTGTTTATTCCATTATCCTCGATATAAAAGAATAAATAAATAAATAAATAAGTGAAAATACCACCGCTAAGGACACTCTCAACACAACACGTCAAAGCATAACGCCATTTCATCGTAGGCCTTGCTCACATCAATAATGCTCTCAACACAACACGTCAAAGCATAACGCCATTTCATCGTAGGCCTTGCTCACATCAATAATGCTCTCAACACAACACGTCAAAGCATAACGCCATTTCATCGTAGGCCTTGCTCACATCAATAATGCTCTCAACACAACACGTCAAAGCATAACGCCATTTCATCGTAGGCCTTGCTCACATCAATAATGCTCTCAACACAACACGTCAAAGCATAACGCCATTTCATCGTAGGCCTTGCTCACATCAATAATGCTCTCAACACAACACGTCAAAGCATAACGCCATTTCATCGTAGGCCTTGCTCACATCAATAATGCTCTCAACACAACACGTCAAAGCATAACGCCATTTCATCGTAGGCCTTGCTCACATCAATAATGCTCTCAACACAACACGTCAAAGCATAACACCATTTCATCGTAGGCCTTGCTCACATCAATAATGCTCTCAACACAACACGTCAAAGCATAACGCCATTTCATCGTAGGCCTTGCTCACATCAATAATGCTCTCAACACAACACGTCAAAGCATAACGCCATTTCATCGTAGGCCTTGCTCACATCAATAATGCTCTCAACACAACACGTCAAAGCATAACGCCATTTCATCGTAGGCCTTGCTCACATCAATAATGCTCTCAACACAACACGTCAAAGCATAACGCCATTTCATCGTAGGCCTTGCTCACATCAATAATGCTCTCAACACAACACGTCAAAGCATAACGCCATTTCATCGTAGGCCTTGCTCACATCAATAATGCTCTCAACACAACACGTCAAAGCATAACGCCATTTCATCGTAGGCCTTGCTCACATCAATAATGCTCTCAACACAACACGTCAAAGCATAACGCCATTTCATTGTAGGCCTTGCTTACCTCAATAACACTCTCAACACATGTCCAAGCGTAACGCCATTTCATTGAAGGCCTTACTTACATGTCCGAGCGTAACGCCATTTCATTGTAGTCCTTGGCACTTTGCCGTAATCAATAACTGACACAGCTTTTAGCATGGTTTAACAAGCGGTGGACTAGAGGTGACGCACCTTTTTAAAAAGCGAACTGTGTGAGTTTGATCCCCGTCAGTGCCCGAAACCTCTCTCTCATCCATTTGACCTTGACTTGGGGTCTGGGTGCTAGTATTTTTTGCTTGTTTTGGATGAGAGGATAAACCGATGTCCCGTGTGCAACGTGTATTCAGTGCACGCAAAAGGACCATTCGCAAAGAGAGAGTCATCCGTGGAAAAATTCTGTTAAAAAGTAAAACAAAACAAATAAAACACACCTTAAAAGGAAAACAAAAGCACATGCAGAGAGAATTTTTACAGAGAACCCCCCCCAGAAGAAATGCAATAGTTATGCTTGTATTAATATAAAAAAGCAGAAGACATGCAATAGTTATGTTTGTATCAATATCAAAAAGCAGAAGGAATGGAATTGTTGTGTTTTTATTAATATGAAAAACAGAAGGATTGTAACGGTTGTGTTTTTGTGTATATAAAAAAAATCAGAATTGTGACGGTTGTGTTTATTTTATTTTATGCCACTTTATGTCACAACAGATTTTTCTGCTTGAAATTCGGGCTGCTCTCCCCGGGGAGAGCGCGTCGCCACAAGTGCAGCGCCTACCCATTATTTTTTTCCCCCTCAGGGATGGTGTCTAAACATGACACCTGTGTGCATGCTGGGTTTAAAAAAAAAAAAATGTCATCCGCTCCTACCGGCACACGATGGCCTGCTCTTCCAAAAGGCGGAACGGGGTTTTAACGTGTGCGCAAAATGTTCTGCGTGCGTTCGCATACGGGGCCTCGGTTTATAGTCTCATCCGAATGACTTCGGCATTCAGTTCAATTTTTTCGTCAGACTGGGAAGAAAGGGCGAGGCTGGGTACGAACCCAGAAACTCACGGTTTACTTGTTGGCAGGCAAACATCTTAACCATCCTGCCACCTTCTTCTTTTTTTGTGAATATAAAAAAATAAGGAATGCAATGTTTGTGTATGTGTGAACATAAAAACACAAGGAATGCAATGTTTGTGTATGTGTGAACATAAATGCACAAGGAATGCAATGTTTGTGTGTTTGTGTGAATATAAAAATAACATAAGGAATGAAATGTTTGTGTATGTGTGAAAATAAAATAAAAAACCCATATAAAATGCAACAGTTGTTTTTGTGTGAATATAAAATAAACATAGAGAATGCAATAGTTGTGATTATGCTGAAATGGCACAAAGAGAGAGGGAATAAAGAAAAGTGGCTGGCACTGGTCCAGCCGGGAAGCTGTATCTGATTTCTGTGGCCACAGCTCCAC
>CM060336.1:51576406-51586406 GCA_030674155.1 Stramonita haemastoma
CCCACCCAAAATTATTTAGCTACAACAATGTTACAACTCGTAACAACAAAATAAGCTGAAAAGGAACTGAAGGAAATATAATGATAATAATAACAATGACATATAATAACAACAATAATTAAAATGGTTATGATAATGATAATGCATTATAAGACTCACTCTTTCACGTAGGCAGCACACACACACACACACACACACACACACACACCACACACACACACACACACACACACACACACACACACACACACACACACACACACACACACACACACACACACCCACACACACACACACACACACGAACACGAACACACTCACACACACACTCACGCACGCACACACACACACACACTCTCTCTCTCTCACACACACATGCACGCACGCATACACACACACACACACACACACAACCGCACACACACACACACACACTCACTCACACACTTACACAAGCATGTACCCGCGCGAACACATGCATTTGAGGTTTTTAAAGTCATAGAAAAAACCAATAAGAATCAATTATATCAGGTTACAATGTCATCAATTCTTTTACATTCATACTTTATATAAAAAAGAAAGAAAGGAAAACAAACAAACAAACAAAATAAAACAGAAAAAACAGGAACAAAACATCCTAGAAAATTGGTATACATACCATAGCACTCAAACCAACTAAGATGTCAAAGTAGTAAATCATTCACAATGATAATGAAAAAAAAACAAACTATAATATGATAATCACCCATCACCACTAAGAGCATTAACACATCATTAACTAAACAAACAAAAACCAAAAAATCCCAACCAACCCCCCCCTAAAAAAAAACACAAAACACCCCACAAAAACAAAAACCGATTGAAAAGGACCGGGAAAAGGGGGGTAGTATGAAGGAGGAAGGGAGGAACATTAACAATCAGCCAAACAATAATAATGATAATAATACAGGTTTTACAACAATCAAGAATCCCTACTTAATAAGACATTTAAAAAAATCATCAGCTAGACTATTAAATCAAGACAGTAAACAATTATAATAACACTAATAATCCATCATGAAAAACACCCAAAAGCAACATTCATCATAAAACCTGTTAAACTGGATTAAAAAAAAGGAATGGTCCATTAGAAAGGCAGTGGCCAATACACACGGTTCCAGTGCCATCGCAGAAGTTGCCAGAACGTTGCTGTATACAGCCTCAAACTGGCTTAGAGACTCTGGACTCCCGATTTTTCCTCAGGGTTCACCTCCTAAGCCTTTCCTATGAGTAGGCATGGCCACAAGGCAGCAGAGGTTTGAAATCAGTTTTCCTTTCTCCTACATGAACTGTCTTCCCAGACTGAAGCTCCTATCCCCACATGACACAGGTAGTGCTGGCTTACATGGTTTACAGGTAGCAAAGGAGACCTCTGACCTGATTTATGCAGCACCTTTATGGTGTATAAACGGGGCTTCATACACAAAACCCCCAATATGACTGTTATCCTCAAGCTCTAGCCGAGAAACTAACAGAAAAAGAAAGAAAATGGGTTCTAGAAAAAGAGGTACAGAGGTGAGCACAGACGTACAGTCACTGACAGTGTTTTGTGTGCACGTCTGTACAGGGAGTTTTGGGTCTACTGTGGAAATGAGAATCGAAAAGTCTCGCATTATTTAAGGTAAGTGGTGATCTTAATGTCTTTCCGTTCTATCTGTCTGTCTGTCGGTCTGTCTGTCTGTCTGTCTGTCTGTCTGTCTGTCTGTCTGTCTGTCTGTCTCATTCTCTCTCTCTTATTCTAGTATATATGTACACCCACAAATCAGGCTCGCGCGCGTACATACGCACACGCATACGCATCCACGCGCTCTTTCTGTGAATCAATCACTCACTCAATCAACCAAATAAAAATAAATGAACAAACAGATAAACAACCAGGCAAAGAGCAATTAAACAAGAAAACAAACTGATAAAAATAATGGATAACCATGAATCAATCAAACAGAAAAGCCTAGCTGTGAAAAATTGAATGACTTTAAAACTGAATGTGTGTGTGTGGGGGTTGTGTGTGTGTGTGTGTGTGGTGTGTGTGTGTGTGTGGGGGTGTGTGTTTTGTGTGTGTGTGCGTGCGTGCGTGCGAAACGTGCATGCTCTTGGGGTGTGCGTGTGTGTGATTGTGTGTGTTGTTCGCTTGAAAAGTGTTTATGTCTACGTTTTTGTGCTGGTACGCCTATGCCCACCTTCTTGCATATTTTGTGTTGTCTTCTGTCTGTCTGTCTGTCCTGCCCTGTCATCTGTCTGATTTGTATGTATGTATGTATGTATGTTATGTATGTATGAAAGTATGTATGTATGTATGTAGTATGTTGTATTTTTGTTTTATGTAATGTATGTATGTATTTATGTATTATGTATGTATGTATGTAAGTATGATGTAGTTTATTTTGTATTATTATTATGTATGTGTTGTGTGTGGTGTGTATGAAAGTATGTATGTATGTATGTATGTATGAAAGTATGTATGTATTGTTTGTAGGGTATGTATGAAGATGTTCGCAAAGACTGTGTGTGCGCGCGCGTGTTTTGTGTTTGTTTTTTGTGTGTTTTGTACTTGTGTATGTTTGGTGTGCATGCATGCATGCCCCTCACACGTGTGTGTGTTGCGTGTGTTTGGGTGTGTGTGTGTGTGTGTGTGTTTGTGTGTTTTGATTTTGTGTGCTTGTGCATGTTTGTGTTCATGCGTGCGTGTGTTTGCATATCCCGTGTGTGCGTGGAAGCATCCAAATTCAACCAGACACCCAACCCACCCGAACTCACCAATGACATTCCCCTTTGTTTGGAGTTGCAACGCCCGTTTTGGGGGGACCTAGTTTTGTTCCACACCCACCCTTTCCCAACAAAAATGATCGATTTCTTCAGGGACTAACGGGGCGCGTAGCCAGCTGGGCGGACTACAATGGAGAACAAGGAAATTTTGTTCCATTAAATTCAAATTCAATTCTTTATCACTTCACACAAAGAGCGTTCAGTGGCTGACAAGCCGTACATAACAAAATAAACAAGAAATCATTTACCACAGACAAATGCCATCATGCAGTATCGGGAACCCTTTAGCATGCATACATCACAAAAATAAAAAAAAACCACCCAAAAAAAACAGAACAGCCCCAAACATAAATCAAGACCTAAGCTATATAAGCTCGCCCAGGGGGAAAATTTCACACGTTTCATGCGCACACCAATATGCGCATGCATCCATACACTTACACAGCCCGCATGCATGCATGCATGCATACCACACACACAACCCCACACACACACCACCCCACACACACACACATACACACACACACACACCCTCAGATTGGAAGGTAAGACAGACCATGCAAAATATAAATGAAAAAAAAATTTCACATCCAAAAATTAACATCTTTGACACAATGACTGACCATACTTTAGGTCCACAAATCCCCAAACACTTATAGTGTGGCAATTATTCAAGAACCAAGATAGTGCTACCATCACACAATAGACGTACTAGATCCCCTTTTCATCTTCCCACTCAAAGAGTCACCTATTCCCAGTTCAAGTAGGCCATAGCAGTTTACTCCAACACCTTTGTTACTTGTCCACATTACTTTACCTGTGATCAGTGCTATTTATAAACTCTCCCAGTTTATGCATACACCAGATATTGATTACTACCCATAAAATTCACTTTTAACATCAACTCCAACCATAGATAAGCCAAGATTACACAAAATACAGCTCCTGATTGTGCCCACTTTGATAGGTAAAAGCAACTACACACCTTTCACTGAACCAAATCAATACGTAAATTCAGTCAACCCACAAATGCAATTCACTTATCAAATCAATTTTAACCTTGATAAATCTCTATAACCAACAACTGCTATCAAAAGAAATGTTTTTTCTTCAGCCCAGCAGAAAGCAAAAATGCTGTTTTTCCATCAGGTCTCCTGTCAAGTTCCATCTACTCCAGCCCCCAACTTGAAGAATGAGTTTTCACCAGACAGCAAGCAAAGAAGGCTTTCAACCCTAGGCACACCATGTTATTTTGGTTATTGACAGGAATACTAATTCCAACTGACCACTGAATCATTTTGAAAATTGAAACAGCTAGTGCTAACCACACAAAAAATTTTAACAGCTGACAGAAAAACATTCGAAAGCTATAATCAACCAATATTCTGACTATAGGCCCCTGGGCCTACCACAAAATTATAAATCTGCTGATTCACTACGAGGTGAGGGGAGGTGTGCAATTCACAAGTAAAAAATCCCACAAGCCTGTTGAATAAACCACTGTGGCAAGCTCTGAAAAAATTTTGATCACACTGACTTTCTACCCGGGCAAAGGTACTACTACAAATACAACTACTACTACTACTAAATACTACAAATACTACTACTACTACTAACAAATACTCACTACTACTATACCAAAATACTACTACTGCTACTTATACTACTACTGCTTGCTCAAATACTACTACTACTACTACTACTACTAAATACTACTACTACTACTACTACTATAAATACTATACTACTAATCAGTGACTACGGTTCCATTAGGCCGTGGGGGAACAGGTTCCTTTGATTGGCAGCCCCAATTCACAATGATGCCGTCTGACTTGCCCGGACCCCAACCCCTTGGCGAGAAGCCGAGCAGCACGGGGGCTTGTCGAGTTTTGGTTTTTCTCTTTTTTTCTGTGTGTTGCTGCCCCTTTGTCTTCTGCTTTTTTCCCGTCTCCCCTGTTTTCCTTTATCCCTTTTGATCCCCTTTAGCATTCCGCATAATTTCAATTCTATTCCACTTCGAACGGTTGCAGTAATTGTGCACAGGAGAAAATAATAAAACCGGCCTGCTTAAAAACAGCTTCTGACGACAGCCTCCCCATGCCCCCAAAGGGGGCCCAAAGAAACTGGGGAACCCGTAAACGCCCAAAAAACGGGAAATTAGGAAGAACGAAAACCCCAGATTTTGTTTTGATTTTTTTTTTTTTTTTATTTTTTTTATTTTTAATCGGATAAGGATAAGACTTTTTTTTTTTAAAATTTTTGTTTACATCCGGCCCCTTGTGTATGCATTTTTTTTAAAATTTTCATCTTTCCAAAGGGAAAATCCCGGGGCCAACCCCTTACGAAAAGCTGTCTTATGTTTTTCTGGACATACAAAAAAAAAACCTCGACTCACAATACCCCCTACAGAAAAGGGGAAAACCAACAAGGATCAACCACACGGGATGATCCCCACCTCAGAGCCAGCCCACTTAATTTTCCTGGATTTTTTCAACCCCCGCAATTTTTGGGGGTGTTTCCAGAAAACCGGGGAAAAAGGGGCCATCTTGTCCCCTCCTCAAGAAGGGAAAAGAAAAAAACAAAAAAAAACAGCTCCTCCCCAGTCTCCTGACCCCTTGGCAAAACCCGGAGGGAATGAAACCAATGCCTGCACCCCACGGGAAAAAAAAAGGGGCTTCGGCACCCTCTCAGAATTTTTTAAGAACATGAGCAAAAAAGACCAGGTACCTTCCCTCCCCAAAAATTAAATGGTGTTCCCAAAGATGGGGGACTTTGGGCCTCAAAAGTTTCGAAAGGCGGAAAGGAAATCCTTTTTTAAAAGTTCTCAAAACAAAGAGCCACCCTTCCCCACCGCCGAAAAAAACCCCTCAAAAGACTTCCCCAACCTACTGGGACAAGCTGGACAAAAGCCTTGGGGACCCCACAGATTAGCACATGCACAAAAAAGTGGGGGGGAAAACCCCCCCAGTGAAAAGGGGCATGAACCAAATAGGACCCCCAACAAAAGGGGCGAGTACACCCCCAAAAGTCAACCCCATGTGAACATGCCTTCACTCGGCACAGCTCTGCCAAACCCAGCCTCCAGCCGCCCCCAGTGCAGAACGCCAGCCTCAGACTCCCAAAAAGGCGGAAAACATTTTCTCAACCCCCAGCTGGGGAAAAACAGCGGGCCCTTTCATTTAAAAAAAGAGACCAACAAAAAAAAATTTGAGGCAAAGTGGAAGCCAAAACACTCCCTTTACCCCCTTTCCCCCCCCCCAAAAATAAAAAACCTCTCACGAAAACGGACTAACACAGAGTCCTGACTCTCATCAAGGGTCTGACAAAAACATCACCGCCCCCCGTCAGACCATCAACAGCTGAATCCTCCAGACTCTGACAACTTGGGGAAACCCCTAAAATCGGGTAGCCAAGGAAAACAGAGAGGAAAAGAACAATACAAAAACCACCCCAAACAAAAAAGTAAGCCTCCTAAAGATGGGGAGCCGACTAACGCCCCCACCTAGAAAAACCAAAAGGCCGGGTTTAAAAAATTTTAAGTTTTGGGCCTTTGGTCCAAAAATTTTCCCCACCACTAACTTATTAAGGCTGGGTGCTAGTGTTTCCCCATTGACGATAAACCTGGTCCTATGTGAAACCACATTTAGTACACTAAAAAAAACTCAAAGGAACAGAAGAGTTTTTCCCCCCCCGGAAAAAAAATTGAAAAAGGGGAAGATGTGCTGTAGTAGGGTTAAACAAGAAAAAAAAAAAGGGTTTGGGCAACACGATTTCAAAAAAAACACCCCAAACAAAACAAAATCCCGTATAGTAAAAAAGAACAATAAAAACGCTCAAAAAAAGCAATACAGGGGAAAAAAAAGCAATAAACGACAACAATACAAAAATACAAAAAAAATAAAAAAAAACAAAAACAAAAAACACATCAAGTTTTAAAACAATCAAACAATTTGGGGGCACACAAAACAATACATACACTCCTCACCCACTCATCCCATCCCAAAGGACCCCAGGGGGGACAGAGAGAAACCAAAAGATTTTTTCCATCTTACGACCGTTGGGGGAGTAGGTGTTGAGGGGTTGGGCCCCCTTCCCCCTCTTTATGTTTCAACCCATGATTTTTTTGGCGGGCCTCTTCTTTTCTTTCCCTCGACTGTTCCGAATGGTTTTTTTTAGGGGTTTTTTCGTGGGTACCAAACCCATCACTTTCCCCGTACATAAAAAGAAAAAAATAAAAAGGGAGCCATACAAAACAATACAAAACAGTACAAAACAAAACAATATTACACAATACCAAACAACACAATATTGTACATTACAAAATAAAAAACACAATATTGTACATAATTATAATACAACCGCTAAAAAAACGAACACACGTGTGTGTGTTGGTGTGTTTGTTTTGTGTGGGGTGTGTGTGTTTTGGTGTGTGTGTGTGTGTGTGTGTTGTTTGTGTGTGTTGCAGGGGAATGGAGGGGTGCCCTTTGTGTGTAATAGGGAAAATTTGATTGGTCTTGGCTTCCTGGCATCCCCAGGATGTCCTAAAAGGGAAAAAAAAAAAAACCTCTCCCCCCCCCTCCCCTCCCCAACCACCTTTCCCCTGTGTGGGGTGTGTGTGTGTGTGTGTGTTGTGTGTGTGTTGTGTGTGTGTGTGTGTGTGTGTGTTGTGTGTGTGGTGTGTGTGTTTTTGTGTGTTTGTGTTGGTGTTATGTGTGTGTTTTGTGTGTTGTGTGTATGTGTGTGTGTTTGTTTTGTGTTTGTGTGTGTGGTGTGTTGTGGTGTGTATGTGTGTGTATTTTGTGTGTGTGTGTGTGTGTTTGTGTTGTGTTGTGTGTGGGTGTTTCCTTGTCTGTGTGTGTGTGTGTCTGTCTCTCTGTGTGTCTATGTATCTGTGTGTCCTAGTTGGTTGTGTTTGGGTATTGTTTTGTGTGCGTGTGTGTTGTGGGGGTTTGTGTGTTTTGTGTGTGTGTTGTGGTGTGTGTGTGTGTGTGTGTGTGTTTACTGTTTGTGTTTGTGTGGTGTGTGTGTGCGCGCGCGGGGGGTGGTGCGCAGGTGTGTGTGTGTTTTGAGCGTGCGTATTTTGTGTTTTTTGTGTGTGTGTTCGTGGGTGTGCATGTGCGCGTATTGTTTTGTGTGTTTTTTCTTTTTCTTTTTGTTTGTCTATTCTCATTGTTTAAACTATTCATCGACGGAAGAACGAATGGAAGGATGTACGGATGGCAGAGGGAAATGGATGGATGGATAGATGGATGACGGCGGACGGTTGGATGGGATGGATGGATGGATGGATGGATGGATGGATGGACAGAAAAGATGAAGGGAAAATGCAGATAGACGGAAAACAGACGGACAACGGATGGGTGAATGGTGGACCTTTGCAGTTAAATTCATTAAACTGGATGATACTAAAAGAATGAGGATTTTTTGCTAAATGATAAAACTGTCTGCTTTTCATTATCCTCGAAATAAAAGAATTTGACTTGACTTACTTGACGCGACCTGACTTGACTTGACGCGACCTGATTTTATTTGGGACGCGACCTAAACTTGACTTGACGCACCTGACTTGACTTGACGCGACCTGATTGCCCTTGACGCGACCTGACTTGACTTGACGCGACCTGACTTGACTTGACCCACCTGACTTGACTTGACCGCCACCTGACTTGACTTGCCTCACTTTTCCCTTTTTCTGTGGTCACGTTTCCCACTGTCTTCCCCAACATCGCCAGTTACGTGGACTGATGAAAACTGCCGTCATTTTGACACAACCCCCCCTCCTTCCCGCCAGTTTTGGGGGGGGACCCCAACAAGCCACCCGGCCTTTTTAGAGCTGCCTTTGTTCTGATGTCCCCACTTCCCATCATGACGGATCCCTTCCCTGTCCTCCGTCCTGTCCTGTCCTGTCCCGTCCCCCGTCCTGTCCTGCCCTCCTGCTGTTCTCGTGCCCATCATTCCGACATCACTGCCGATCCCATTCATGAAAAAGAAAACAGATAATAATGGGGAGGCGCTGCATTTTTGGCGACGCGCTCCTCCGGGAGAGCTGAGCACCCGAATTTTTGCGCAAGAAATCTCTGTGACATAAAGTGGTATAACAAAAAATCGATACCTACAATAAACCAGGCTGTAATTTTAAGGGGCCAGAAGCCCCCTTCCCCCTGAAAAAAGAAGAAACATTTTTTTTATCACTGTAGGTCGTCGTGAGGCTACCCAACCAACGGCCCTGCACTGGGTGCCGGGTCCCGTCCCTGTGGCATTAATTCATCAGCGGGCCTGGTCAGTGCCACACGTGCAAGGGCAGCAACCAGTCCTGTCTGTCATAGCAGCGAAAATCATTAAAGAGCCGTTTCCAGCGTTTGACAAATCGCCCCCAGCGCATCTTTCTTTGCTATGGGCCTGTTCGAGCTGACCTACCGGGACAACCCCCTACAAAGCACATTCCCCTCCCCATCTCTGCTGACACAGCAACAGCCTAGTGGTGGGGCCAGACGAGTGAGAAATCTTGGGACTGAGGTTCAGGGGGAGGGTCGTTGTGGTTGTTGCCATGCTGGGTAGGGTTCCCACTTTAGTCTGGCTCCGCGACGGAGCCTCCCTGTTGTCAGAGGGGGCTTAGGCCGAAAAGTCTGATGGGGCTGGCCTGACTCGTCAGAGGCTCACGGCAGCACAACGGGATTTTCACCATATGACAGGGCAAAAATAGCTGCTGTTTGAGCGTTTTTGACAAAGAATAGGAAGGGCTTAGGAAGGTGGTGTCCTGCGTAATACTTAGTTTCAGAACAGAACCACAACACCACTGAAGGTGACCCCAACAGCAGTGCTAGGCGCCTCTGGCTGGTGGCCCAACAATCCGCTTAGCATTGGAAATGTTTCTGGAATTTCGACCCTGAGGATCCCAAACATGACGAGTTTGGGGATGGTATGGCTGTTGTAGAGAAGAAAAGAAATGAGCGGCGTGGGAACAGCAGACGGGAACGACACAGAATGGTGATGCAAAAGAAAAGGAAAAAAAAACCCACAATCTAAGATTCTTTTTCGGATTTGAACCCCGAAACCCCTTTGTCAGGAATCCAGTGCGCTAACCACGGACCTGGTTGGCGTTTTTCAGTTTAAATTCTTTTGATAGATTTCCCCCCCATTGCTTTCTGATGTAGTCTTTCGGGTGATATAAAGCATGGTTGCTTATAAAAGAAAA
>CM060336.1:51599883-51622628 GCA_030674155.1 Stramonita haemastoma
GATGAGACATCACTTGGGCCAATGTCCACTCTGTTTTATATATATATATATATATATATATATATATATATATATATATATATATATATTATATATATATATAATCCATCCAAAGCCTTTTTATGCCTTCCTGGCATGTAGGGCAGCAATAAAGGAATTTCTTTGTTGCTGTTTCTGTAACAAACTTTTTTTTACAGAACAGGGTTGTTAGCCCTGTGTCCAACCCCCTACCTGGGGGAGTGGGGCCACCTTAGTCGCCTCTTACGACATGCCTGGCTGGCGGGCAGGGACCCTATTCTTGTAATGCTTGCTTTGCAAGCATTCCCCGGGAGTCCCACGGGTATATATATATATATATATATATATATATATATATATATATATATATAGTTGACTTGAGAGAGAGAGGAGTGAGAGAGAGGGAAGGGGGAGAGAGGGGAAGGGGGGAGAGAAGGGAGAAAGAGAGTCAAAGTTGAAAAGATCTCAGTGGCTAGCATGCATTTTATGTGTGGGGAAGGTGATCATTTTGAATATAAATCAGTATGTGATGCTTATAAAAGCAGGTTTTACAATTGTTATTTATTCAGCCTGATGAAGCTTCAGAATGGAAGCGAAAATTTGCTGTCAAATAAAGAGATGAAGTTGAACACAGTTGTGTTTTTATTATTATTTCACTATATATATATATAGATAGATAGACAGATAGACAGACATGTGTACATCACATGACAAGACACCTAACAACACAACACCATTACACACCACACTGACCGCTGAGGGAGAAGGAGGAGTCCTGCATGTTGCGGCCTCCACCTCGGGTGGGGGGGCGGGAGTGGATGGCGGGTTCAGAGGCGGAGAGCATGGGTTTCTCCACCACCTTCATCACCGCCTCCTCGTCGATGTTCACCACAGGCCCTGTGTACGCCTCACGCTCCACCGCCACTGGCTGCCGAGCCTAAACAGAGAATAGCGTTCAGCGGTGAGGGAAATGGTGGTCCTTTTGATGTAGCGTTGAGAATGTGGGTCCTTAATTTAGCATTGAAAGTAAGGTTCTTCAATTTAGTATTGAAAATATGGTTCCTTCAATTTAGTATTGAAATTCTTGCTCATTTCCTGCATCCCTCCACTATATGCACATGAGAACCGCGCGCAGCCCCTACTGTCAGTTCGTGCCTAGCCGAGCTACTGTCCAGACGTTGATCATATCGCCTCTCGCTGTGTCGGCAACGCCCATCACTATCAGGAATCTCAGCACTAGCTATAATAGTTTCTAGACCTTGCTTTTCTTGGTTTGTTTTATTTTGTGTATAACTTGGGGGTTGTTGTTGTTTTTTGTAGTGCTTGTGAAATCTGTTTTTTTGTGGAAAAGTTTCTGGGGAAAAAAAAAAAAAAAAAAAAATGGAGACCCATTCTGTGGACTACACCAGTGACCAGGATTCGGTTATGGAGTCAGAATCATATGAAGAACCACAAGCTGGCACCTCTGCTGAACCCTCGGTGGAAAGGGAACCATCTCTCCGAGACATTTTTTCAATCATTCAGAACCTTTCCAAAAGAATGGACAATTTTGAAAGAAGTGCACCGCACACCAAGAAGAGAAAAATTAGCACTGACGCTGATAAACCCCTCGCTGAGAATGAAGGGAAAAGAAAGAAGGCAGGTAGTGATTCAGAATTTGTCACCGACAGTGTTTCTGATAAGGCAGAGGAACTGGAAAAAGAGCTGATAGCAGATGCTACAGAGGAGGAGGATGACGATATTTTTGCTGAAATGGCATCATCTTTTGACAATAATGAAGAAAAAGGACCACCGGTCTCAGGAAAATTGGCAAAGCTGCTTGAATCCAGATTTGGATCAAAACTTCCAGACAGAAAGCTGAGGGAAAAACTGACAAAGTACCCGATTCCCGAAAATTGCGCATACCTGGGCGTTCCCCGAACAAACCAGGAAGTTTTTTCTGTCCTCAAGCCCTTCACTAGAAAGACAGACATTCGGATGGCAAATACACAGAAAACACTGTCAAAAGCTGCCATAGCCATAACGCTCTGCACCGACCGACTTTTGAGGGTAAGAGATACCATCTCAGGGCAGGATGCCACTACATTACGCAGTGAACTGACCGGATGCATAGCTCAACTTTCAGATGCCCTTGCCCTCACAGGTCACGCCAACCATGACCTGTCCCAGAAACGGAGAGACATGCACCGACCCTGCCTACCCCGTGAACTCTCTGGCATATATGCACCGCAGGTTGCCATGACCCCAGAACTACTGTATGGCTCTGATTTTCACAAATGTCTAAAAGAAGTGCAAGAGTCCCAGAAACTCGGTCAGAACATGCGTGGTCAGCAAACGAGGAGCACGTGGCAGCATAACAACAGTAGCTCTTTTTTAGGCCGGAAGCCGTGGAGGCAGGGGCAGGTGGGGAGTTCCTTCGGTCAAGCAAACAAAGTGTTTTGGAAGAAGGGTCAGAAAAACAGCCACCGGCAGTAACTCGATCTTTGACTGAACTGCCCCTCCCTTCTGGAAACAAGGTTAGTGAGTTTGAACTTTGCTTGCCTTCTTTGTGTGCTTATCTTGAAATGAAGCATGATAACTTTAAAGCAGGAAGCATAAAGGAAAAGCTGTCGCACTGGAATGAACTAACTTCTGACCCTGATGTACTTGAAACAGTTGAAGGAATTAAAATCACTTTTGATGATTGCCCAGTAGACATAAAGCAAAGTTCGCAAAGGTTGTTTAGCAAGCGTGAAAACTATGCTGTTGACTCTGAAATAAGAAACTTGTTGAAAAAAGGTGTGATAAAAGAGTCTTTACCTGAATCAGGACAAGTTGTCTCACCTATCTTTGTTAGGGAGAAAAAAGACGGATCATTTAGAATGATTTTAAATCTGAAAGCTCTGAACAAAAATGTGGAATATAAGAAATTTAAGATGGAAACAATATATACAGCTTTGGATCTAGTTACACAAAATTGCTTTTTCGCATCAATTGATCTGAGAGATGCATATTACGTCATAGCAGTAGAGGAGACTTTTTGGAAATATCTGAAATTCAGATGGAGAGAAAAACTGTACTGTTTTCAGGCAGCTGCTATGGGACTCAGTCCGATTCCCAGAAAATTCACAAAACTCATGAAACCTGTCCTAGCACGCTTACATGATATGGGTCACCTGATCACTTCATTCATTGATGACAGTTTGATTGTGGGAGAGACTGAAACAGAAGTTGTACAGTGTGTGGTAGACACGATACAATTATTAGACTCTCTAGGTTTCTATGTACATGAAAAGAAATCACAGTTCATGCCTGTGCAAGAAATCACCTACCTGGGTTTCAAAATAAACTCAACAGACATGACAGTCACACTGACAGATGAACGGAAACAAAAACTGCTGTGTGCATGCATTCTATTATTCAGTCAGGAAAGTACAACTATAAGATCTCTGGCATCTTGTATTGGACTAATGGTTTCTTGTTTTCTTGCTGTGCCAATGGGCCCTTTGTACTGCAGAGCACTTGAACAAGATAAGTGTTCCGCACTTAAACTAAGCAAGGGGAACTGGGAAAAGCCTGCTGTGTTGTCAGCTGAAGGGAAGACAGAGCTAGAATGGTGGATTAATAACATAGACAAGCAAAAGGCTCCCATTCAGAGATCAGACCCCACCATTACTATGAAGACAGACAGTTCACGTACAGGATGGGGTGCTTGGGTTGTTGACACCAAATCACAAACACAAGGCATGTGGAGTGAGAAAGACAAAGGACACATAAATGCTTTGGAGCTATTATCTGTCTTTTTTGGTCTCAAGTCTTTGTTGCATGACCAACGTAATGTTCACATAAGAATTATGACTGATAACACAAGCACTGTTGGTTGTATTAACAACATGGGTTCGAACAGATCTAAACATCTGAATGATGTATCTCAGCAAATCTGGCATTGGTGTGAAAGCAGAAACATATGGCTCAGTGCTGCTCACATTCCTGGTGTTGAGAATGTTGAAGCTGACAGTCTGTCTAGACAGATCCACATTGACACAGAATGGAAACTGGATTCAATGCTACTTTCTGAGGCTATGAATATTCTTGATATAAAACCTGTCATTGACTTGTTTGCCTCTAGATTAAATTTTCAGTTTTCCAGATATGTGTCTTTCTTGCCTGACCCAGGAGCATGTGCTATTGATGCATTTAGCATGTATTGGGGAAATGAGACTGTTTATTGTTTTCCACCTTTCAGCATTCTATCCCGGGTCCTGGCAAAGATAAAGAAAGACAAAGCAAGAGGGGTTATAGTAGCGCCAACCTGGAAAAATCAGCCCTTTTGGCCAACACTGATGAAAATTCTCACAGCCAGACCTGTCCTCTTGTCAGCCAGAAACACTCTTCTGACACAACCAAGTGAAAAGGAGACAAAACACCCACTGAGGAAAAGCCTGAGGCTGCTAGTCTGCAAAGTGTCAGGGATAGATTCAGAACACAAGGCTTTTCTGAGGAGACTACCAGTATTGTCATGTCCTCATGGGGACCCGCAACAAAACAGATGTATGATGTGTACATACGAAAGTGGGAGAGGTACGCGTGTGAGCAACAAGTGGATTCAGTTTCACCGCCTCTAGCCACAGCTGTAAATTTTCTGGCATGGCTGTTGAAAGAGGGATATTCTTATAGCGCTGTGGGCACCGCTCGTTCTGCGCTAAGTTGTTTTCTCTGCAACTATGAAGGGGCAACGTTTGGTCAACACGAACTTGTAAAAAGATTTATGAAGGGTGTGTTCGAAAGAAAACCACCACTACCAAAGTATCACCACACTTGGGATCTAAATATTGTGCTGAAAATGTTAGAAACATGGGTTCCAGTGGAAAACCTGACGTTCAAGGAACTGACAATGAAACGTGTGATGTTAATTGCCCTTCTGTCGGGTCAGAGGTGTCAAACTATTGCTGCTTTGGACATTGACAATATGCTACTTTCAAGGGAAAAGTGTGTTTTTTATGTAAATAGATTATTAAAACAGTCAAGAAGAGGAGCCCATCAATCACCCATTGAACTCATGGCTTTTGTGGAAAAAGAGGCTTTGTGTGTAGTTCACACTTTGAAAGAATACCCGAGACGGAGCAAAGAACTGAGGGCTCAGAATGCTACCCGACATTTGTTTGTCACTCTCCAAGCACCGCACCGAGGGGCCACTAGCGATACCATCGCGCACTGGCTGAAGTGGACGATGGAGAGGGCAGGCATAGACATTACACGCTTCACGGCACACAGTACGAGGTCAGCCAGTACTTCCGCTGCTAAACTTGCAGACGCTCCGATAAACATCATCATGAAAGCAGCTGGATGGACAAATGTTTCCACGTTTGCTAAGTTTTATAATAAGAAGACGGGGCCAACACTGACCATGGGCCAATCCATCATGGAGCGATTCCTACAACATAAATAAGGTAGGACAGTTTCTTGTTTACATGTGGTGGATGTGTTTGTCTCGAGAACACTGTGGCTCTAAAATCTCATGTGCATATAGTGGAGGGATGCAGGAAATGAGCAAGAATTAAATACAACAAAGCGAGACTTACCTGGTAAGGTGAAGCTGGTTGTAAATTCTTGCGAATTTATTGTAGACCGGAACGAAGTGCACATGCCCACCCCTAAAATGGTCTGCATGCATACCATGCAAGTAAAATGAAATGCATACCATGCAAATGAAACAAATACCACTTTGTGGAATTTTGATCTAGAACTGACAACAGTGTTCTGCACACCGTGCATCAGTAAGACATCCCACCCTTTCAAAATGATAATAATGATAACAATGTTTATAAAATATTTAATGTTCCTGTTATAGTATGACACAGTGTTCTCTCGAGGCTCTAAAAACTGACAGTAGGGGCTGCGCGCGGTTCTCATGTGCACTCCGTTCCGGTCTACAATAAATTCGCAAGAATTTACAACCAGCTTCACCTTACCAGGTAAGTCTCGCTTTGTTGTATTTAAATATGGTCCTTCAATTTAGTATAAAAAAATATGGGTCCTTAATTTTGCATTGAAAATATGGGTCCTTCATTGTAGCATTAAAAACTAGAGCCTTCATTCAATCTATCGTTAAAAATGTGGCTCTTCAACCCATGTAGTATCAAAATGTGGGCCTTCAATCCAATCAGCATTCTCTCTCTCTCTCTCCAAACTTTGTTGTACCATCATTATACCCTTCACCATCTATCCTGACATTTACTCATCCCGTCACAATGAAATAAAGACCTTGTATGTATTAGCTAAGTTATTTCAACATATGCACAACCATTAATCACAGAGAGAAAAAAACCCAGAACCACAAAAAAACAAAAACAACAACAACATGAAACAACAACAAAAATCTCCACACTGTGAAGTAACCTACATGGTCCCTGGCCTTGACCCGTCCATACACTGTCTCTGCATTACAGGGGGTCGGCACGAAGCGACCCAGTCCCTGAGTCACTTTCAACTGTAAAAAAGACATACAACAGGATATAAGAGACACATCAACTGCATACATACGGACCTTTTCAACTGTAAAAAAGATGTACAACAGGATAAACACATCAGCTACATATGAACAGTCCTCTTTCAAGTGTCAAAGTCATGATAAACACATCAACTACATACAAACAGTCCTCTTCAACTGTAAAAAAGACATACAACAGGATATAAGAGACACATCAAAGATAAGAGATACACACATCAACTACATTACAAACGGTTATCTTCAACTGTCAAAAGACATACAACACAGTAAGAGAGACATACAACACAGTAAGAGAGACACATCAACTACAGACATACAAACAGTCCTCTTCAACAGGTGTATATTAAAGTCTGTCCCGAGCCTAAGGCTCATCAGGCCGGTGCTTATCCCAGTTTCTGTGGCGTTAAGCGACTGAGAGTCATAGACTCCCCCCTGGATAGGACGCCAGTCTATCGCAGGGTTAACCCCCAACACAAGGTTGGTACCCCTTTTACACCTGGATGGGGTGAGAAAATAGGCGTAAAGTGCCTTTTCCAAGGGCACAACACCATAGCCGAAAGCTGGGATTGAACCAGCAACCTTTAGATTACGAGTCCAACGCCCTAACCACTAGACTACAGCGGCTATATATATATATATATATATATAATATATATATATATATATATATATATATATATATATACACACACATATATACATATATATACACATATATACATATACATATATATACACACACTCACACATATGTGAACCTCCCCCCCCCCCACCTCCAACAACCTGACCCTTCCTTCCTCCCTCCTCACTCACCAGTCCCTCATCGACGACGACGTGGCCGTTAGTGAGGACGTAGAGGGGCACCCCGCGACACTCCATGCCCTCAAAGATGTTGAAGTCCACGGCCTGGTGGTGAGTCTCTGCCGAGATCTTCCGCTTCTGCTTGGGGTCCCAGATCAACACATCCGCGTCTGACCCAATGGCGATGCGACCCTGCCCACATCACATCACACCACATCACACACCGCAGTGATGAAGTTCTGCGCTCTGCTATCTTAAAGCTCTATGTTCTCATCCCAGGAATAGGGTCCGGGGAGATAAGAGTGAAGGTAAGGTAAAGGTCTGAGAGAGGATGGGCCTCAGGCTGAGTGACACCCTGAGAAAGGTCAAAGTCAAAGGGAAATGGAGAGAGCTGTTGCGAAGTCTTAAACAGACTACGGGATAGTAGTGGTGTCCAGTAGCCTAGTGGTCAGAACATTGCGCTGGCAATTTGACGACCCGAGTTTGATTCTGGTCGAGGAGATTTTTCTTCTGGAGTTAACACCAGTGCTGATTCCACTCTCCCCAAAAGTCCTTTGGATGAGACAATAAACCGAGGCCCCGTGTGCGAATGCACGCAGAACTTCTTGTGCACGCGTTAATCCTATTCAGCTTTTCGTAAGAGTAGGCCATTGTGTGCCAGTGGGAAAAGATGACATTTACAAAACTGCATACATACGGGGACTGGGTGTAAAAAAGCACACTTATCCCATTATCCTCGATATAAAAGAATAAAAAAATTAATAAATAAAGAAACAAACAGTGATGGAGTTCTGTGCTTTGCAAACCCTAGATTCCAATCCCAGGAATAGAGTCCGGGGAGATTAGAGTAAAGGTAAGGTAAAGGTGTCCATTAACCTGTGTGGTCGTAGGGGAGCAAGGCGTTAGGGACCTCAGCTTCTCTAGGGGCCAGCATATTGAGGGCGGCGCCCATCTCCTCTCCCTCGCTGCTTTACCTTCCCTGACCCTAAAGAGGGCAGGTACCCATTTACAGCTGGGTGAACTGGGGGACTGTGCAAAGCCCAGGCGTGAAAATGGTCACCCATCCAATTGGTAACCATGCTTGACACTGCTTAACTTGACTGGGAGAAAGCGAGCGCTCTGACCACTGAGCTATCCCCTCCCGTCCAATATGCAAATTAGTAGATGTAGCTTAGCTCAGAGAATGACAGGGAGACTGCCTAGCGTGGTTTGTCAGTGAAGTGACATCACCCACGCTTCTTGTTCCTTTACTGCAAATTATATTTTCTTGACTAACACTGACAGCCACATATTTTTAATGTAAAAGATTATATGATAAAACGAAAGGGATGTTTGTGAGTGTACTGTGTGAGAAACATGAGCCTTGTGCTGTTTTGTCAAGAGTGAGAAATCTGTGATTATTTCATAGCGCTACTTCCTCGACAGTTGCAGTTTGAAAAGTAAAACACAGGTGTCATCAAGCAGAGGGCATCTCAGACTTTACATAACCCTGTTGTGGCTTTAATCACAGACAGACAGACAGACACACACATGTGCACACACACACACATGTACACACACACACACATGTGCACACACACACATGTATACACACACATGTACACACACACACACACACATGTGCACACACACACATGTATACACACACATGTACACACACACACACACACACACACACACACAGCAAACTGACCTTTTTGGGGTAGAGGTTGTAGATTTTGGCAGCATTGGTGCTGGTGGCAGCCACGAAGCGACAGGGGTCCATTTTCCCAGCACACTGATCACACACAGATCACCACAGCCATCGTTTCAGATTGTACGTGTAACAGATCTGTACTAACTGCCAACCAAACGGTGTAATCACCACATAGCTCTGCATCACTGAAGATGGAATGTAGCTACTTTCCACTGTCTGTCTTTCTGTCTGTCTGTCTGTTTGTCTCACACACACATATAATATCTTGCCGTTGAAGAACAGCATGATTTCTGGTCAAAGATCAAAGAAGACAGTGATGAGAATTATCACACAAATATTGAAACATGATTAAGACTGATTTGAATACAAGTGCTCCGATTTGTTTGCTTTACAAGATTTAGTGCTATGTAAATTCCAAATATTTTTTTTATCATAATTATTATTACTATTATTATTAAGAAAACCTTTGTCAGTTAAAAGAACAGTAAATAGCTCTCACCTTAAGTTTTAAAAAAAAAAGCACAACCATTACCTCATCATCTATGTCATGGTTTAATTCAACCAAACCCAGCCTCTAAAACTCCTCCTCGCTGTCAATATTGTCAAAAAGCTCGCGAAACACTTCAAGAAATTCTGGCACAAGTGCCGGTTTCCATTTTTGTTGAAGACAATCACAACTGGTCCGAAAAAATACAAAGTACCCTCTAAACCAATCAAAATCCCCACTGCTTGTGTGTGCTGAATGACCTTCAACCCTTTCTGCGGCCCGACAATGGCCTTAACATTCACTGCGTGACCTTTGAAAGTAAGCCCTCAATTATAATCCCCTACGACATCCTGGAATATTCCAGGATCCACTGTGTGGCTTTGAAAGGTTGTCCTGGAATTTTCTGGGAACCGCGTTGCTAGGATTCAAGGAGAAAAAATCCTCTGAAGTTGGAGTATGGCTGCCTATATGGCACGTAAAATCCTGCTCCGCTTTTTTGAACGAGTAGGCAATTGTGTGCCGGTGGGAACAGACGACAAGATTTACAAAACTGCATACACACAGGGACTGGATGTAAAAAAAGCACATGAGCTTATTCCATTGTCCTCAATAAAAAGATTAAAGGTAAATGTGTCCAATAACCTGTGTGGTCGTAGGGGAGCGAGACGTCAGAGACCTCAGCTTCTCTAGGGGCCAGCATATTGAGGGTGGCGCCCATCTCCTCTCCTTCGCTGCTTTACCTTCCCTGACCCTAAAGAGGGCAGGTACCCATTAACAGCTGGGTGAACTGAGGGGAACTGTACTGTAGCCAAGGCGCGCAAACAGTCACCCATCCAACTGGCAACCACGCTTGATGCTGCTTAAGTTTAGCTGGGGGAAAGCAAGCGTTCTGACCACTGAGCTATCCTGACCCCATTTATCCTCTATCAAAGTTAAAGTCTGTCCTGAGCCTAAGGCTCATCAGGCCGGTGCTTATCCCGGTTTCTGTGGCGTTAAGCGACTGAGAGTCATCGACTCCCCCCCTGGATAGGACGTCAGTCTATTGCAGGGTTAACCCCCAACACAAGGTTGGTACCCCTTTTACACCTGGGTGGGGTGAGAAAATAACCGTGATGTGCCTTTTCCAAGGGCACAACGCCAAAGCCGAAAGCTGGGATTGAACCTGCAACCTTCAGATTACGAGTCCAACGCCCTAACCACTAGACTATAGCGGCGGCTATTTATCCTCTATATAAAAGAATAAATAAATAAATGAATGATTAAGTTAATGCTACTGACCACGCCCTTTTCCCAGAGGATGGACATGCGGTCCTCCACACCGTTCACTCCGTGCGGGATCAGGCGGAAGTCATCCTTGCCCAGCGCCTTCTGGTCAGCGTTGTGCGTGTTGTTGTCTGACCCCGTCAGCTGCAGGTCATTGCTGGGGACAAACACACGGGATAATTATTCACATTTATTTACATATTTATATACCACTTTATGTCACAGCAGATTTCTCTGCGTGAAATTTGGGCTGCTCTCCCCAGGGAGAGCGCGTCGCCACAAGTGTAGCGCCTATCCATTTTTTTCTTTTTCTGTCTGCAATTGTATTTGTTTCCCTATCAGAGTGGCTTTTTTCTACAGAATTTTGCCAGGGACAACCCTCTTGTTGCCGTGGGTTATTTTACATGCACTAAATAAAGACGTGTAACACACTGGGCCTCGGTTTATCATCTTATCCAAAAGACTAGCACCCAGACCACCACTCATGATCTAATGGATGGGGGAAAGTTTTGGGCTCAAATGGGATTCCAACCACAGCACACTCCGACCCGGACTTTTCGCTTTCTAGACAGGCGCGTTACCTCTAGACCACCAATCCACCATCCATGAAAGGATAATAAAGCATAATAATGTCAATGTGTTTTATCTTGACTCAGTTTGGAAAAGTAAGGACTTGACGTAATGTTAATGCATGAGAATGAGGAGAAAATGGCGAGCAAGCATGTGTGCCTGACCTGATTTCATGATGGAATGCAAAATCTAGAGGCAGTTTGTGTTCAGAGAATCCAAATGCAAGAGGGTTAAAAAAAATCATTCTCTCCCTGTCAGGGCCTCACTTACTTGGCCAGGAAATCCATGAGGTAGTCGGGGGTGGAGGGGTCAGGGCGGAGGGGGGGGCTCATGACGTGCCCGGCAGCGTGGCGCCAGCACTTGTTCCACTGGTGAGTGCCGTCTGTCCCCAGGCTGGCCGCGATGGGCTCTCCAAACACCACCTTGCCTGTCCACACAGAAACCAGTGACTACATCCAAACACCACCTTGCCTGTCCACAACACAGCACAGAAACCAGTGACTACATCCAAACACCACCTTGCCTGTCCACAACACAGCACAGAAACCAGTGACTACATCCAAACACCACCTTGCCTGTCCACACAGACACCAGTGACTAAATCCAAACACCACCTTGCCTGTCCACACAGCACACACACCAGTGACTAAATCCAAACACCACCTTGCCTGTCCGCCACACAGCACAAACACCAGTGTCAGCATTGATTGTCGGGACACAATGGCACAAGTATCTGCATGACGTTCATTCTGCATGCATTATTGGAACAAAACGGCACAAGCGAGTTATTGGGGCACAATGGCACAAGTGTCAGGATTACTGAGACACAACAGAAGTGCCAGAGTTATTGGGACACAATGGCACAAGTGTCAGGATTACTGAGACACAACAGAAGTGCCAGAGTTATTGGGACACAATGGCACAAGTGTCAGGATTACTGAGACACAACAGAAGTGCCAGAGTTATTGGGACACAATGGCACAAGTGTCAGGATTACTGAGACACAACAGAAGTGCCAGAGTTATTGGGACACAACGGCACAAGTGTCAGGATTACTGAGACACAACAGAAGTGCCAGAGTTATTGGGACACAACGGCACAAGTGTCAGGATTACTGAGACACAACAGAAGTGCCAGAGTTATTGGGACACAACGACACAAGTGTCAGGATTACTGAGACACAACAGAAGTGCCAGAGTTATTGGGACACAACGGCACAAGTGTCAGGATTACTGAGACACAACAGAAGTGCCAGAGTTATTGGGACACAACGGCACAAGTGTCAGGATTACTGAGACACAACAGAAGTGCCAGAGTTATTGGGACACAACGGCACAAGTGTCAGGATTACTGAGACACAACAGAAGTGCCAGAGTTATTCGGACACAACGGCACAAGTGTCAGGATTATTGAGACACAACAGAAGTGCCAGAGTTATTGGGACACAACGGCACAAGTGTCAGGATTATTGAGACACAACAGAAGTGCCAGAGTTATTGGGACACAACGGCACAAGTGTCAGGATTATTGAGACACAACAGAAGTGCCAGAGTTATTGGGACACAACGGCACAAGTGTCAGGATTATTGAGACACAACAGAAGTGCCAGAGTTATTGGGACACAACAGAAGAGTCAGAGTTATTGGGACACAATGGCACAAGTGTCAGGATTATTGAGACACAACAGAAGTGCCAGAGTTATTGGGACACAACGGCACAAGTGTCAGGATTATTGAGACACAACAGAAGTGCCAGAGTTATTGGGACACAACGGCACAAGTGTCAGGATTATTGAGACACAACAGAAGTGCCAGAGTTATTGGGACACAACGGCACAAGTGTCAGGATTATTGAGACACAACAGAAGAGTCAGAGTTATTGGGACAGTCAGTATTTTTTCGTTGGGGTTTTTTTTTTGTTCCTTGGCTAGAGCTCTGAGGTTCACCAATGGTGAAATTTCTGTGTATGCAACTGTATCCCCCCCCCCCCCCCCCCCCCCAATTATTTAGGTAGAAGCATTCCAACTTCAGGAATGGTGTCTAAACAGGACACCTGTGTGCATGCATGTTTAAAATGTTGTCATCCATTCCTACCGACACAAAATGGCCTACTCTTCCGAAGGTGGAACAGGTTTTTAATGTGTCCGCATGACATGTATTATGCATGCACTGTCACATAGGCCTCTGTTAAGACTTTCCTCCAAAGGACTTTGACATTCAGTTTGATTTTCTTGTCAAACTGGGAAGAAAGGGCAAGGCTGGGAATTGAACCCAGAACCTCATGGTTTACTTGTTAGGCAGGTGAATGTCTAAACCGTCCTGCCACCTTCCTTCTTGCTACATCAGTGACAGAGTGTGTGCATGTGTGTGTGTGTGTGTGTGTGTGTGTGTGTGTGGTGTGTGTGTGTGTGTGTGTATGTGTGTGTGTGTGTGTGTGCATGCGTGTGTGTGTGTACATTTGAATTTGCTAAAACTATTAACTGTCATTGATTGCTTGTGTGTCGTATAGGTTGAAGGCAAGTGCTTTGATTTGTTATTGCAAGATATAGCGCCACATAAATTCCATTATTATTATTATTATATAATGACGTACCAGTTCTCCTGGCAGCAGAGATGATGTCAGCGGAGGACTTGCTCATGACGGGGGCGATCAGGATGGGGGCTCCTGCCTGGTCAGCGATGGTGATGGCGCGCTGTGTGGCCTCTGCCTCCACCTGCAATACACACACACACCAAGTGTTGAGAGTTCAATCCTCACTGCCATGTAATGTAATGCAATGTACACACACCAAGTGTTAAGAGTTCAATCCTCACTGCCAAGAAATGCAATGCAATGTACACACACACCAAGTGTTGAGTTCAATCCTCACTGCCAAGCTAGGTATTATGTACGATCACTTAGCTTTTGTTTTTTGCTTTGGCTAGAGCTCTGAGATTCACCAATAGAGAGCATATGCCACCGTTATAACTCACCACAAGTGAGCATGTGTGCCTGACATGATTTCGATGGAATGCGAAATCTAGGGGCAATTTGTGTTCAGAGAATCTGAATGCAAGAGGGTTAAAGGAGAGTGGTGGTTCTGATGCTAAGAGCTTGTCATGTCACATTGTATGGATCTTTCTTCCTTGGCTAGACCTCCAAGGTTCACCGATGGTGAGAGTTTTGCGTATACAACAGGATTTTCCCCCACCATTAAGGTAGCCACATTCCAGCTTTGGGGATATTTTAAAGTATAACAGCATTTTGATGTAGGCCTTGTTACTTTGCTTTCATCCATAACTGACACAGCTTTTGGCCAGGTCCAGTAGGACGCTGATATGAATGAACACATCTTCCAGTTCCACAGAAGTCCCATTTGTCAGCATTTATTTATGTATTTCTTAATTATCTTATATTGAGGATAATGGAGTAAGCACTCCTGTGCTTTTTTACATCCAGTCCCTATGTGTATGCAGTTTTGTCATCTGTTCTCACCAGCACACAATGGCCTACTCTTTTGAAAAGCAGAACAGGATTTAAGGCATGTGCAAGATGTTCTGCATGCGTTTGCACATGGGGCCTCAGTTTATAGTCTCATCCAAAGGATATGTACATCAAGAGGATTACAGCACTGACAAGTCTGCTAACGATATGAAAGGATATGATACAGTATGAAGAAACAGCAAAGAGCAACGGGCAGCACATGACACTGACCTCTTCTGGCCGGCAGAGTTCATTGCCTTCAGGGCCAATCATTCCCATGGACACCAGCTCCTCAGCTTTCTGTCAAATAACACATCAACCATCTTCATCAATAACAACACACACTGTGTTTCTATCAATTTTCTTCCAGAAAGTATCATGCAGTCCAAAGTCATCATCATGTTCATAGCTAATGCACTTTATACTTCTACTGATTTTCCTTCACAAAGTTATCACACCATCCAAAGTTATACCATTGTTTCTTCTGATAATGTGGATGCAGTTCTTTGGGAATCTAAATCCAATTTAACTTCCACATTTACAAGATAAATATGTGACGCTCCATCACATAAGGAGTTGCATTGCACCAGAGGTCAATTTTTAGTTATTGATGAGTTATTAATCTGCAATAAAATGGCTTTTCAATAAAAAATTAAAAAAATTGAAAATTCAACAATTCTATGCAAAGTTATTACAAATTGAAATGGTAGACTGCAGGATGTGACAAAATGAGAAATGGGCAAGTTTATTTTCATAACAGGTTGTCAGAAAGAGGGCTTGGGTATTTTCAAAACACATTTAAAAGCAAAAGGAATAAAGATTATGTCTTGATATTTCATCACAAGGTAGAATAATGGATATAGTTTAATAATCGATCAAAATCTCAAAATTGACAACATAACCCCCACCTGCCTTTAATAGCTCCTAGTGCAAAATTAGGTAATGTGCTAAGCGACTCATTTTGTGGTGGAGCGACACATATTTTGCTTTGACATATCCCCTCAAAACAAACATCAACATATCCTGAAAACATATATTTACAAAGAACAAATCATAGGCATGTACATACAGCTGTAATTCTGCCACCACACCTGTTCTTTCCACTATAAAACTAATAACATTTCAAGGAAATGTCATCCCAAAACATCACCTTGTAAACAGGGAGAAAAAATAGACATCTATGTGACAAGAACATCACCTTTGTATGCTTTAAAACACAGGAGAAAAAGAGAGACACTCCAGGGAAAAAGATAAACAAAAAAAAAGTACAAAAGAAAGAGACACCTCAGAAAAATGAGGAGAAGAGAAGGAAAAGAAGAAGTAAAAAAGTTGCACAGCAGAAACTGACCAGGGCAATGATTTCCCCATTCTCGGCACGGACCAAAGGGAGGGCACCCAGCTCCTTGCAGCGACTGAAGGCAGCGTACAGCTCAGAGTCGTCCAGCATGAAGTAGTCTTTGTAGTTCATGTACATCTTGAAGGCATTCACACCTGTCACATCACAACACAATGTCACACCTGTCACATCATTCACACCTGTAACATCACTCACACCTGTTACATCATCCACACCTGTTACATCATTCACACCTGTTACATCACAACACAATGAACATCTTGAAAGCATTCACACCTTTGACATCACAACACAGGAACATCTTGAAGGCATTCACACCTGTCACATCATTCACACCTGTTACACCACAACACATGTACATCTTGAAGGCATTCACACCTGTTACACCAGAAAACACAATGTCACACCTATTACATCACAACATACGAACATCTGGAAGGCATTCACACCTGTTACACCACAACACATGAACATCTTGAAGGCATTCACACCTGTTACATCACAACAAGCGCTGAATCTTTTAGAGTAAAAAATCAAAGCGCTCGCATTCACATTAGTCACGCGCATGCAACCATTTACAAATAAAATTAACAAATGACATGTCTACACACACGCACGCACGCACACACACACACACACACACTTGACAACAACCGATTACCTTTGTCCTGTGTGAGGATCTCCATGTCCTTGTACACCTGGTCACTCCACCAGGTGAGGGCCACCTGCAGGCCAAAGTCGCAGCAGGCTTTGGTCTCTGCCTCGTTGCGCCACTTCTCGTATGCCTCCAGGGGAGACACGCCTCGCGGCTCACACACCACGTTGACTGCAACACAGACGCAGCCACATCATCAGTTTTTTTGTTGTTTTTTTTTTGGGGGGGGGGGGGGATTCTGGTCATTTAACCCTCTTAGTCCTGAACCTGGATCGAATAATTGCCCCCCCCTGAATCCCAAACCAGGATTTGCCAGGATTGAATGATTGCCCCCCCCCCCTCCCCGAATCCCAAACCAGGATTTGCCAGGATTGAATGATTGCCCCCCCCCCCCTCCCCGAATCCCAAACCAGGATTTGCCAGGATTGAATAGGCCTAATTGCACACCCCGAATCAGGATTTGCTGAGATTGAATAATTGCCCCACCCCTGAATCAGGATTTGCAGGGATTGAATAATTGCCCCCCCCCCCGAATCCTGAACCAGGATTTACTGGGATTTACACACAGTAGTTTTCCACCCATGGACAGGCCTAGAACTCAACAAAATTTTTAGAAAGGCAGATCAGAGAGAGGAATGGAGGGAACTGGTTGTCAAGTCTTCAGGGGTGCCTTTCACGGTCGCCAGACTAAGGGATAGACAGATAGATAGATAGATAGATAGATAGATAGATAGATAGATAGATAGATAGATAGATAGATAGATAGATAGATAGATAGATAGATAGGCAGAGAGATAGTTTTCCATCATGCTGTGACCATCACTAACTGCTACCACATGTCAAAGCTCTACCAGGCTAGAAGAAGAAACCCTGTTGAGAGTGTAGAAGTAATTATGGCTGCTGGCATGTACATACAAGGAGGAAAAGGTGAGCGACCATGTGTGCCTGACCTGATTTTATGATGGAATTAAAATTAGAATTAGAAATAAAATTGAAAAAAAAATCATGTGTTTGAATTGAATGTCAAAGTCCTGATGAAACTTTAAAAATGTGCGAATGCATGCAGAACATCTTGTGCTTACGTTTAAAAACCAGTGTGAAGAGAGAGAGAGAGAGAGAGAGAGAGAGAGAGAGAGAGAGAGAGAGAGAGAGAGAGAGAGAGAGAGAGAGAGAGAGAGAGAGAGAGAGAGAGAGAGAGAGACAGACAGACAGACAGAGACAGACAGACAGACAGAGAGAAAGACAGAGAATGAGAGTACACTTAAGCAGACACAGGCATACACGCACATACCCCCCCCACACACACACAGAGCAGAGGTCAGCCCTAAACACCACACTCACTGATCATGGTGGTGCCCCCAGCCAAGGCTGCCTTGGTGCCGCTGTAGAAATCATCCACTACACTACACTACACCACACCACACCACACCACACCACACCACACCACACCACACCACACCACACCACACTCACTGATCATGGTGGTGCCCCCAGCCAAGGCTGCCTTGGTGCCGCTGTAGAAATCATCAGCAGAGGTGGTGCCCATAAAGGGGAACTGCAGGTGGGTCATGGTATCAATGCCCCCTGCAATCCATTATTACAATAAGGATAAGGATGATGATGATGATGATTGTAACAATAATAATGATGATGATAATGACAATGATAATGATAAGGATGATGATGAAGATGATGATAATAATGCTGCTGCTGCTGATGGTAATAATAATAATGAGGATAATAAATATGACAATGATGATGAGGAGGAGGAGGAAGATAATAATAATAATCATGATAATAACAATAACAACAACAATAAAAAAAAAATGTAGAAGTAGTAGTAGTAGTAGTAGTAGTAGTAGTGTGTGTGTGTGTGTGTGGGGGGGGGTTCTTTATTTGTTTATTCTACATCAAGAGTTTAAAAAAATAAAAGGGTAAAATAAAGGCATGCTGCTTCCTTGTGAAGGATGTTATTTACTGCTATCACTGATAGATAAGAACATACACACTACCTTCTGTGCAGAATCACACACACACACACACACACACACACACACACACACACACACACACACACCACACACACACACACACACACACACACACACACACACACACACACACAGAGTCTCTCTCTCTCTTTACAACAGGTTGGGGGGATACTTATTTACTTATTACACTACAAGATCCTGGACAATATATTTTTTTCTTTTTTAAAATGATTTGGAGTTTTATATTTGTCTGGACCTTTTGAATGACTTGGAATTTTCGTTTGTTTGCTTTGACATTTTTATCTGCTTTTTCTTTAGAGTTTAAGTTTTCTTTTTTCAGATACAATTTTACAGACAGGATGGTGGGGTGGGGTGGGGGGAGGAGGGCAGGTAAGAGACAAGCCTCACCTGGGATGATGAGTTTTCCTCTGGCGTCAATGGTCCTGGCCCCA
This sequence comes from Stramonita haemastoma, assembly GCA_030674155.1. Taxonomy (NCBI): domain Eukaryota; kingdom Metazoa; phylum Mollusca; class Gastropoda; order Neogastropoda; family Muricidae; genus Stramonita; species Stramonita haemastoma. The sequence goes on from CM060336.1 coordinate 51,619,126, forward strand.
CCTGGTATGACCAGGTTGTTGCCAATCTGTCTGTAACACACAGAACACATCTACTGTAGAGCACTGCAGAGCAAACAGAGAGAGAGGGGAGAGAGAGAGAGAGGGGAGAGAATGAATGAATGAATGAATAATCTTTATTTTTCAAGGGTAACAGAGTAAGTAAGCGTTACATACTTTTTTTCATCCGGCCCTTAAAGAGAGAGAGAGAGAGAGAGAGAGAGGAGAGAGAGAGAGAGAGAGAGAGAGAGAGAGAGAGAGAGGAGAGAGAGAGAGAGAGACAGAGAGACAGAGAGTGAGAGAGAGAGAGAGAGGAGAGAGAGAGAGTGAGTGAGTGAGAGAGAGAGAGAGAGAGAGAGAGAGAGAGAGAGAGAGAGAGAGAGAGAGAGAGAGAGAGAGAGAGAGAGAGAGAGAGAGAGAGGGAGACAGAGGGGGGGGGGTGAGCAGGAGGAGAGGGGCAAAGACAGAGGCAATTTTTTCTTTTTGCTGCCTCATCTTCTGTGACGTCAACATCCTGCTGTTCCCATGCCACTCATTTCTATATCCCCACCACAGACATGCCCAGATTCATTATGTGTCAGTGATATTATGTCTCATCCTCAGAAGCAGGAGTCCACAGGGAACCTATCAGTATCAGGCGACTGTGGGTCCACTAGCCAGAGGGGCCCTGCACTTCTGCTAGGTCACTTTGGTGGTGTTCAGTGGTGCTTGTTCTTAGCAAACATACATAGGACACGACCTACTAAGCCTCCTGTTAGCTCAGCTGTGGAGCCAGACTGAGTGAGTTGCCCACCCAAGGTGGCAAAACTTACAACTTGGCATGTTCTTAGGAAGGAAGGTGGCAGGATGGTTAAGACGTTCGCCTGCCAAAAAGTAAACCCTGAGGTTCTGGGTTCGATTCCCAGTCTCACCCTTTCTTCCCAGTTTGACAAAAAAATCAAACTGAATGTCAAAGTCATTCAGATGAGACTAGAAACTGAGGCCCCGTGTGCGAACGCACGCAGAACATCTTGCGCGCATGTTAAAACCCTGCTCCGCCTTTCGGTAGAGCAGGCCATTGTGTGCCGGTAGGAGCGGATGACAAGATTGTAAAAAACCAGCATGCACATAGATGTCGTGTTTTGACATCATCCCTGAGGAAAAATCGGGGAGTTGGAGTCCCCAGGGCGGCTCAGGGCTGTATTTTTTAAAAAAAAAGAAAAAAAAGGGGAAGGTGCTGCACTTATGGCAATGCGCTCTCTCCGGGGAGAATTTCACGCAGAGAAATCTGCTGTGACATAAAGTGGTATAAAATAAAATAAAATAAATAAAATAAAATAAAACTTACTTGATAATCCCATCCTCAATGTAGATGTCAGCATCCAGGGACTGGTCATCGTTGACGATACGACCTCCCTTGATCAGAAGCCGCGACTGGGCACTCTGTAACACACACACACACACACACATCATGCTTGAGTGTTATGGATTGGATATCATTTTGTTTCAGTGGTCTTTTTAGGGTTTTGTTTTTTTTGTTTGTTTTTTTTTGCTAGATAGATGGCTTGATGAAAAAAAGCAAAATCATTGCTTACTCAATGTACCATCTGGAAATAAAATTTTGACTTGTCTTGACTTTACTTGACATGCTGCTTTAGTGTTGAGACATCAGGTTTATAGTACAATAAAAAAAGAAAAGGTAAAAAGGTAAAGGTGTCCCATAACCTGTGCAGGTCGTAGGGGAGCGAGGCGTCAGAGACCTCAGCTTCTCTAGGGGCCAGCATGTTGAGGGCGGCACCCATCTCCTCTCCCTCGCTGCTTTACCTTTCCTGACCCTAAAGAGGGCAGGTACCCATTTACAGCTGGGTGAAGTAGGGGGACTGTAGTACTGAAGCCAAGGCGCGCAAACTGTCACCTATCCAACTGGTGTGTGTGTGTGTGTGTGTGTGTGTGTGTGTGTGTGTGTGTGTGTGTGTGTGTGTGTGTGTGGTGGGTGGTGGGTGGGTGGGTGTGCATGTTTTGCACGTGTAAGGGAGAAAATACCAAGTTTTTCAAGTTTATCTCAATATGATATATCTGACAATAGATGGTAATGATGTAAAAAAGAGTGAGAAAATGTGTGTCTATGTGCGTGTATGCATGTGTGTATGCTGCGTGTATGTGTGTATGTCTGTGTAATTGTGTATGTATATAATACACACATATGCACAATCTGATATCTCTTCAGGTCTCATGTTACAGATGAAATTAAGTTTCTTACATTAAAAACAAAAACAAAAAACAACTGAGGAAACAGAATTCTCCATTCTCTTCCTCTCAGTCATGGTTCTATGACAATACTGTATCACACTGTGACCCACAACCTAACAAATAACAACCAAAGCTACAACAACAAAAAACAATTGGCAGATCTACACTCTCTGGGCTAAATAATGAGGCATCAGCATCACAAAACATAAGCTGTCACTCGTGCATGTGAGCACATTATGTTGAATCATTGCAATTATATGAAATGCCGCAATTAGGCTTGATATGTTGTTGCCATTTTGTGTGGAATGCTGGTATGCCATGAATGTGGCTGAAAGAGAGCCAGAAGTAGGGTTGTGTGTGTTTGCGAAGAAAAAAAGGAGCAGTTGGGGGGAGGGATGTGTGTAAACTGCTCTGTGTGACATAGAATTGAGTGAGGATTGAGACTGTTTGCTTCCCTTGCACTCTTCTGCCGGATTTCAGTTTGAACTTCCATCTTTACTTTCTGTGTGTGTGTGTGTGTGTGTGTGTGTGTGTGTGTGTGTGTGTGTGTGTGTGTGTGTGTGAGTGTGTGTGTGTGTGTGTGTGTGTGTGTGTGTGTGTGTGTGTGTGTGTGTGTGTGTGTGTGTGTGTGTGTGCGCGCGTGTGTGTGTGTCCATGTACACACATATACAGCAACACAAACAAGCATACCTGCATGCATGTATCTATAAGTAAAAATTATATATCACTCTATAAATGTATGCATGTGTGACACAGTGAATAAATAAACCCAACCAAAGGCTAAAACACACCAAGACTCCCCTATGCATATACCCAAAACCACCTGAAATCAAATTTCCACACCCTTCACTACAACCTGTATTCCAGTCAGGTGAGGGGGCCATCACAGCACAGAGTGGCAGGGGGGACTGATAAGAGCAAGACCTTTCCAGGTTATCAGCACAGGTAAGGCCAGGCCCTGAGGTTTACTGGCGCTACATCACAGGTATGTACCTGTACATAAAGATCTATGTATGTATGTCTGTGTGTACCTGAGTGCTGGCTTTTATCTGCGGCCACATCCCCACTTCCTGCAGTTAACTTATCACCGTGTTTACAGGCCTCTCTTCATCACCATCTTCCTCCTTCACCTATTTATATTTATATTATATTTATATACACACACATACAGAGAGAGAGAGAGAAGAGGAGAGAGAGAGAGAGAGAGAGAGAGAGAGAGAGAGAGAGAGAGAGGAGAGAGAGAGAGAGAGATCTAGAGCTAATGGCTTCTGGTACTG
>CM060336.1:51635228-51640228 GCA_030674155.1 Stramonita haemastoma
TGGCTAGGTTTTTGTGGAGAAGGGTGTGTGTGTGTGTGTGTGTGTGTGTGTGTGTGTGTGTGTGTGTGTGTGTGTGTGTGTGTGTGTGTGTGTGTGTGTGTGTCTGTGTCTGTGTCTGTGTATGTGTGTGTATGTGTGTGTGCGTGCGTGCGTGCGTGCGTGCGTGCGTGCGTGTGTCTGCGCGCATACATACATGGAAGTGTGTATCACAACTAACTATCACCAGTAAAGAGCTTAAGAACAGGCGGTGTCCACCAAAACATTCACTACAGAGCTCCAGCAACTCTCAGACAGTTGGCAGAGAAATGAAGTTCAAACATCCTCACTGTGAGGTACATGTACAACGTTCGTTCTTCGACTGGATAAACCTTATCAGATACAGACAGTTCCAGAGCAAAAGATGGGACCGGAGGAGGGGGGAGAGCATAGTGAAAGATCAATACACAAGCAGGGCAGCCACATATGCCGCTTCTTTTTGTTTTCAGAAGGGGGGGGGGGGGGGTGCTGATATTGTGAATATTCCAGCAGTATGTAGGGTTTTGCCGCTTCATATCATTGTCTCTCTGGCACCGCACTGTCGCTGTGATAAAGGAGACCTCACACAAGCAAGACACACGCACGGGGAAAACTTTGTATGTATGCGCATACATGTGCATTTGTTTGTCCCTGTCTCTGTCCGTTTCTGCTTCTCTTTCTCTCTCACTCTCTGTCTGTCAGTTTGTCTGCCTGTCTGTCTCACGCACACACATATCTCTCTCTCAGTATGTCTGTCTGTCTGTCTGTCACACACATACACCACACACACACACACACACACACACACACAACACACACACACAGAGCTAGAGCTCTTCATACACAAAAGCATCTTCTGTTAGTTTATTAGATTGTCAGATTTATTTCACCCTGCCCCCCATTCCTCCCATAATTATCTACCCAGTCACCAGATCAGTGGCGTACCCCTAACCGTGGCTGGGAAATAAACCTGTCTGTTATCTGTCATCTCTAAACCTCACCGTGACGTTGTTTATCAAAATGACGTCATGGCAAACTTCAGAAGTAAACAAACACGCCGATGCCAACATGAAGAGAGAGAGAGAGAGAGAGAGAAGAGAGAGAGAGAGAGAGAGAGAGAGAGATGTCAAATCAACTTCTTTTATTTCGAGGATAATGAATAAGCACTTGTGTGCTTTTTTACATCCAGTCCTCGTCCTTATCAGGTATTTCAGCAATATAAAAACCACCTCTAACTAGCAACAACAGTAATAAACCAAATTACAAAAGCAAGAGACAACAAGAACAGTAACAAACACAAGACAAGGCAGACAGAGAAGACAGACAAGCAAACAGACAGAAAAGACAGACAGGCAAACAGACAGAAAAGACTTTCCGTAAGGGTAGATCTACAGGTTTCCGTAAGGGTAGATCTACAGTTGATCATTTGGTAAAACTAACGACTCATGTAAAACATCAGTTTGCTCGCAGGAAGAATGTACTAGCCACTTTTTTTGACGTACATAAAGCATATGATCATGTGTGGCATGAGAGATTGCTATATAAACTGAAATCTATTGGCCTTTCTGGCAGTATTTACTTCTATATTAAAAGTTTTTTGTCAGAAAGAATCATTCAAGCTAAAGTTGGAAATTGTTATTCTACTCCAAGATCACCACACATGGGTATCCCACAAGGTTCAGTAATATCACCCTATCTATTCAATATTTTATTGTATGATCTTCCTAGACTTTTATCAAGCAGTGCTGTTCTTGTACAATATGCTGACGACATATGCATGTGGATGGATGTTACAATGAAAAAGAAAACACCCAAAAGACAGTTGAAGTTCTATCAAAATGTATATCAAAAAGAAATTGACAAACTCAGTAGTTATCTTTTTGAAAATGGTCTCTCACTTTCACCTGAAAAAACCAACCTTGTCCTTTTTAACAACGGTGTTGACCCACAAGATTTACCTAATTTTCGAATTAATGGAGAAGATCTAGAATACAAACAAGCAGTGAAATTTTTAGGAGTATACCTTACTTCTAAGTTAATGTGGAATCAACATATTGAATACTTGGCAACTAAAGCTAAAAAAGTTCTTAACTTCTTAAAAGTTACCAGTAAACAACCATGGGGGCAAGATACTTCTGTATTAAAGCATCTATCCTTGTCCCTTGTGCGCTCAAGACTGTCCTATGGACAAGAAGTCTTTTTCAGTGCTCCAAATTACTTGCTTAAGAAAATCCAGAGTCTTGATTGTAAAGCTTTTCGACTTGCTTTAGGTGTACCACCTCATGCCTCATCTATAGGCACATATAAAGAAGTAGGGGTTCTGCCTTTGAATGAATATCGACAACTTGCTGTGGCAAAATATGTTCTAAGAAGTACAGCAAATGATAGCAATGTTGAAAAAGAAGTCCAGATAAAGTCTGACTTTCACTTTCCGAAAAGAGCAAGAACTATTAGCTCACTTACCACAATTAGCACGTATACCTCTACACTTTTTAAACATTCAGAACTTAACCCAAATGAAGTAGCTAAATCAGAGGTAAAGTCAGCTCCCTGTCCACCTTGGGAACTGCTTAAAGCTCATTTTGACATTAATTATTCTTCTATAAGAAAAGTTGACAATGTTAACATTCTTACATCATTAGTAAAGGAACATATTCAAACCACTTACCCTGATCATCTCAAAATCTATACCGATGGGTCTGTTCTAAATGCTAATGAGACAGGTGCAGCTTTCATTATCCCATCATTGAAAGTAGAACGATCTTTCAACCTGGGAAAAAATAAATCTATATTTACAGCTGAGCTAACTGCCATTCTGTTGGCATTATACCATGTACTTGACTTCCCTAAAAACATATTCAACATCCTTATGTGTGTCGATTCTAAATCGGTTTTGCATGCTTTAAACAATTCTACTTCTAAAGTAAGAAAAGACCTCATCACTGAAATCAGGCATCTGGTACACATTTTGATTTTAAGAGGTAGCACTATTACTTTCTGTTGGGTTCCCTCACATACTGGTATCTATTTTAATGAAAAAGTTGACTGCCTTGCAAAGTTTGGAGCCAGGTGTAAAAATAATTCTTGTGAAATAAATGTTGCCTTATCTCTGCATGAGGGATATAACTTGCTACAAAACGCTTGCTGGAAGCATTTCAGAAAGAAGATAAATGAGTCTGGCTATTGTCCGTATAATAGCCGCACAAGCAATGTGATAGATTTTCAGAATGCTTTAGTATGTAACAAAGTTTCTGGTTGGTATAATCGGAGAAATGTGTCATCCCTCATTTATAGAGTTAAACTAAACGCATTCAGGACAAAATACGTGAAAGATGTAAACTGTATTTGTGGTGAGAAGATTACAAATAGTCATGTCATTTTCAATTGTGAACTTTTAAAAACATTTTTACCTGCTGTACCTAGTTTGTCACTGGATCAGATTTTGTCTGAACCTTCTTTGCTGTTGGACATTGTGTTAGCGTTGAAAAGAAGTCCAATAATCCAGTTTTTGTAGTGTTAGGATTAGTTTCTTATTTCAGCATTTTTAAATGACATTTTTCAGTTTATTGTTAACTCTTTCAGGTTTTTGTTTTGTTTTGTTTTGATTTTTTGTTTGTTTGTTTGCTTGTTTTTGTTTGTCTAAAATCACAAAATGTGAATAGACGTTAAACTGAAGATACATTACAGAAAAGACAGACAGGCAAACAGACAGAAAAGACAGACAGGCAAACAGACAGAAAAGACAGACAAGCAAACAGACAGAAAAGACAGACAAGCAAACAGACAGAAAAGACAGACAAGCAAACAGACAGAAAAGACAGACAAGCAAACAGACAGAAAAGACAGACAGGCAAACAGACAGACAGAAAAAACAGACAGCCAGACAGGCAGGCAAATAGACGGACAGGCCAACAGACAGACAGACAGACAGACAGTCAGACAAACAGACAGAGAGACAGATATTCGTCAGACCTGATGAACAGACAGCCACGCAGTTTGAAAACCAATAGACAAACGAAGAGAGAGAATGAATGAATAACAAAAGCTACAAGCCCATCAGTCAAAGGGGGCTAATTATAAATGTCATGTTAATAATGGATAGACAGAAAAGAAGACATGAATAATAACTCGAAATCCAGACAAATATCAACAAATATTTTTAGTTATTACTTATAGAATCTGTTTAGTTCATAGTCTGCTTGCGTTTTTCTAGAGCCTGTGTTACATATATTGCTAAAGATATCATCTCGGACATAATTATTATTTGAAGTTAACACTTTTTGAACACGACTTGTGGACCTGTTGGTTGGGTAGAGGAGAGAGAGAGAGAGAGAGAGAGGAGAGAGAGAGAGAGAGAGAGAGAGAGAGAGAGAGAGAGAGAGAGAGAGAGAGAGAGAGAGAGAGAGAGAGAGGAGAGAGAGGACAGACAGACCCACACACAACACACACACACACACACACACACACACACACGCACGCACGCACGCACGCACGCACGCACGCACGCACGCACGCACGCACCGCACGCGCGCGCACGCACGCACGCACGCACGCACACACACACACACACACACACACACACACACACACACACACACACACACACAGAGATATTAACATTCATGGCCTCTGACATAACGGGAATGCCGTGCGGCCTTATCACTGTCTGCCCTACAAGAATGACACCCCCTCCCCCATCCCCCTTTCCCTCTTCACCCCCCTCCCTCCACAACTCTGCAATCATCCCTCCCCCTCCCCCTTGCAGTAACCCGAGAGGATGTGTTTTCTGTCCGCCCCCACCTCCTTCCTCCCTGGGTATCAGGATCTCACGCCCTTTCTGTTCGGGTCAGCTAGGGTGAAAGGATGGGGAGGGGGAGAGAGTGGGGAGAGAGAGAGAGAGAGAGAGAGAGAGAGAGAGAGGAGAGAGAGAGAGAGAGAGAGAGAGAGAGAGAGAGAGAGAGAGGAGAGAGAGAGAGAGAGACAGA
>CM060336.1:51652728-51655749 GCA_030674155.1 Stramonita haemastoma
AATACGTGCTGTGTGGACGAGCGAGCAAACGCGCGCGCGCGCGGGGCGCGCGGTGTGTGTGTGTGTGTGTGTGTGTGTGTGTGTGTGTGTGTGTGTGTGTGTGTGTGTGTGTGTGTGTGTGTGTGCGCGTGTCTTTTGAGTGTTTTTTTATATGCTTGTTTTTGTTGTTATTGTTGTTGCTTGTATTATCTATAGGCATATTTTATTTTTAAGGCTGTTGAAATCATGTTAGTTAATGTTGGTCAATTGTTTTGGGGGGTTCTCTTTTTTTTCTTTTTTCTTTGGTTTGTTAGGGGTTTTTGTTTTGTTTTTTTCTTTCCTTAGATAGATGGCTTGATGAAAAAAAGCAAATCAAAGCTTATTCAATGTACCATCTGGAAATAAAAATTCGATTTGATTTGATTTGACACACACATACAGTCAAAATATATAGAAACAGAAAAAAAAAGCGATCACAAAACAGATTTCTTTTTCAAATGCAGTTCTTTTGTTTACTCAAATGGGCTTTGTCCTTTAAACAAATAAAGAAACAACCGCCATCATTACTCACACACATTAACAGTCTGGCTAACCAACATCTTAGACAGAGCTAAATGCTTATCACACACACACACACACTATATATATATATATATATATATATATATATATATATATATATATATGTATGTGTATATATATATATATATATATATATATATATATATATATATATATATATATATATATAACATATATACATACATACATATATATATATTTAGATGTATATTAATATATTTAGATGTATATTAATATATACATATATTTTTTTAAAAGGCCTCAGTTGCGTGCAGATCATGAAGCACAATCTTTTTGTTAATTATGTTTTATGTCTTTTTTTTCTCTTTTTGTGTGGGTGCTCTACACGTCTTTCTTCATTGGCCAAAAAAAACAACAACAACCCAACAAACAAAAACTAATAACTAAATAATTTTCAGTCTTACACACACACACACACACACACACACACACACACACACACACACACACACACACACACACACACACACACACACACACACACACACACATAGCCTAAATGTTAGAACATTGCGCTCGCAATCTTTCAACCCGGGTTCGAATCCCGTTCGAGGGGATTTTTCCCCTGGAGTTAACATCAGTGCTGACTCCACTCTCTCCAAAAATCCTTCGGATGAGACTAGAAACCAAGGCCCCGTGTGTGAGCGCACACAGAGCATCTTGCGCACACTTTAAATCCTGTTCCTCTTTTCGAAAAACTAGGTCTTTGCGTTGGGGGGGGGGGGGGGGGGGACAGATGGGATAATTGAAAAAAGTGCATACACACGACGGAGACGGAATGTAAAAAAGAAAAGCACACGAGTTTATTCCATTATCCTCGATATAAAAGAATAAATAAATGAATTAATAAACACGCTTCCTTCGGATGAGACTAGATGAGAGGAGACTGTAAACTGAAGTCCTGTGTGCGAACGCACGTAGGAGGTTGTTGCTCACTTGTTGAAACCCGTTCCTCTTTCGGAAGAGTAGGCCATTGTGCGCCCATGGGAACGGATGACATTTATAAAACTGCATACACATGAGAACTGGATGTAAACAATGCCCAGAGTGTTTATTTCTTTATCCTTGAAATAAAAGAATTTTTGAAAATTTGCACGCTATCTTTATGCATTAGGGGAAAACCAAACCAACCAACCAAACAAAAGTTAAAAAAAAAAAAAAAAAAAAGAAGAAGAAGAAAAAAAACAACAAAACCCCCAGCCCTCATGTTGAAAGGTAATACCGTTATTATTATATAAGTGCAACTAAAAATAAGCCATACCATATTTTCATTCTACTGAGATCAATCATGATCACATAATAAAATTAATCTAGATAGAGGGAAACAAAATTGTAGGTAGCATTGGGGCCAGATTACTTCTTAACATACTTTGTAAGATTTTTTTTAATCACAAGGGAAGAAAAAACCTAATTCACAAAAAAACAATAAAACAACAAATAAATAAAATTAAATGACAATTTTCTGTCAACATTACTGGCCATCACATCAATACCAAAATAGTTTCTCCATAGAACACTTAAATAATCCAGTTTTCAAAAAGAATAAATAACATACACACACACACACACACACTATATATATATATATATATATATATATATATATATATATATATATATATATATATATATATATATATATATATATATATATATATATATATATATATATCCGCTGTAGTCTAGTGGTTAGGGCGTTGGACTCGTAATCTAAAGGTTGCGGGTTCGATCCCAGCTTTCGGCTATGGCGTTGTGCCCTTGGAAAAGGCACTTTACGGCTATTTTCTCACCCCACCCAGGTTTAAAAGGGGGTACCAACCTTGTGTTGGGGGTTAACCCCGCGATAGACTGGCGTCCTATCCAGGGGGGGAGTCTATGACTCTCAGTCGCTTAACGCCACAGAAACCGGGATAAGCACCGGCTTGATGAGCCTTAGGCTCGGGACAGACTTTAACTACACATATATAATTTTTTTAAGGCCTCAGTTGCACCATCTTCCGCACACATTTAAACCCGATCTGCTTTTCGGAAGAATAGGCCATTGTGTGTTAGTGGGCGCAGATGACAAAAATTTTCGAAACTGCATAAACACGGAGGCTGGATGCAAAGAAGCACACGAGTGCTTATTTCATTATCTTCAAATAAAACCACACACACACACACACACACACACACACACGCACGCACACACACACACACACACACACACACACGCACACACACACGCGCACACACACACACACATATATATTTTTAATTATCATTTATTTTTATTTTTATTTTTAAGGCCTCAGTTGCATGCAGATCATGGAGCACCATCTTTTTCATATCTTTTTGGTGGGCGCTTCACACGTCTCTATTGGCAAAAAAAAAAACAACACTCAAAAAGCAACAACAAAAAAGGAAAAATGTGCCCCTTTTCCCTTCCCTTCTTTTCCC
>CM060336.1:51655849-51670849 GCA_030674155.1 Stramonita haemastoma
AAGGTATGTTAACTTTTTCCATGAAGGCTTTTTCTTTTTTGAAAGGGATTTAATGAAATATTACTCTATGAAAATATGGGAGTCCCAACTTTAATAATCATCAAATTTGTAGGACAACAGTGGTATTAGTTCCCGATCTTTTTCAAACTTTTCAAATGATTCGTAATGCTTGGTTGTAAAAAAAAATGTCCTTGTCTGCTTTGTAGGACTTGCAATGGTTTGATAAAGGTGTTCCTCCAGTGAATCGGATCAAAGATTAAGAACAATCAAAATTATCTGCCCCTTGGGGCAACCGGCAGTGCTTTGTACTTTTTTTCAATGAAATAAATAAAACTTTTTGGAAAGTTAGTAAAAGCGTCCTTAAGAATAGGCTATTAAGTAGCCATTGATTTTGGCTCAGGTAGAAAATTATGTACCAAAAATTTTTGTGCAAAGTCAGCACTTCGTTTTAATATAGGTTTTGCTACTAGTTAAAAAAAGTGGTAACATGTTTCACAGTATTAAGAAGCAGTGGTGATTTTCCAGTGGTATATCATTCATAACTTTTTTGTGGTATCAAGTTCATCAGATTTAATGAAAGCATACGCTTTTTCTAAAAAGTTTAATTTGACAAAGCAAACCTTTTTTTTTATAGTGATTTGGTGCGTGTGTGTGTGTGTGTGTGTGTGTGTGTGTGTGTGTGTTTGCTGTGCTGTGCTGTGTTTGTGTGTGTGCGTGCGTGCGTGCGTTGCGTGGTGTGTGTGTGTGTGTGTGTGTGTGTGTGTGTGTGTGTGTGTGTTTGGGGTGGGGGCAGTCGTAGGGAGGAGACATTATGGTAAAAAAAAAAGTACAAAAGAAAAGGTGTGTTTAGGAAGACTATGGAAGCACATTCACAGCAGTGAGGAAAGAATAAAGAGCTAGCATGTAACTTTTTTCTGAGAGTTCGTTTTGAGCTATTTAAATGGATGCAACGTATTAAAATATTTTGGGCTTGAAATCACTTTGATAAGAAGAAAGGCTGTAGGAGGATTTAGACGTTCACCTATCTCACAAGTAAGCCACAGGGTTCTGGATTCGATTCCTAGCTTTGTCATTTCTTCCGAGTTTGAGGAAAAATTTTGAATAAATGTCAAGTCTTAATTAAAGAGGACTCAAAACCAGTTTGAAACCGTGTGTTTTTCGGACTTGTATCAAAAGAAACCACGACAGTTGAAAATGGGAAAGAGCAGGGAGGTACCTCGCTTCTCTTTTGGTAAATTTGATAGGTTAAATTCTCAACTGAATCCCCGAAGTGGGATTACAGCTACATTAATGGGCGAGGAAAAAATAGTCGCATTTGCAAAAAATCTCAGAGCCCTGGCCAAGTAAGAAGACAGAAAATCAGTTTGATAACCGAAAAACCCCCGAAATTTGCGGACAGCCTTAGCGGCTTAATCTGATCTTGATTTAAAACTTTATGCTCGTTCGAGCTTCATGCCATTGTGTTTACAGCTACATACCACTTGTCTACGAACTTTTGTGTCCACATGCATTCTAACATTCAGACCGACCAGCTGACAGACAGCCCTTGCATGCTTTCAACTTGTTGAGACTAATCCTAACATTAACCTCAACCTTAACCCTTGCCCCACATGTGGACACAAAAGGCAGGTGGGCAACATGGTAATGAATGCTGACACTGACTGGCTACACATTGTTTGATGGGAGGATGGGCGCTAGAAAATTCGCGAAAAAATTCTAGGAAAGGAGGAGAGGGGGGTTGTTATAATGTTCTTGTATATAAGGATGAGGAAAGAGTTGCAATGACTGGAAACTGGGGGTAGGCAGTCAATTTTTTTGGGTTTAATACGTAAAAGTGGTTTTGACAGGGAGATTTTAGAAGCGATATATTTAAAAAGTATTCATTTCAACGTCTTTAACATTCAAAAACTAAAGATGATGTTGGTCTTAACAATGCATTTTTAAATGATTTGAAAGGTCTATTGAAAACTGAATGTCGACTATTTTGAAAAAGAAATTATCGAAAATGTCAAGCCTTTTGAAGACTTTAAGTCAATCAGATCCAGGTACTTACGGAATTGTCTTATGAAAAGAACCAACAGTAGTGGATAATCCGAAAGTGTTGTGAGGTACCTCCCGACTCTACTGGTAAATTTGATGGGATATATTCCCAACTGTATCCTCTAAGCGAATTATGGCTACCTAAATGGTTGGAGTAAAACGGTCTCATAGGCAAAAGAAATTTCACCATTGGACCTCGGGACCCAAGTCAAGAGACAGAAAAAATCACTTTGATGATAGAAAATAACCCAACTGGGAATTGAAAAAAGGGGCGCTGGTTTTAGAAACTATTTTTGAATACTCATTGGAGGAAAATACTAAGACAAAAGGAATACATTACAGGGAAGGGGCATTATCAAAGTAGAGAGCAGGTTCAGGTCAGTGTGTGTCAAATTCATTCCAACAGTAATCTTATTTCAAGATGGTATATTGCATAAGCAAAACATTTGCTTTTTTGTCAAACCATCTAAGGGAAAAATATAAACAAAAAGAATATCAAATCTTATAGAAAAGGACGTGTGTGTGTGTTGTGTTGTGTGTTGTGTGGTGTGGTGTGTGGTGTGGTGGTGGTGTGTGTGTGTGTGTGTGTGGGTGTGGGTGTGGTGTGGTGTGGTGTGGTGTGGTGTGGTGTGTGTGTGTGTGTGTGTGTCTGTGTGTGTGTGTGTGTGTACTCATATACTGCATTTAGTTTTACTTATTCCCATTATCACCTGATATCACCATTTCTCCATATCCCAAAAGAGCAAAAGAAATAATCACCCTTTTTCCATACCCAAATAAGGAGCAAAAGAAATATTTACCCTTCTTCCATACCCAAATGAGTGAAATATTCACCCATCCTCCATACCCCAACAAGAGCAAAAGAAATATTCACCCTTTCTTCATACTCATCAAGAGCAAAAGAAATGTTCACCTTTCCTCCATACCCCAACAAGAGCAAAAGAAATATAACCTTTTCTCCATATCCCAACAAGAGCAAAAGAAATAGTCCACCTTTCTCCATACCTTAACAAGAGCAAAAGATAGTCCCCCTTTCTCCATGCCCAACAAGAGCAAAAGAAATAGTCCCCTTTTCTCCATGCCCCAACAAGAGCAAAATAAATAGTCCCCCTTTATCCATGCCCCAACAAGAGCAAAAGAAAAAGTCGCCCTTTCTCCATACCCAAATAGGAGCGAAAGAAATACTGTTTAAACTGATGAATTTGTAACTGCAGGAAAATTTATTGAATGGTATACCCCAGGTGTTTATCACCAATGTACCCTATATTGTGCAACCAACAGAAAAGCTGCATACCCTTTTGTGTGTATGAACCTTTATAATGTTTTTTTTTTTTTTGGAGGGGGGTTATTATGTGGAAAAAAAATCTACTGAAATAGAATGTGTGTGTTGTTTATAGAAATCTTAAGAATTTATGGATTTTCAAGCTGCAACCAACATGACTTTTAAAAAGCTCACAATAACTTTGGAAAGGATGGATATCTAGGAATAATAAAAATGTCGCATTAGAAAAGCCCAAACCTATGTACACATTGTTGTCTTTCAAAAAGCAGTTTCCGTATTTGACACAATCCGTAAGAAAACATTTTTGCCTTTCATTATAAAATGCGTGCAAGATTGCTGTCATCTGGTATTGGTGTACTGTTACCTTCTTTCCTTTTTGCAGTTACTTTGCCATAGGTCAAAGACATGCTCATTACCCAGGTATTGTTCATTAGTAGACCACTCCATCTGCATTCCCTAGAAGTATATTTCCATTGCCAACACAATGTGCCTTTGTTACAGCCTTTATTTTTGTGTCAAATCCGAAAAGTGGGAGAACATGTCGGAGGCTTCATCATGTTTAATATATAAAAAAAACAGACCGAAAAATTTAAGAAAAAAAACGCCCAGAAATTGGAAAATATTTGGAGACCCCAAAATATTTTTTTTAAATTGTTAAGCAAGACTGAAGATGAAAATTGTTGGCAAAACGTTGCATAGATCAGTACTCATTCTATTATGATTACTTGTCTGCTTTTTGTGCATTGAACGTTTGTACTATTTCTGTTGTCCATTTTTTCCAGTGAGTAAATGTAAGAAAGTAGTATAGTACTTCACTGCAATAGTGCTGGAGAGAGAGAGAGAGAGAGAGAGAGAGAGAGAGAGGAGAGAGAGAGAGAGAGAGAGAGAGAGAGAGAGAGAGCACTGAATACTGAAATTAATTGCACATCGGCCGATGAATTTATGTGAGATTCTTAGACGGTTTTGCATGGCATCTGGTGAATTTGTTGTAAAGTTTATGCGCTCCACTTTGTTTGTTGCTTGCTTCCCCTATTTAGTAGTATTCCGGAGTCAAAAGTAAAGTTTTATGTACATTGTGTAAAAATATATTGGGATTGAAAAGCTGGGTTTTAGTTTTTACTTTGCAAATGTAGAGTTATATTCCCTTGTTTTGTGTATTTTCAAAACGACCCTGCGCAAAACTGATAAAATGTATGCTTTAATATTGAAGTTTAGAATGTAGGTGGTGAGCACACACCATTGACACTTGACTTTCGAACTCACTTGTTCTAAGTCGAATTCATGTTTAAGAAAACTCCCATCTTCTACGAGCTGTTTTGCACTTGCTCAATCAGGGTTTGCTTTCTGGCTGTAAAATAACATGGATGGATTTAAGGTTTTTGCCATCTGTGCTTTGAAAGCATATTGGAATGAACACATTGTTGTGGTCTCGAATATTTCAAATTGTGTAATTCAAAAGCAAACAAAAATCAGTTAATCGGTCATATGTCACTGCTGGTCATAGCATTGGGAAAAGCCTACCTCCCCCTTCAGCCAAAAACAACAAAACAAAACTGGAGTTAGGGTTGGGTAGCCGGCTCGCAGCTAAAATACAACAAAAAGGAAAGTTTAGAATGACAGTTTTGTTTCTCAATGATGAAAGGGAATACGAATATGCGTGACAATTATGACCAAAAATAAAACATGTACTTGACTAAGGTCTTTGTTCCGGGTTTTACTGAATGGCTGACTGTTTTTAAATGTAGAGTATGTGCATAAGATCTCCGGTGCATACACTTTGATTTGTACTCCCCCCTCTCTATGTCTGTCTGTCCGTCAGCATGTTCTCTCTCTCTCTCTCTCTCATCTCTCTCTCTCTCTCTCATCTCTCTCTCATCTTCTCTCATCTCTACTCTATCGTAGGGGCGCGCGCGCGCACACACACACGCACGCACACACACAACACGCGCGCACGCGCGCGCAAATCTTTTTGAATGTTAATGTAAATATTTTTTTGTTCCTAGTAAGGTCTTGATTAAAAAAAAGCAAATGCATTGCTTATTCAAAGTACAATCTGGATATAATTTGATTTTGAAGCACACACTCACGCGCGCGCGTCATATCACAATAGTTAATAGACGTTAAATCTGAAGAACGAACGAACACACACACACACACACACACACACACACACACACACACACACACACACACACACACACACACAACACACACAGCACAATCTAGAAAACGCTACAAGCTCATTTAAAACTGTACCCACAAAGATAAAAGCACGCGAGCAGTAGCAAATTATAACAAAAAGTCAGCAATGAAATCGATGAATAAGTGAAATACATAAGAGAAAATGCAATAAAAAACATTCCATGGTTTAGTGTACAGAGTCCCCACTTTAATGTTTTCTTTGCTTTCACCCCTTTCACATCAACCCTGATGATGTTAATACATTAGAAAAGCAATCGAAATCGTTTTCATTAATAAACAAAAACAAATAAAAGACATGGGAGGTGGGGTAGTTAAGTCGAGTGTTCAGTGTTAAGCTCGTAATCTCTCTCTCTCTCTCTCTCTCTCTCTCTCTCCTCTCTCTCTCTCTCTCTCTCTCTCTCTCTCATCTCTCTCTCTCTCTCTCTCTCTCTCTCTTCTGATTTTCGTTTCTGAATGAGTGACTTTTTATAACATTACATTAATATTGTATCTCTGTGTTATTTCTTGCCTGTTGTTTGATACTTGGTATGGTTCCTTACTTTTGGTATTTGGATCATTATAATTGTTGTTGTGTAGTTGTGGCTATTATTTTTATTTTGTTTTTTCTTATCTTAGTGTTATCCCTGAAAAGGGCGGGGACTGGATGTAAAAAAGCACACGAGTGCTTATCTATTATCCTCGAATAAAATAATTTTGCCTCGCTTTTCCTTGCCTTGCCTTGCCTTGCCTTCTCTCTCCCCTCTCTCTCTCTCCTCTCTTCTCTCTCTCTCTCTCTCTCTCTCTCTCTCTCTCTCTCTCTCTCTCTCTCTCTCTCTCTCTCTCTCTCTCTGTGTTTGTGTGTGTGTGCGTATGTAAATGTTTCACATATATCTTATCATAAAATCGTAACTGATTTTAAGAATGGTTTTCACTTTACATATATATATATATATATATATATATATATATATATATATATATATATATATATATATATATATATATATATATACCGTAAAATCCCTAGCATACGCCCACCCCCCTGTGCACTGATTTAGGGCAAAATTGGGGGGTGGGCGTTTGCTAGGGATAGACCCCTTTACACAAAATAATTTTTGTGCTCAACTGTGTTATTGAGTGAATACAAACCCGAAAGCACGTAAGTTAGGTCGTGTTTGTAGAAGTGAAGGAAAATAGAAAAAGGGGACTTTGAGGCAAAGAAGGCCAACGAGTTCCATCGCTTTCCGTTGTAGGTCCTTGTTTCGCAATACCCTGCCTTCAGATCTTTCATCTTCCAGATAATGCAGCACACCTTGGTCGACATGTCCAGATCTAACTGCTGGTCCTTTTGACAGTTTCCGTTTTTTGTTTGTCTTTTCCGTACTGCTGTTCAAGTCTATCTCTGTTTTCACGCCATTTCCCTGATCCTCTTCCTATCCACAGAAAATTCACGGGCACACTCCGAAACATTCCCACCTGCTTTGTTATCCAGATACTGGAGGGCTTCCAATTTGAAAGATACAATGTAAGACTGTCGCTTCGGCATTTTGCAAAAATGGCACAGAGAGATTCAAAACCCAACTTCCGGCCATCAGGAAGCATCGTTAGTGACAGACAAAAGACGTCAGGGGAAAAGCATGACGAAATTTTAATTCACTTTGTTAGGGATGGGTGGGAGTAAGGAGAGGTGACAAAGAATAAGAAAAGAAAAAAGGAAAGAAACACGAAAATGTAAAGAAGGGGAAAAGATGACTTTTAGAACAGTCTGCACAAATCCTAGTGAAAGTGAGCATAGTCTCTTTGAAAAAAGCATCGTGGGCGTTTGCTAGGTAGTTACCCCTGTGCACATCTTTTGGCCCAAAGTGGGGGGTGGGCGTTTGCTAGATGGTGGGCTTATGCTAGGGATTTTACGGTATATATATATATATATATATATATATATATATATATATATATATATATATATACTTTTTTATTCTCCCTAAATATCTCGGCTATTGTCTAAAACACGTTTATCATCCATATTGAGATTTTTTTTTTCAAATTTTGTACTCTATATTATAATAATCACGTGTATCTATTTTTTGTGTGTAAACTTTTGATTTATGATGTTTTTAAGAAAGCCTGATAACTATGTTAGTCATGGTTACGATAGGATCATGAACATAATTTTATGACTATTATCATAATATTGATTGAGGTATTAGAGTATAATTATGTTTTAAATATTAATGTGCCTTATAGTGGATAGATTGCTCTTATGTTTTGTTATACGATTTTATTTAGAATTCAAGGCATATAAATATTTCCCTTAGATTCAAGTTATTGATGACATGCACGAGAACCTGTAAAGTGTGTGTGTGTGTGTGTGTGTGTGAATGATTACCCAGTTTATCAAAATGTTATATTCTATATGACGTATTTTGTTGATAGATGGTAGTCGATCGATGTTTTCAGTCATTCACCGCATCATATGCTCATGTTTGCTCTTTTTTCTTCTTTTTTCTTTTCTTCCAAATCAAAATCATCATTAATTCTTAACTTCTTAATTTCGTCTCTGAATGTGTGCCTTTTTATATCATTACCTTATCATTGTATCTTTGTCCTATTTTTTGCATGCTGTTTGATACTTGGTATGGTTTCTTGCTCTTGGGATTTGGATCATTATTATTGCTGTTATGTAGTTAGAGGTTTATTTTTTTATATATTGTTATCCCTGAAAAGGGCGGTGACTGGATGTAAAAAAGCACACGAGTGCTTATCTATTATCCTCGAATGAAAGAATTTGCCTTGCCAAGCCTTACCTTGCCTTACCCCCCCCCCCCCTCTCTCTCTCTCTCTCTCTCTCTCTCTCTCTCTCTCTTCTCTCTCTCTCTCTCTCTCTCTCTCTCTCTCTCTCTTGTTGTTGCTGTTGTTGTTTTTTTGTTGTTTTTTGTTGTTTTTTTAATGTTTTTTCCTCTTTATGCCTACTTTGCTTGTTTTCCCTCTTACACACACGCACAAACACACACACACACACACCACACACACACACACACACACACACACACACACACACACACACACACACACACACACACACACACACACACACACACACACACACACACACACACACACACACACAACACACACACACACACGCTCACGCATTATAGATTTGCAATGCCTTCTGTTTCATGGTCCTAAATATTTGCTATTTTTAAATATTTTTTTTGCTATGTTATTTTTTGTTTAAATAATTATCAGTGTATCCAGTTAGGATGACGCGTTTTGTTGAATGTATTCTGTTTTCTTCTTTTAAAATATTGGTTGAACTGCTTCTGGTGGTGATGCTGGTATGTAGGGGTAGGGAGGGGGTTTCTTAGCTTTATTCCCTGATCAGGGCAAGGGCCGGATGAAAAAAAAGTATATAATACTTACTCTGATACCCTTGAAAAATAAAGATTATCCATTCATTCATTCATTCATTCATTCATTCATTCATTCATTCATCTCTCTCTCTCTCTCTCTCTCTCTCTCTCTCTCTCTCTCTCTCTCTCTCTCTCTCTCTCTCTCTCTCTCTCTCTCTCTCTCTCTCTCTCTCTCTCTCTCTCTCTCTCTCTCCAACGTTGACTAGTGTGTATAATAAAGCTATGAGAAAATAAGTCCAAAGTATTGTAGATATAATCTAATCGTGGACAAACTACTGCGTTGAACGTGAGTTAATCAGAGCATGTTAAGAGCATTATTATTTTGGCAGGAGCAAAACAAAAATAAACAGCAGTGGCAACTATCATCACCACTACCACGACGATCACAAAAAGCACAGAGATCACACACACACACACACACACACACACACACACACACACACCACACACACACACCGCGCGCGCGCGCGCGCGCGCGCGCGCGCGCACGCGGACACAAAAGTCTTTCGGATGCAAACGCACGCAGAACATAAAGCACAGAGACCACGCACACACACACACACACACACACACACACACACACACACACACACACACACACCGGAGACAAAAGTGTTTCGGATGCGAACGCACGCAGAACATCTTGCGCACACTTTAACTCCTTTTCCGCTTCTCGTAAGAGTAGGCCATTGTGTGCCGGTGGGAACAGACAAATATTTACACAACTGTATACACACTGGGACTGGATGAAAAAAAGCACATGAGTGCTTATTCTATTATCCTCGATATAAAAGAACAAAACACACACACACACACACACACACACACACACACACACACACACACACACACACACACACACACACACACACGCAAGCACGCACGCACGCACGCACGCACGCACACAGGGACGGGATAGCCTAGGTGGTATGTATTTATTTTTTATTTATTTATACCACTTTAGGTCATGGTGGTATGCATTTATTTATTCTTTATTTATTTACACTACTTTATGTCACGCTGGTATATATATTTATATTTTATTTGTTCATACCACATTATGTCACGGTGGTATGTATTTATTTAGTTTTTAGTTATTTACACCTCTTTATGACAGGGTGGTATATACTTATTATTATTTTTTTTATTTATACTACTTTATATCACGGTGGTATGTATCTATTTATTTTTTTATTTTTTGACACCACTTTAGGTAACGGTGGTATTTATTTATTTCTTATTTATTTATTAACATCACTTTATATAATTGTGGTATGTTTTTTTCATTCATTTACAGGCAGAATCGCACTGTATGCATGAACCCCCCCATACCATCTACCATGTGTGTGGCGCCGGACTTGTAGCGACACCGCCGCCCTCAAGAGCTGAGCAAGCTAGTTTCTGGCAAGGAAATCGAGAACAGTGTACGCACCGAAAACAAAGCAGGGCGCACAATAATAATGACACTATACAGGCATATAATGCACCAGCGCAAACTGCAGGGTGCCCGCCACATGCACGCACACTAACAAACACTCTGAAAAACACCAGTGTGCGCGCATGCATACCAAACCCCGTGCCAAAAGGGTGCGGTTTTGGGCAAAGACGGGACCCAATGACCTGTTATACAGGCCAGTCCTGCCCCGACCTTTGCACGCGTACAGACCCCAAGGAACCAGGACAGTTTGGCACCCTATGCAAACTCCCTCCCCTACCATCTTCAACGTGTGTGGAGCCGGACTTGTGGCGACACCGAAGCCCTAAAGAGCTGAGAAAGCAAGTTTCTGGCAAGGAAATCGGATACAGTATACGCACCGAAAACCAAGCAGGGCACATAATAATAATGACAATATACAGCCATATAATGCACCAGGGCAAACTGCAGGGTCCCCGCCACATGCGCGCACACAAACAAACGCACTGAAAAACACCAGTGGGAAACGCGTGCGCTCTTCCATACCCAAGCCAATGCCACAAAGGTGCGGTTCGGGGCAAAGACGGGACCCAAAGAGCCGTTTTCAGGCACGTTCTGCTCCGACTTTTGCATGCTTTCAGACCCCAAGGCACAAGGACAGTATGGCACTGTATGCATACTCGCTCCCCTACCATCTCCGACGTGTGTGGCGCCGGACTTGTGGCGACACCGACGCCCCCAAGAGCCAAGAAAGCTAGTTTTTGGCAAGGAAATCGGGTAAAGTGTACGCACCGAAAACCAAGCAGGGCGCACAAAAATAAAGAAAATATACAGCAATATGATGCACCAGGGCAAACTGCAGGGTCCCCGCCACATGCACGCAAACAAACAAACGCATTGACAAACACCAGCGCGCGAGCGCGTGCGCGCATGCATACCCAACCCCCTGCACAAAGGTTCGGTTTGGGGCAAAGAAGGGACCAAAGAGCCGTTTTCAGGCCCGTCCTGCCCCGACATTTGCGAGCTTACAGACCCCAAGGCACCAGGACAATATTATGGCACCGTACGCATACTCGCAGCCCTACCATCTCCAACGAGTGTGGTGCCGGACTTGTGGTGACACCGAAGCCCTCAAGACCTGAGAAAGCTGAAATCGGGTACAGTGTACGAACCGGAAACTAAGCAGGGCGCCCACAAATAAGTTGCGGTTTGGGGCAAAGACGGGATCCAAAGAACCGTTTTCAGGCCCGTCCTGCCCCGACTATTGCACGCTTAATACCCCAAGGCACCAGGACAACATGGCACCGTATGCATACTCGCTCTCCTACACTCCATCGCATGTGGCGCCGGACTTTATTGCGACACCGACGCCCTTAAGAGCTAAGAAAGCTAGTTTGGGTCAAGCAAATATGATACAGAGTACGCATCGAAAACAAAGCAGGGCGCAAAATAATAATGACAATATACAGTAATATGATGCTCCAGGGCAATCTGCAGGGTCCCAACCACATCCGCGCACACAAACAATTGCACTGACAAACACCAGCGTGCGCGAGCAAACGCGCATGCATACCCACCCCCCTGCCAAAAAGACGCCGTTTTGGACAAAGACGGGACCCAAAGAGCCGTTTTCGGGACCGTCCTGCCCCAATTTTTCAACGGTTACAGACACTAAAAAACCAAGAGCCGAGAAAGCTAGTTTGTGGCAAGGAAATGGGGTACAGTGTACGCACCGAAAACCAAGCAGGGCGCCCAGAAATAAGGACAGTATAGAGCAATATCATGCACCAGGGCAATCTGCAGGGTCCCCGCCACATGCGCGCACACAAACAAACGCACTGACAAACACAAGCGCGCGCGCGTTCGCGCATGCATACCAACCCCCCTGCCAAAAAGGTGCGGTTTTGGGCAAAGACGGGACCCAACGAGCCGTTTTCGGGCCCGTTCCGCCCCGACTTTTCCACGCTTTCAGACCCCAAACCACCAGGACAGTATGGTACCGTTCGGATACTCGCCCCGGCACCATCTCCGACGTGTGTGGCGCCGGACTTGTTGCGACACCGACGCCCCCAAGAGCCGAGAAAGCTAGTTTGTGGCAAGGACATGGGGTACAGCGGACGCATCGAAAACCTAGCAGGGCGCCCAGAAATAATGATAGTATACAGCAATATCATGCACCAGGGCAATCTGCAGGGTCCCCGCCACATGTGCACACACAAAACAAACGCACTGACAAAGACCAGCGCGCGCGCACGTGCGCGCATGCGTACCCACGCCTCTGCCAAAAAGGTGCGATTTTGGGCAAAGATGGGACCTAACGAGCCGTTTTCAGGCCCGTCCCGCCACGACTTTTCCACGCTTACAGACCCCAAACCACCAGGACAGTATAGTACCGTATACATACTCGCCCCGGAACCATCTCCGACGTGTGTGGCGCCGGACTTGTGGCGACACCGACGCCCCCAAGAGCCAAGAAAGCTAGTTTGTGACAAAGAATTTGGGTACAGTGTACGCACCGAAAACCAGGCAGGGTGCCCGGAAATAATGACAGTATACAGCAATATGATGCACCAGAGCAATCTGCAGGGTTCCTGTCACATGCGTGCACACAAACAAACGTACTGACAAAAACCAGCGCGCGCGTGCGTGCACGTATGTATACCCACCCCCCTGCCAAAAAGGCGCGGTTTGGGCCAAAGACGGGCCCAAAGACCCTTTTTCAGACCCGTCCTACCTCAACTTTTGCCCGCTTCCAGACGCCTAGGCAGACGGACAAGATGGCACCGTATGCATACACCCTCCCCCGCCATCTCCGATGTGTGTGGCGCCGGACTTGTGGCGACACCGCACCCCTCAAGAGCTGAGAGAGCAAGTTTCTGGCAAGCAAGTCGGCTAGAGTGCACGCACCGAAAACCAAGCAGCGCGCAGGATAATAATGACAATACACAGCCATATGATGCACCATGTACAAGTGTAGGGTCCCCTCCACACGCGCGCACACAAAAAACACACTGACAAACAGCAGCGCGCATGTGCGTGTGTGCATGCATACCCACCCCCCTGCCAAAAAGGGGTGGTTTGGGCCAAAGTCGGGACCCAAAGACCCTTTTTCAGGCCCGTCCTGCCTCAACTTTTGCCCGCTTCCAGACGCCTAGGCAGACGGACAAGATGGCACCGTATGCATACACCCTCCCCCATGTAGTGTACTGTCGCATTTCTCTTACCTTATTATATGTAGTGTACTTATTTCTTGTATGTTGTTTGGTACTGCGTATAGTTTTATTGTTTATCATCTTTTATTTTGATGTTTTCCCTGAAAAGGGCGGGGACTGGATGTAAAAAAGCACATGTGTGCTTATCTATTATCCTCGAATAAAAGAATTTGCCTTGCCTTGCCTTGCCTTGCCTTGCCTTGCCTTCTCTCTGTCTGTCTGTCTGTCTGTCTCTGTCTGTCTGTCTGTCTGTCTGTCTGTCTGTCTGTCTGTCTGTCTGTCTGTCTGTCTGTCTGTCTGTCTGTCTGTCTGTCTGTCTGTCTGTCTGTCTCTCTCTCTCTCTCTCTCTCTCTCTCTCTCTCTCTCTCTCTCTCTCTCTCTCTCTCTCTCTCTCTCTCTCTCTCCTCTCTCTCTCTCTTGTTATTAGTTTGCTTTTACTAGTTTGTGTCATTATAGAAGGCTGGATGTAAAAAAGCAATTGTCATGCTTACTCCTTCACCTTCTGAAAATAAAATTCAATCAATCAATCAATCAATCAATCAATCCTCTCTCTCTCTCTCTCTCTCTCTCTCTCTCTCTCTCTCTCTCTCTCTCTCTCTCTCTCTCCTCTCTCTCTCTCTCTCTCTCTCTCTCTCTCCTCTCTCTCTCTCTCTCCTCTCTCTCTCTCCTCTCTCTCTCTCTCTCTCTCTCTCCTCTGTGATTTGTATGTGCATTTGCCTGCGAGCGTGCATGCGTGAGTGAGTTGCGTATATGTATGTATGTATGTATGATGTATGTATGTATGTATGTATGTATGTATGTATGTATGTATGTATGTATGTATGTATGTATGTATGTATGTATGTGTGTGTGTGTGTGTGTGTGTGTGTGTGTGTGTGTGTGTGTGTGTGTGTGTGTGTGTGTGTCCTACGTGTAGGAGTGAGTTTTACGTGCATTATTATCATACTATTATCACTATTGTTGATATTATTCTTATTGTCATCATTATAATCATTGTATTATCTTTAGTTCCTTCTGAGTTCATTTTGTTGTTATGAGTTGTAACAATGTTGTAGCTAAGTATTTTTGGGTGGACTTTTCTTGGTTACTAAGTTGTTTATTTCATTATGTTTCTTTGGTTATTCTTTATCTATTAACGCTTCTCTTTTCTTTATAATCAAAATCATTTTATTGTGGCTTCTGATTTTCGTCTTCTGAAAGTGTGCATTTTTATTATCTTATTGTGTATAATGTCCTTATTCCTTTATGTTGTTTGGTACTGCATATAGTTTTACTGTTTAGTATCTTTTTATCTTGATGTTTTCCCTGAAAAGGGCGGGGACTGGATGTAAAAAAGCACATGAGTGCTTATCTATTATCCTCGAATAAAAGAATTTTGCCTTGCCTTGCCTTGCCTTGCCTTCTCTCTCTCTCTCTCTCTTCTCTCTCTCTCTCTCCTCTCTCTCTCTCTCTCTCTCT
>CM060336.1:51675849-51690849 GCA_030674155.1 Stramonita haemastoma
TTTCAAACATGCCCAGTTCCCTCGCATCCAAGGCAGCATTGTCATCTTCTGTAAACCAAAGGCCATCACAGATATGAAAATTTCTGGAGAGAAGAAACCCCCATCAACCGTTAATTGATTAATTAATTAATTTTAAACCACTTTGTGTCACAGCAGATTTCTTTACATGAAATTCAGGCTGCACTCCCCAGGGAGAGCGCGTTGCCACAAGTGCAGCGCCAGCCATTTTTTTTTCTTTTCCCTGTTTGCAGCTGTATTTGCTTCCTTATCAGACTGGCTACAGAATTTCGCCAGGGACAACCCTCTTGTTGCCGTGGGTTCTTTTACGTGGGCTAAATAATGTGTAACACAGTGAACCTCGGTTTGCCGTCTCATCCGAAAGACTAGCATACAGACCACCACTCATAATCTAATGGATGAGGGAACAGTTTTGGGTCCAAACGGGATTCGAACCACCGCACGCTCCGACCCGGGCTTTTCGTTTTATAGACAGGCGCGTCACCTCTAGACTACCGATCCATGGTGTTTTCTCATTGTAAACAATCAGCAGACAAGAATTTAAAACCACATCTAAACCATGGAGATCATTTCTATCCAACATTGGAAATAAGAAAATCTGACTGTAGGTACTCTGGGTAGACCTGAATGGTTTGGGAACACTAAATTGCTTTAGTTTTGTTTCCATAATCAAGAACAGCCAGCCAGACAGCCAACCAGCAAGCAAACAAAGAATGAAAGAAGAAAGGAGGTAGATAGAGAGATAGATAGTTATATAGCTAAATGTAGATTGATGGAAAGATAGGTAGGTAGGTAGGTAGATAGATAGATAGATAGATAGATAGATAAATAGATAGATAGATAGATAAATAGATAGATAGATAGATAGATAGATAGATAGATAGATAGATAGATAGATAGATAGATAGATAGATAGATAGATAGGAAGGTCCGTAGGCAGAGAGATAGATAGATAGATAGATAGATAGATAGATAGATAGATAGATAGATAGATAGATAGATACATAGATACATAGATACATAGATACATAGATAGATAGATAGATAGATAGATAGATAGATAGATAGATAGATAGATAGATAGATACATAGATACATAGATACATAGATACATAGATACATAGATAGATAGGAAGGTACGTAGGCAGAGAAAGAGATAGGTAGATAGATAGATAGATAGACAGACAGACAGACAGACAGACAGACAGACAGACAGACAGACAGATAGATAGATAGATTGATAGATAGATAGATAGATAGATAGATAGATAGATAGATAGATAGATAGATAGATAGATAGATAGATAGATAGATAGATAGATAGATAGATAGATAGATAGATAGATAGATAGATTATTTACACACGTTCTCAAGCACGTACACAAGCGCACAATCGAATACAAATATAAAAAAATCAATACCCTAGAAAAACTTATATAAAACATTAAACCCCCCTACACTCATACTGACCATCGCTGACCACGAAAGCGTACTGCACGGCCTCAGCAGTCAGCCCCTCGTTGGGGTCAATGCCGAAGGTGGGACAGGACTGGGTCAGGTCCTCCGCCATCTTCTTCATGTTCGCCTCCTGCTCCGGGGAGCAAGGATTCGGCACACTCCGCTTCCCGATCCTCCCGATGATTCTTTCCACAGTGTCGATGATAACAGGGTTATGCTTCTTGACAAACTCCTTCACTTTCTGTCAGGGGAGAGGGGTGGGTGGACAACAGGAAATCTTGCTTTAGAGGTGTGGTTATTCAGCAACACGTCAACAACAACAACAACACAACAACAACACAACAACACAACAACAACACGGTTATGGTACGTATGGGCAGTGTGAGGAACAATGAACGGGAAGATCAGTGATGGTGAAGCTGATGTAATAATTACTGGTATGGGAAGTGAATGTGTATATGAAAAAAGGAAATATTTGTTTATAAACATGTTTATTCAGCCACCCCCACCCCATACATGGTTATGATACACGTGAGCACTGTGAACAACAAACATGATGACCAATAATGATAAGGGTGATGTAATGATTTCTGGTATGGAAAGGGTATGTGTTTATGAAAAAAAAGAAATCTATATTGTGACGCTCCACCACGAAATGAGTCGCTTAGCACATTACCCAATTTTGCGCTAGGAGCCTTTAAAGGCAGGTGGGGGTCAAGCTGTCAATTTTGAAATTTTAATTGATTATTAAACTAGATCTGTTTATTTATCTTATAATGAAATATCAAGGCATAATTTTTATTCCTTTTGCTTTTAAATGTGTTTTGAAAATACCAAAGCACTCATTCTGACAACCTGTTACTAAAATAAACTTGCCCGTTTCTCATTTTGTCACATCCTGCAGTCTATCATTTCAATTTGTAATAATGTTGCACATAATTGTCTGATTTTCAATCTGTTTTTTGTATTTGATAGCCACTTTATTGCACATTAATGACATGTCAATAGCTAAAAATTGACCTCATGTGCACTCCGTCTCATTATGTGGTGGAGCGTCACAAAAAGCATGTTTATTCATAAAACAAATCCTACATGTCTATGATACACTTGAGCACTGTCAACATCAGCAACAAACGTGATGATCAGTGGTGTTGAGGATGGTGTAATGATTGTTGGTATGGAAGTGTACGTGCTTTAAGACCACTTGTCTGGACTGTCCTCTACTTTCTGTATCTCAACGGGGCCCGAGAGATACAGACACCTTGCAGTATTGGTCAGGTATTGAGAGCAACACTCTCGAAAAAGGAAAATCATTACAAACCTCGTTTGGCAGCTGGTTCATATATGGAATTTTTAGTTACTTTAAAAATATCATCTTCTGCATCTTCACAAGGAAATATTATTTGAAAAAAAAATCATTGTTTTTGTTTTTGATAAGCTGGTAACGGTTAGAGAAGATCTTTAGGAGGAATCGGGGTTTTTTGATAGTAGAGTTGTTTTTGTACACGTACACGCCCACATGCACACATAATCGCGCGCGCGCGCGCGCACACACACACACACATACACACACACACACACACACACACACACACACACACACACACACACACACACACACACACATTCACACACACACACACACACACACACACACACACACACACACACACACACACACACACACACACACAAAATACACACACACAGACGTACACTCACCCCTTCCCTCCTCCCCTTTTCCCCCTCCCCCCCCCCCCCCCTCCACCTTTTCTCATTGCATTCACACACTGATGGACAACACGTTGTGCTCACATCGATGGCTGTCTTGATGGCATTTTTGATCTTGTTGATGGTGTTCTTGAACCAGTTGGCTTCAGTGTCGACCACCAGTAGAGTTGCCAGAAACAAGACAATCAGCACAGATTTCCGCATCTGAAACGAGCAGCATCGTCTGCAGTTTATATTTTAGAAAAAAAAGTTTTTTTTCCCTTTCTTTTATGTCGAGAATAATGAAATAGAGCACTCGTGTACCTTGTTTTTTACTATCAGTTTTTTTTTATTTTTATATATGCCTGTCATCTTTAGGGTTAGGGAAGGTAAAGCAGCGAGGGAGTGGAGATGGGCTCCGCCCTCAATATGCTGGCCCGTAGAGAAGCTGAGGTCTCTGAAGCCTTACTCACTTACGACCATAAAGGTTATGGGACACCTTTACTTTTTACGTTTTATCACTCCCCGTGCGTATGTGGTTTCATAAATGTCGTCATCATCGTTTGGGACCAAAGTTCTTACGCCTTAGATTTTCATAATGGAAAGAACTCTTTCGGCAACGCTCATTATTTTTCAGTATATTGCACAACTCATACAATTGCAGTCAATATTGTTCAGAGAAGTTCCTCTGAAAAATGATCCATATAAAAAAAAATTATTGGTAGCAAGCCCAGTCGAAGTTTTACTAAAAAGTCCCTGAAACATTTTGTATCCATTGGCTCTCTCGCTCTTTTAAAGATAGAGAGAGAGAGACAGAGAGACAGAGACAGAGAGAGAGGGAGACAGAAAGAGAGAGACAGAGAGAGACAGAGAGAGAGACAGAGAGACAGAGACAGAGAGAGAATGATTTAGTCACAAAAAGGCCATTGGCCCATACACGAGGGGGGTTGCCACACTGCTTCGTATTTTGATGTGGGATGAAAGACAACAGCAATAACAACAAAATTATTATGTGGCAACAAAGTCATTTACAAAAATATGACTTACGATAATAAAATATCTCTTAATCTGAAAGCTTTACACAAATATATAGTGAGGCTGCGCACAACCTCAGGCTGACTTGACGCCATTAGTAAACAGAGTGTATTCTGCCGACTATATTTTACAGGGATGTAACTCTGTCGAACATCCTCTAACACTGGACAACATAACACAAAATATCAGGTGCCTGCTTACATAATGGACATAGTAACCTAAGGTCATCAACATCATATTCTCTGTATCTGAATTTATGAACATCTAAATCTGATACACCAAATCTAAACGTGGACATAATTCTTTTCAAATGTATGTCTATATTAAGCATTAGATAAGATTTGACATCATGTGTACTTATAGATTGTCTATACATTTGACATTTTTCACTGCTTTGTATAAGACCACTCCATTGCTGCTTGGGCAGTCAGTCAATCTTTGCCTGAAAGCGTTCATAAATTCCCTAGAATTTCCAAAACCTTGATTGAACCAAACAAATCCCATACCGAGTTTATATAAACAGGTGCGTATTTGTGTAGCCCTGTTGTTTTTTCCCTTTGACATCTAGATCATAAAGCATCTTGAAATATTTAAAAGGTAGCCTGAGAGAGAGAGAGAGAGAGAGGAGAGAGAGAGAGAGAGAGAGAGAGACAGAGAGAGACAGAGAGAGACAGAGAGAGACAGAGAGAGACAGAGAGAGACAGAGAAGACAGAGAGAGACAGAGAGAGACAGAGAGAGAGAGAGAGAGAGAGAGAGAGAGAGAGGAGAGAGAGAGAGAGAGAGAGAGAGAGAGAGAGAGAGAGAGAGAGAGAGAGAGAGAGAGAGAGAGAGAGAGAGAGAGAGAGAGAGAGAGAGAGAGAAGGAGAGAGAAGAGAGAGAGAGAGAGAGAGAGAAGAGAGAGAGAGAGAGAGAGAGAGAATCTGAGACTAAGAAAAGTGTACTTACCATGGATTCTTCTATCTTCTGAGGATCGTAAGCCGCAACTACAGTCTTCAGCCTGTATTCTCCTTCAATGTCAAGAAATGTTTTACCTGCACAATTTATACACATTCTAGGCGGATCTACATCGTAACTCCTCAGCCCCCCCCCCCCCCCCCCCACAACCACCACAACAACCGAGACAAAACAATTAATTTGTTTTTTAAACCGCAATTTACAGGAAGATGATTCCCCATTCATTTTCTTTCGTTGATATGATTAATTGATGCTTATTATCTGGTTAGACTGAAGGATACGGATGCAGGTAGATTAACAAGTATGGAAGAGTGTTTGTGTCAAAAAATGTTCCATTTTGTTTACAACATAAGAAGAATAAGTTTTATTAAAGATTGAGACAAGTTTGCTTATAATTTTTCATCACAAGTTATGACATTGAAAAGTAACTGTTATCACAGAAAGAATATTTTCTCAGACATAAAATCTTTTACTGAATTCCGGAAAAAATATTATTTTGATCTTAAATCCCCATTATAATTATAAAAGCAAGTGATTCTTATAAGAAAACTGCATTTTCCCTCAAACACAGTGATAACGTTATCTTAGGAAAGAAAATATAATTTTTCTTGCAAAAAACGCAACAAAACAAGCAAAAACACATACTGAGTCTAGCTTGCATTTAGCATTTTCGACAACTTTTTATATTGTTATTTCGCAGATAAAAACCCAAAGTAGTGATAGACATTAAAACAACCTAGATAATTATTACAACGAAAATGTGTAGATTATAACGTTAAAATTCTACATAAGCATTTGTGTAGTGATGTACATACTTGGTTTAAAATAAAAACCCAGCTTAACGCCCTTGGTATATTTCAGGATCAGATACGACCGTTTCTGCTATTTTTCGTTTTCTTTTGAAATAACCTAATTGATTGATTGATTGATTGATGGATGGATGGATGGATGGATGGATGGATAGATGGATGAATGGATGGATGGATGGATGGATGGATGGATGAAGATGAAGATGATGGTGATTGTTATGATGATGATAATGATGATGACAAAACTGATGGTGATGATGCTGATGCTGATGCTGCTGCTGCTGCTGCTGATGATGATGATGATGATAGTAGTGGTAGTGGTAGTGGTTAGAAGGAGGAGGAGCAGCAGCAGCAGCATAATGGTTATGATGATGGTTATATTGCTGTTGTTGTTGTTGCTGTTGTCGTTTTAAAATTTTATTGATTAAAAATACCGCTTTTCTCTATGAATATGTGCCAACACACATGCGCAAATGTGCACCAGTATGCATGCACGGACAGGTAGACAGACAGACAGACAGACAGACAGACAGACAGACATACAGACAGACAGACAGACAGACAGACACACACACACACACACACACACACACACACACATATATATATATATATATATATATATATATATATGTATATATATATATATATATATATATATATATATATATATATATATATATATATATATATATATATATATATATATATATATATATATTCGAGGGGATTTTTCCCCTGGGTTAACATAAGTGCTCACTCCACTCTCCTCAGAAGTTCTTTGGATAAGACTATAAACCGAGCCTCCGTGTGTGAACACATGCAGAACATCTTGCCGTTAAATCCTGTTCCTCTTTCCATAAGAGTAAGCCATTGTGTGCCGGTGGGAACAGATGCCAATACTTACAAAACTGCATACACACGGGGACTGGATGTAAAATAGCACATGAGTGCTTATTCCATTATCCTCGATATAAAAGAGTAAACAAATAAATAAAATGAATAAATAAAAGAGGGGAACTGGTTCTCTGAAGCCAGAATGTACTATCTATACAGGAAACTGAGAAAAATGGTTCGTCACACAAGACCTTTTATGCAACGTATACTTATGGTTTTGCAGTGATTCCAAGATAGGGTGCCTCTTCTTCGTTGTCGTTGTCAAACACTCAGAGAGCAACGGTTGTTGTCTGTCCTATGAGCAAAAAAATGCCTTGCACTGCCATTAAGCGCCTGACAAGTCAGGCCCAGCACATCCGACCTCGGCGTAGTGTGGTGAGTGAGACAGATCTAGAGTGCGTATTCTGAGTAATGCTAGGGTGTCACACAAGTTAGGAAAGTGCAGCAATAGCAGCACTTGTTTTTTTATTCTTGTTTTTATTCTTAATTTGTTATTACTGTGCCGGGATTTACTACTGCAAATGAATAGGTGGATCGGTGGTCTAGGTGGTAACGCGCCTTGCTTAGAAAAAAAAAAAGTCTGGGTTAGACTGTGCGGTGGTTCGTATCCCGTTTGGGCCCCAAATTTTTTCCCCATCTACTAGACCCTGAGTGGTTGTCTGGGCGCTAGTCTTTCGGATGAGGTGTTAAACTGAGGTCCCGTGTGTTACACATCACTATTTAGGGCACGTTAAAGTATTCAAGGCAACAAGGGGGTTGACCCTGGCAAAATTCTGTAGAAAAAAGCCACTCTGATAGGGAAACAATTAATACAGTTGCATACAGGAAAAAGGAAAAAAATGGGTAGGCGCTGCACTTGTGGCGGCGCACTCTCCCCGGGGAGACCAGCCCGGATTTCACGCAGAGAAATCAGCTGTGACATAAAGTGGTACAAAATACAAAATGTTGTTTTCAAAGGTTTAGTGCAGCATCCTATAGCACAATATGTGTTAATAATGCGTCTCATCCACTGTTTTCTTTTTCAAATATTAGGTTTTTACATTGGGGATGACTAGGGGTCTGTCAGTATAAACAGCATCCCCTCTTCTGGAAGTCTGTTCTGAAATTTCCCCGTTTTCTGTCCCTCGTTTTAAATTCTGTCTTGTGCACCTTTTTATTTGTCAACTCTTTCTTGTCTATTTTCTGCCTTCTTGTGTGTGTGTGTGTGTGTGTGTGTGTGTGTGTGTGTGTGTGTGTGTGTGTGTGTGTGTGTGTGTGTGTGTGTGTGTGTGTGTGTGTGTGTGTGTGTGTGTGTGTGTGTGTTGTGTGTGTCAGTGTGTGTGTCTGTGTGTCTGTGTGTCTGTGTGTGTCTGTGTGTGTCTGTGTGTGTGTGTGTGTCTGTGTGTGTGTGTGTGTGTGTGTGTCTGTGTGTGTGTGTGTGTGTGTGTGTAAAAGAGAGAGAGTGTGTGTGTGTGCGTGCGTGCGTGCGTGCGTGCTTGTGTGTGTATTGTGTGTGTGTGTGTGTGTGTGTGTGTGTGTGTGTGTGTGTGTGTGTGTGTGTGTGTAAGGGAGTGTGTGTATGTAAGTGTGTGTGTATGTGTCTGTGAGTGTGCGTGTGCATGCGTGCGTGCACGTGTGTGTCTGTGTGTGTGTGTTCGATTTTCATTTTAAGTCTTTTCACAAATGGTGATATTTATTTTTATTTTATTTTTTTTAAATTTATTTATTTATTCTTTTATATCAAGGATAACAGAATAAGCAATCATGTGCTTTTTTTCATCCGGTCCCCGTGTGTATGCAGTTTTGTAAATATTGTCATCTGTTCCCACCGGCACACGATGGCATACTCTTACGAAAAGCGGAACAGGATTTAATGTGTTGATATTTCTGTGTGAGTGATTTTCTTTTAGATTGTTGATTATTTGTTTAGTTGATTGTTTCTTGTGATCATCATTTTTTTGATTAAGGAGTGGATGTAAAAAAAAAGCTATCACGTGTGCTTATTATTTTCCCTCATTTAATTTTTTGTTTCGAAGTTTCAAAGATTGCCAGTTTGACAAAAACTTCGACTAGCGCTGAGGTGTCCTGTCCTAAATCCTACCACTAGCTATGATAATTATCCTGTCCCTTACACCTACCACTAGCGCTATGGTGATTATCCTGCCCTTTACACCTACCACTAGCGCCATGATTATCCTGCTCTTTACACCTACCACTAGCGCTATGATAATTATCCTGTCTTTTACACCTACCACTAGCGCTATGATAATTATCCTGCCCTTTACACCTACCACTAGCGCTCTCATAATTAACTTTATCGTTTCTTAGCAAGAGCACCGAGGATGACTTATGGTGAGATTTTGCATTATTATGTAACCCTTTTTCCCACCATGAAGGTAGCCGCATGCGATCTTCGGGGATGCTGTCTAAAAGTAACACCACTATGTATGCGTTTTCTTTAAGTGACATCACAATTTGTGCGGTTTTTTTTTAAAGTGACATAAGTATGTATGCCTTTAAAAAAAAAAGCAACAACAACAAACATTGTCATTCGTTCCTACCGGCACACAATGGTCTACACTTCCGAGCGGTGGAACGGATTTTAACGAGTGTGCTATATGTTCTGTCTACATTTGCACACGAGACATCAGTTTATAGTCTCATCCAAAGGACTTTCGGGTCGAGTGGAGTGGATACTGTACTCCAGAGGAAAAATTCCTTTGAACAGGTGGCTCGGTGGTGGTTCGACCCCTGGCTGTCAGATCACAAGCACAACACTCAAACCGCCAGGCTACCCCCTCCTCCCCAATTTCCTTATCTATTTAACTTATTACTTATTCATATCATGAAATCTGGCTGTGACGTCATCGGCAAATCCCGTAAGGACCGTTTAGTCAAGAGATTGATGAGGGGAGGGGAGTTGAGTTATTGTTTATATTTTCCTTAAATTTCCTTATTTTCCATAAATTAATTTCTGATGTATTTTTTGTGTGCTATTTCCCTTTTGCTCTTAAATTGACAGTGTACCAAAAGGCTGATAACATCTTTTTACACGACAAAACAGGATGCAAGACACGAGACTTGCTCTCTGTTTCTGTCTCTGCCTTTTTGTCTCTGTCGTTGTCTCTCTTCTCTCTCTCACTTTCTCTCTCTCACCGCCCCCCCCTCTCTCTCCTCTCGCTCCCCTCCTACCCCCTCCTCTCTCTCCTCTCTGTCTCCTTCCCCGAACATGACCTTGACCTAAACCACGTAAAAGTCTTTAAGTGAGAAATCATTACTATTCGAATTGGTCCATTTAAGAATGCAAAATTGCTTTTCCACTGATGGAATCTCGCAAAAAAGACTACACAGCAATACCAATGTTGGACACGCAACTCAAGCTATTAACAGTAGGCTATTGAAGATTCATGTCACAACAATGGCGACAAACCTTTTTCCGGTTTTGGTCAACCCTTCACATTCTGTTTTGTTTCTATGCTTTCAAGTTACTTCATAATTGTTATAAATGATGATCACCTTGTTGTGTTTTATTAATTAATTTATCTATTTATTGATTGATTTAT
Source organism: Stramonita haemastoma (assembly GCA_030674155.1). Classification (NCBI taxonomy): domain Eukaryota; kingdom Metazoa; phylum Mollusca; class Gastropoda; order Neogastropoda; family Muricidae; genus Stramonita; species Stramonita haemastoma. Next base: position 51,686,274 of record CM060336.1, read on the forward strand.
TCTTTCATATCGACGATAATTGAATAAACACTCATGTGTCTTACAAGGAACAGTAATAGGAGGGAGACGAAGAGGCAGACAGAGAAAGCGATGGGAAGACAACATCAGAGAGTGGACAGGCCTTGGGTGGAGCGATCTGCTACGGAGGGCGGAGGACCGTGGGGAGTGGAGGAAGTTGGTTGCAAAATCTTCAGTGGTATCCCGACAGTCGGACGGACTACGGTACAAGTGAAGGTGAGGTAAAGGTGCTTTTAAACATCCGGTGCACGTGTGTATGCGGCATTCATAGATTTATATGTGTGTATGTATGTATGTATGTATGTATGTATGTATGTATGTATGTATGTATGTATGTATGTATGTATGTATGTATGTATGTATGTATGTATGTATGTATGTATGTATGTATGTATGTATGCATGTATGCATGTATGCATGTATGCATGTATGCATGCATGTATGTATGTATGTATGTATGTATGTATGTATGTATGTATGTATGTATGTATGTATGTATGTATGTATGTATGTATGTATGTTTTTCCTAGTGGAAAAGCCCAAGGGACTGTACATCACCTTCGTTGATTTAACCAAGGCATTTGACACTGTGAGCAGGAAGGGCCTGTGGCAGATCATGGAGCGTCTTGGCTGTCCCCCAAAGTTTCTCAACATGGTGATCCAGCTACATGAAGACCAGCGTGGCCAGGTCAGAAACAGCAACGACCTCTCAGGGCCTTTCCCAATCACAAACGGGGTAAAGCAGGGCTGCGTTCTTGCACCAACCCTCTTCACTATCTTCTTCAGCATGATGCTTCAGCGGGCCACAGAAGATCTTGATGACGAAGACGGAGTTTTCATACGCTACCGCACAGATGGCAGCCTATTCAACCTGCGGCGTCTTCAGGCCCACACCAAAACCCTGGAGCAACAAATTCGAGAGCTACTTTTTGCTGATGATGCTGCCCTTGTAGCCCACACAGAAACCGCCCTGCAGCATGTAACATCCTGTTTTGCAGAGGCAGCCCAGCTCATCGGACTCGAAGTCAGCCTGAAGAAGACAGAGGTTCTCTACCAGCCCGCACCTCAGGTAGCGTACCACCCACCTCACATTACAATTGGTGAGACAGAACTGAAGACAGTCCAGCAGTTTACCTACCTGGGATGCACAATCTCCTCTGATGCAGAGATTGATAAAGATGTAGACAACAGACTGGCAAAGGCAAACAGTGCTTTTGGCAGACTCTACCACCGTGTCTGGAAAAACAAACACCTGAAGAAAGACACCAAGATCAGTGTCTAGAGAGCCGTGGTACTGACCACCCTCCTGTACGGCTCTGAGTCATGGGTCACATACAGACACCACCTGCGAATTCTGGAACGCCTCCACCAACGCTGTCTCCGCTTCATCCTCGACATCCACTGGAGCGACTTCACCACGAATGCTGAGGTGCTGGAGCAAGCAGGGATCACCAGCATTGAGGCCATGTTGCTGAAAACGCAGCTACGCTGGGCAGGGCATGTCTCTAGAATGGAGGACCATCGCCTACCGAAGATGGTTCTCTACGGTGAACTTTCCACCGGACACCGCTACAGAGGCGCACCAAAGAAGAGATTTAAAGACTCTCTGAAGAAATCTCTGTCAGCCTGCCTCATAGACCATAACCAGTGGTCAGTCCTTGCTGCTGACCGGCAGGCCTGGCGACATACTGTGCATCAGTCGGTATCCTCCTTTGAGGACAATCGGAGAGCGGCCCTTGAGGAGAGGCGAATGAGGAGGAATAACCGCGTCCCCTCTACATCAACCCCAGAATCGACTTTCCCCTGCAGCCGCTGCGGCCGGGTTTGTTTGTCACGCATTGGACTGAACAGCCACCAGCGAGCCTGCACCAGACGTGGACAGTGCCCTTAATCTTCGTTCGCGAAGCCAAGCCATGATGATTGATGATGTATGTATGTATGTATGTATGTATGTATGTATGTATGTATGTATGTATGTATGTATGTATGTATGTATGTATGTATGTATGTATGTATGTATGTATGTATGTATGTATGTATGTATGTATGTATGTATGTAAGTCTGTCTGTCTGTCTGTCTGTCTGTCTGTCTGTCTGTCTGTCTGTCTGTATGTATGTATGTATGTATGTATGTATGTATGTATGTATGTATGTATGTATTCTTCTTCTGATTGGTTTAATGTCCGTTCACAACAAGGTGATTTAGACAAGGGTACATTCACGTTAAGAATGCACTGAAAAGGGGATGAGGGGGAAAAGTGAAAGGATAAAGAATATAATGGATGATGGTAAGTTTATACAATTTCATTTATAGTAACAGACCTACTGGTGACTGGCAAATACTTTCTGCAATTGAAACTAGGACATGCGACTCGGAATCATACAGAACACTTTGGATATTTCCATACATTTTCCTTAGATCTATCCCTTTGCTTTTATACGAGGCATTGAGCACAGGGCAATCAAACAATATATGTTAGACTGATATAATAGCAGAACAAGTGCAGAAAATGTTTTTGAATATTTAGTTTTCCAAGCATTTAGACGTAATTTATGAATTATAGTTTCTATATTTCGTGGGCAACACAAACGATTTAAGTGAAATCTAAAAAACTTTGAATATACAGAGTTTGCAAGAATTGAAATAATTTGAAATGATGATAAACGTAGACCTATACTATTAATCATTATGTCACTTGTACATTCTGAAGCACCGCGTTTTGCCAGAGAATCTGCTAATTCGTTCCAGTAAAGACCGCAATGTGATGGCACCCAGCAAAATTTTATCCCAATACCTTTAGAAACAAGATAATGCACAAGGAACTTGGTTTCAAAAATAACATCATTTCTCAGTTTAGAGTCCCAATGTTTTAAAGCCAGTAAAACTGATTTTGAATCAACACAAAAAACGACATTGTAACTCGCAAGAGAAATATTTGAAAAATAATTTAGCGTCATAAAAATTGCGAACAATTCAGAAGTGAATATTGTAAAATCTTTTCCAATACAAAAAGATCTTTTTACTTTTATGTCGGGTATAATGAATGCAGCCCCGCATATGCCCGATTCTAAGACAGATCCGTCCGTGTATACTGAAAAGTGGTTTAAATACTGACAATCTATATGATTTTGATTAGTGTCCTTTTTGTTTCTGAGTAGTCAATATCAAAATTTGCATATTAATTTATGTTCCCATGGTGGAATCTGGGGAACTACTGGTAAAACTGGGACGTTTGATATATCGATATTATTTTCCTTCATAAGGTCTTCAGTATAATTTCTTAAGGGCTGCAAAAAAGAGATATTCCTAGCTCTTTTGGGATAATTCTTTTTGATTGCTTTGCTATCCACACTTTGCAGCTTTTTAAAGAGATAATTTTGGGGGAGAAAAATACACTTCTTGACCAGAAATGAGTTAAGACCGAATTAATGAAACAGCAAGATGCATGAGTGTTTTAGTATCCTGACTTCACGGCTGAGCACTCACAATCTTTAAGAAGTTTAATCGTTTCCTGGCTTTTAAAATCAAATTTTCAATATGCATTTTCCAATTGAACTTGCTAGTTAAATGGACTCCCAAGAATCTGGCGTCTTGTTTGTATTGAAGTGTGACCCCATCAAGTGTTAATAACGGTAGTGTTTGGGGTCTTTTTCCATTGTTAAAAAGAACAAGACAGGTTTTTTCTCCAGATAACTCCAATCCATTCTCTTTCATGCAATTACTAAGTTTATTCAATTCAACCTGATAAATCTTTTGAACACATTTTATCACTCTACTTTTTGTATTCTTTTTAAGAGAGGTGTTGATCCACCTGGCTATGTCATCTGCAAATTGAACAATAATCGTATTTTTTTTTACAATGCCTGAGGAAGATTATGAATTAAAATAGAGAATAATATTGGTGCCAGAATCGGCTCCTGTGGTATCCCCATATCAACAGATTTAATGTCAGAATATACACCATTCACTTTTGTACAGATTGATCTTTCAGACAGAAAATCCTTTAAGTATTGCAACATTATGCCTCTAACGCCGATATTTTTCAATTTGTATAAATTACAACTAAATGCAGATAAAACCGAAGCCATGCTCGTAGGCACCAAACACAAACTCTCATCCATTCCGACAACTTCAATAGAATTCGGCAATACGTCAGTTCCGCTATCCACTTCTGTGAAGTATCTAGGAGTCGTTGTCGACAACACTCTCTCCATGCAAAAATTAATTACCCAAACCTGTCAGTCATGCTACTATCAACTACGGCGTATTAGCGCAATTCGAAAGTACCTGTCCACTGATGCAACATCCAAACTTGTCACTTCTCTTATTCTCTCACGTCTGGACTATTGCAATTCTCTTTTGGCTGGTCTGCCAGCATCATCCATCCACTCCCTTCAACGTATACAAAACTCTGCAGCTCGTCTGGTCCTCAGATAGAAAAAATCTGAGCACATTATCCCTCTCTTGCAATCTCTCCATTGGCTCCCCGTACCACAGAAAGTAAACTACAAGATCAATACCCCCTGTTACAAATGTCTCCACAATACTGCACCCTCC
>CM060336.1:51695849-51703478 GCA_030674155.1 Stramonita haemastoma
TTGTTTATCTGTTGTTTTCTTTCATTTTTCTTTTTTGTAGTTTTAGTTTTTATTTTCCTTTTTTTTGGTTTATGAACAAGGGAATTTGCAGGTAAATAGACAGCGAGTAAGTGAATAAACGAGTGAAAGAGTGAATGGATATGTGATACACCAACTGATATTATCATCATTGTCGTTCACCTCCTACACCTCCTTCTCCTTTTATTTTCTTCATCATCATCAACAGCCACCACCACCACCCTATCCCCACCCAACCAAGACCACCATCATTATCATCTTGATCGTCGTTATAGTCATCGTCAATGCTGTCACCGTTGTTATTGTCATAGTCACCAATATTGTAGTGATCATCACCATTAACGTTGTTGTCATTTTCATCTTCCAAAACAGCAATAACAGCAACAGCAGTAGGAGCAGCAACAAAACCGCCACCGCCACCACCACCACCACCAACACCACCACAGAACAGCATAAGCAACGAAGACAAAAAACGAGGCGACTATGACAGTATATTTAGATACAGCTTTTGTCTGGGCCAGCCGCCGCTGTAGTCTAGTGGTTAGGGCGTTGGACTCGTAATCTAAAGGTTGCGGGTTCGATCCCAGCTTTCGGCTATGGCGTTGTGCCCTTGGAAAAGGCACTTTACGGCTATTTTCTCACCCCACCCAGGTGTAAAAGGGGTACCAACCTTGTGTTGGGGGTTAACCCTGCGATAGACTGGCGTCCCATCAGGGGGGAGTCTATGACTCTCAGTAGCTTAACACCACAGAAACCGGGATAAGCACGGGTCTGATGAGCCTTAGGCTCGGGACAGACAGACAGACTTTGTCTGGGCCAACCAACAACAGTGAAAAGTATGGTACTTGAAGCACACACAGTAAAGAGAAACACTTACCCATGATCATTTCAAACATGCCAGTTCCGTCGCATCCAAGGCAGCATTGTCATCTTCTGTAAACCAAAGGCCATCACAGATATGAAAATTTCTGGAGAGAAGAAACCCCCATCAACCGTTAATTGATTAATTAATTAATTTTAAACCGCTTTGTGTCACAGCAGATTTCTTTACATGAAATTCAGGCTGCACTCTCCAGGGAGAGCGCGTTGCCACAAGTGCAGCGCCATCCTTTTTTTTCTTTTCCCTGTCTGCAGCTGTGTTTACTTCCTTATCAGACTGGCTATTTCTACAGAATTTTGCCAGGGACAACCCTCTTGTTACCGTGGGTTCTTTTACGTGCGCTAAATAATGTGTAACACACTGAACCTCAGTTTACCATCTCATCCGAAAGACTAGCACCTAGACCACCACTCATAATCGAATGGATGAGGGAAAGTTTTGGGTCCAAACGGGATTCGAACCACCGCACACTCCGACGCGGGCTTTTCGTTTGATAGACAGGCGCCTTACCTCTAGACTACCGATCCGTGGTGTTTTCTCATTGGAAACAATCAGCAGACAAGCATTTAAAACCACATCTAAAGCATGGAGGTTATTTCTATCCAACATTGGAAATAAGAAAATCTGTCTGTAGGTACTCTGGGTAGACCTGAATGGTTTGGGAACACTTGTTGCTTTAGTTTTGTTTCCATAATCAAGAACAGCCAGCCAGACAGCCAACCAGCAAGCAAGCAAAGAATGAAAGAAGAAAGGAGGTAGATAGAGAGATAGATAGTTATATAGCTAGACGTAGATTGATGGAAAGATAGGTAGATAGATAGATAGATAGATAGATAGATAGATAGATAGATAGATAGATAGATAGATAGATAGATAGGAAGGTCCGTAGGCAGAGAGATAGATAGATAGATAGATAGATAGATAGATAGATAGATAGATAGATAGATAGATAGATAGATAGATAAATAGATAAATAGATAGATAGATAGATAGGTAGATAGATAGATAGATAGATAGGTAGATAGATAGATAGATAGATAGATAGATAGATAGATAGATAGGAAGGTCCGGAGGCAGAGAGATAGATAGATAGGTAGATATATAGATAAGTAAGTAGATAGAGAGATAGATACTTATATAGCTAGATGTAGATTGATGGAAAGATAGATAGATAGATAGATAGATAGATAGATAGATAGATAGATAGATAGATAGATAGATAGATAGATAGATAGATAGATAGATAGATAGATAGATAGGAAGGTCCGTAGGCAGAGAGATAGCTAGATAGATAGATAGATAGATAGCTAGATAGATAGATAGATAGATAGATAGATAGATAGATAGATAGAGAGAGAGAGAGAGATAGATAGATAGATAGATAGATATATAGATAGATAGATAGATAGATAGATAGGAAGGTCCGGAGGCAGAGAGATAGATAGATAGGTAGATATATAGATAAATAAGTAGATAGATAGATAGATAGATAGATAGATAGATAGATAGATAGATAGATGATAGATAGATAGATAGATAGATATAATAGATAGATAGATAGATAGATAGATAGATAGATAATAGATAGATAGATAGATAGAATATTTACACAAGTACGGAAGCACAGACACATGCGCACAATCGACTACAAAAAAAAAATCAATACCCTAGAAAAACTTATATAAAACATTAAACCCCCCTACACTCATACTGACCATCGCTGACCACGAAAGCGTACTGCACGGCCTCAGCAGTCAGCCCCTCGTTGGGTCAATGCCGAAGGTGGGACAGGACTGGGTCAGGTCCTCCGCCATTTCTTTCATGTTCGCCTCCTGCTCCGGGGAGCAAGGATTCGGCACACTCCGCTTCCCGATCCTCCCGATGATTCTTTCCACAGTGTCGACGATAACAGGCTTATGCTTCTTGACAAACTCCTTCACTTTCTGTCAGGGGGGAGGGGTGGGTGGACAACAGGAAATCTTGCTTTAGAGGTGTGGTTATTCAGCAACACGTCAACAACAACAACAACAACAACACAACAACAACACAACAACACAACAACAACACGGTTATGGTACGTATGGGCAGTGTGAGTAACAATGAACGGGAAGATCAGTGATGGTGAAGCTGATGTAATAATTGCTGGTATGGGAAGTGAATGTGTATATGAAAAAAGGAAATATTTGTTTAAAAACTGTTTATTCAGCCACCCCCAACCCCTACATGGTTATGATACACGTGAGTACTGTGAACAACAAACATGATGACCAATAATGATAAGGGTGATGTCATGATTTACTGGTATGGAAGGGTATGTGTTTATAAAAAAAAATGTATTTAAAAGCATGTGTATTCATAAAACAAATCCCACATGTCTATGATACACTTGAGCACTGTCAACATCAGCAACAATCATGATGATCAGTGATGTTGAGTATGGTGTAATGATTGTTGGTATGGAAGTGTATGTGCTTTAAGACCACTTGTCTGCACTGCACTCTACTTTCTGTATCTCAACGGGGCCCGAGAGATACAGACACCTTGCAGTGTTGGTCAGGTATTGAGAGCAACACTCTCAAAAAAGAAAAATCATTACAAACCTCGTTTGGCAGCTGGTTCATATATGACATTTTTAGTTACTTTAAAAATATCATCTTCTGCATCTTCACAAGGAAATATTATTTTTAAAAAAAATCATTGTTTTGTTTTTGATAAGCTGGTAACGGTTAGAGAAGATCTTTAGGAGGAATCGGGTTGTTTTTTTTTTAGTAGAGTTGTTTTTGTACACGTACAACGCCCACAATGCAACATAATCGCGCGCGTGCACGCACACCACACACACACACACACACACACACACACACACACACACACACACACACAAATACACACACACAGACGTACACTCACCCCTTCCCCCTCCCCTTTTCCCCTCCCCCCCCCTCCCACCTTTCCTCATTGCATTCACCACCTGATGGACAACACGATGTGCTCACATCGATGGCTGTCTTGATGGCATTTTTGATCTTGTTGATGGTGTTCTTGAACCAGTTGGCTTCAGTGTCGACCACCAGCAGCGTTGCCAGAAACAAGACAATCAGCACAGATTTCCGCATCTGAAACAAGCAGCATCGTCTGCAGTTATCTTTTAGAAAAAAAAAATCCATTTCTTTTATGTCGAGGAAATGAAATAGAGCACTCGTGTGCCTTGTTTTTTACTGTCAGGTTTTTTTTATGTATACCTGTCATCTATAGGGTTAGGAAGGTAAAGCAGCGAGGGAGTGGAGATGGGCTCCGCCCTCAATATGCTGGCCCGTAGAGAAGCTGAGGTCTCTGATGCCTCACTCCCCTACGACCAGAAAGGTTATGGGACACCTTTACTTTTTTACGTTTTATCTGTCCCCGTGCGTATGTGGTTTCATAAATGTCGTCATCATCGTTTGGGACCAAAGTTCTTACGCCTTAAATTTTATAAAGGATAGAACTCTTTAGGGCAATACTCCTTATTTTTCAGTAAATTGCACAACTCATACAATTGCAGTCAATATTGTTCAGAGAAGTTCCTCTGAAAAATGATCCATATATTGGTAGCAAGCCCAGTCAAAGTTTTACTAAAAAGTCCCTGAAACATTTTGTATCCATTGGCTCTCTCGCTCTTTTTAAAGATAGAGAGAGAGACGGGGAGAGAGACAAAAGACAGAGAGAGACAGAGAGAGGAAGAGACAGAAGAGAGACAGAGAGAGAGAGTGAGTAAGGAGAGAGAGAAGATGAGAGAGAGAGAGAGAGAGAGAGAGAGAGAGAGAGAGAGAGGAGAGAGAGAGAGAGAGAAGAGAGGAGAGAGAGAGAGAGAGAGAGAGAGAGAGAGAGGAGAGAGAGAGAGAGAGAGGGGAGAGGAGAGAGAGAGAGAGGAGAGAATTTGATTTAGTCACAAAAAGGCCATTGGCCCCCATACATGAGGGGGTTGCCAAACTGCTTCGTATTTTGATGTGGGATAAAAGACAACAGCAATAACATAAAAAAAAATATTGTATAGCAACAAAGTCAGTTACAAAATATGGCTAACGATAATAAAATATCTCTCATTCCGAAAGCTTTACACAAATATAAATGAGGCTGCGCACAACCTCAGGCTCACTTGACGCCATGAGTAAACAGAGTCTAAATGAATTAGGCTGCCTACTATATTTTACAGGGATGTAACTCTGCCTAACATCCTCTAACATTGGACAGCATAAGATAAAGTGTACTTCAATCTCAGGTGCTTGCTTACATAATGGGCATAGTAACCTGAGGTCATCAACATCATATTCTCTGTATCTAAATTTAAGTTCATTTATATGTGATACACCAAGTCTAAACTTAGACAATTCAATTAAAATGTATGTGCATATCAAGCTTTAGATAAGGTTTGACATCATGTGTACTTATAAATTGTCTATACATTTGATGTCTTTCACTGGTTTGTATATGATCACTTTATTGATGCCATCAGCATTCAGTTAATCTTTGCCTGAAAGCGTTTATAAACCCTCTACAATTTCCAAAACCTTGATTGAGCCAAACAAATCCCAAACCGAGTTTACATAAACAGGTGCGTATCTGTGTAGCCCAGTTGTTTTTCCTTTTGACATCTAGATCATAAAGCATCTTGTAAGATTTAAAAGGTAGCCTGAGAGAGAGAGACAGAGAGACAGAGAGACAGAGAGAGACAGAGAGAGAGACAGAGAGAGAAACAGACAGACAGACAGAGAATCTGAGACAAAGAAAGCATACTTACCATGGGTTCTTCTACCTCCTGACGATGATAAGCCGCGACTACAGTCTTTCAAGCTGTTTTCTCCTTCAATGTCAAGGATTGCTTTACCTGCACAATTTATACACAGTCTATGCGGATCTAAATTGTAACTCCCCCTCACACCACACACCACTACCACCGCGGCAAAACACTTAATTTGTTTTTTAAATCGCAATTTACAGGAAAACGATCCCCCATTCATTTTCTTTCGTTGATATGATTAATTGATGCTTATTATCTGGTTAGACTGAAGGATACGGATGCAGGTAGATTAAGAAGTATGGAAGAGTGTTTGTGTCAAAACATGTTCCATCTTGTTAACAACATAAAAAGGACAAGTTTTATCAAAGAAAGAGTCAAGTTTTCTGATAAATTTTCATCACAAGTTATGACATTGAAAAGTAACTGTTATCGCGGAAAGGATATTTTCTCAGACATTAAATCTTTTACTGTATTCCCGGAAAAAAAATATTATTTTGATCATAAATCCACATTATCATTATAAAAGCAAGTAATTTCTTATAAGAAAACTGCATTTTCCCTCAAACATAGCGATAACGTTATCTTAGGAAAGAAAATGGAATTTTTCTAGCAAAAAACGCAACAAAACAAGCAAAAACACATACTGAGTCTAGCTTGCATTTAACATTTTCGACAACTTTTATTACTGTTATTCCGCAGATAAAAACCCAAAGTGGTGATAGACATTAAAACAACCTAGATAATTATTACTACGAAAATGTGTAGATTATAACGTTAAAATTTTACACAAGCATTTGTGTAGTTATTAACATAATCGGTTTAAAATAAACCCAGCTTAACGCCCTTGGCATATTTCAGGATCAGGTACGACCGTTTCTGCTATTTTTCGTTTTCTTTTGAAATAACCTAACTGATTGATTGATTGATTGATTGATTGATTGATTGATTGATTGATTGATTGATTGATGGATGGATGGATGGATGGATGAAGATGAAGATGATGGTGATTGTGATGATGATGATATGATGATGAATAAAGCCGATAGTGATGGTAATGATGGTGATTGTGGTGGTGGTGGTGATGGTGGTGATGATGATGATGATGATGATGATGATGATGATGAGATGATGATGATGATGATGATGATGATGATGATGATGATGATGATGATGATGATGATGATGTGATTGATGATGATAGTAGTGGTAGTGGTTGGTGGTGGTGGTTTAGAAGGAGAGTGAGCAGCAGCAGCAGCATAATGATGATGATGATGGTTATATTGTTGATGTTGTTGCTGTTGTCGTTTTAAAATTGTAATGATTAAAAATACCGCTTTTCTCTATGAAATATGTGACAACACACATGCGCAAATGTGCACCAGTTGCATGCACAGACAGGCAGATAGACAGACAGACAGACAGACAGACACACACAACACACCACACACATACACAACCATATTCGAGGGGATTTTTCCCCTGCATTAACATCAGTGCTGACTCCACTCTATCCAAAAGTCCTTCGGATGAGCCTGTAAACCGAGGTTCTGTGTTGCGAACACATGCAGAACATCTCGCCGTTAAATCCTGTTTCGCTTTTCATAAGGTGTAGGGCATTGCGTGCCGGTGGGAACAGATGACAAGATTTACATAACTGCATACACACGGGGACTGGATGTAAAATAGCACACGAGTGCTTATTCCATTATCGTAGATATGAAAGAAAACATAGAATGAATAAATAAAAAAGGGGAAAAGGTTCTCTGGAGTCAGAATGTGGCTAACCTATACAGGAAAGTATTTGAGATAAATGGTTCGTCACACAAGACGTTTTATCCAACGTATACTTATAGTTTCGCAGGTGATTCCAGGATAGGGTGACTCTTCTTCTTCTTCGTCGTCGTTGTCAAACACTCAGAGAGCAACGATTGTTGTCTGTCCTGTGAGCAAAAAA
>CM060336.1:51708578-51711078 GCA_030674155.1 Stramonita haemastoma
TGACTGTGTCCTTGTGCTGTATAATCTCCTTGTGGTGTGACTATTTCCTTGTGCTGTGACTATCTCCTTGTGGTGTGACTATTTCCTTGTGCTGTGACTATCTCCTTGTGGTGTGACTATTTCCTTGTGCTGTGACTGTGTCCTTGTGGTGTGACTATTTCCTTGTGGTGTGACTATCTCCTTGTGGTGTGACTATTTCCTTGTGGTGTGACTATCTCCTTGTGGTGTGACTATTTCCTTGTGCTGTGACTGTGTCCTTGTGGTGTGACTATTTCCTTGTGGTGTGACTATCTCCTTGTGGGGGTGTGACTATCTCCTTGTGGTGTGACTATCTCCTTGTGATGTGACTATCTCCTTGTGGTGTGACTATCTCCTTGGGGTGTGACTTTCCTTGTGGTGTGACTATCTCCTTGTGATGTGATTATCTCCTTGTGGTGTGATTATCTTCTTGGGGTGTGACTTGACTATCTCCTTCAGTACCAGCATGAATGGAAATCACACCTGTGAGTACAAGCCTGGTTTTTGTTCAACTTCAGTTACACAGGTAGCTGTCTGTCTATCTGCTATTATTGTTTTATTTATTTGTTTATTTATTTACTTATTAATTTATTCTTTTATATCGATGATAATGGAATGAGCACTCATGTGCTTTATTTTCTACATCCAGTCCCTGTGTGTATGCAGTTTTTTTCGTAAATTTTGTCATCTGTTCCCACAGGCACACAATGGCCTGATCTTACGAAAAGCAGAACAGGATTCAAAGTGTGCGAAAGATGTTCTGCGTGTGTTCGCACACGGGGCCTCAGTTTATAGTCTCATCCGGAGGACTTTTGGGGAGAGTGGAGTCAGCACTGATGTTAACTCCAGGAGGAAAATCCCCTCGAAGGAGAATGAACCGGGATCGTCAAATTGCGAGCGCAATGTTCTGACCACTAGGCTATCCCGTCCCTTTTTGTTTGTCATTTGTGAGGCAATACTGCCAACTGCCTTGTTTTCCTATGCTGCACCACAAGCAAGCAGGCAAGTTCACTACACTCTGCTGCTCCTGCTGTTGTTGTTGTTGTTGTTGTTGTTGTTGTTGTTGTTGTTGTTGTTGCCACAGTAGCCTTTTACCTGACGCAGCGGTACATTATGACATGTTATGTTTGGTATTCAACAATATATCGTAGTAGAAGGCACCCTGTTGTAACTCTGAGTGTTGATGGTCTTCTGTCTTCACTGTTGTTGTTGTTGTTGTTGTTGTTGTTGTTGTTGTTGTTGTTGTTGTTGTTGTTGTTGTTGTTGTTGTTGATATGATTGGATTTACGTCCCAGTGGAGATTTCCCATTTAGAGACGATCTCTTCATCATAATCTTCTCTCGCGTCACTATACCCACAGCTTCCCAGCCCAGGAATCCGGATAGTTTTATCTTCTACATGAGTATATCTATTTGTATACATGAAGGAAATTAAGGCACTAGCAGGTCTGCACTTAAAGTTGACCTAAGATATGGTAATAATCCCTGCCCTTTGATTACCACACGCCTCGCTGCAGAGATTCGAACCCAGGATTCCATGAACACATGGAATTGAAGTCGTCCTGTCTTAACCGCACGGTTAAAGCATCTGTTTATATCTAATTCTAGACTAGATCTTTACCTCCCCCCCCCCCCTCCCACCCCCAAGAAAAAGCCAAAACAACCCCATCTATAACATCAAAGCAGACAATAATAATAATAATAATACATGGAATTTATATAGCGCTATATCTTGTAAAAACAAATCAAAGCGCTTGCACTCGACCCTCACAACAAACAACCAATGACAATAAATAATTCTAGCAAGTACGAAAGCACACACACGTGCGCGCGCGCACGCGCACACACACACACACGCACACACACACACACACACACACACACACACACACACACACACACACACACACACACACACACACACACACACACACACATACACACACTTATAGAGGTTTATACATTTTGACATGGTGAATGGAATTTCAATTGTTGAAGGCAGGGACAAATAGGAGATGAAAACAGAAGGCAAAAATCTTAGGTTTGAAACAAGTGTGTCTTGAGGTTGGATTTAAAAGTGTCATATGTAGGCTTTTGCCGAAGGGAGAGAGGGAGGTCATTCCAGATTGATGGACCAGAAATAGAGAAAGAGCGGCGGCCAACGGTAGATAGGTTGAATCTCGGAATTTTTAAGGATAAGGTATCTGCAGCCGAGCGGAGGGAACGAGAAGGTGTGTACACGTGAAGACATTCACAGAGGTAGGAGGGTGTTGTTTTGTGGAGACATTTATAACAGAGAGTACTGATCTTGTAGTTAACTCTCTGTGGCACAGGCAGCCAGTGGAGAGATTGCAAGAGAGGAGTAATGTGCTCAGATTTTTTCATTCTGAGGACCAGTCGAGCTGCAGAGTTTTGTATACGTTGGAGAGAGTGGATAGATGATGCTGGCAGACCAGCCAAAAGAGAATTGCAATAGTCCAGAC
>CM060336.1:51716078-51728807 GCA_030674155.1 Stramonita haemastoma
ACCATTATACAAATGCCCCCATTACTTTCCAAGAATTAAAGGATGCCATTTCTTCCCTTAGCTCCAAGAGATCTTCAGTGGGTATTGATGCTATTTCTAATGAAATGATAAAACACTTGCCTGAAAATTGTACTATATTTCTTCATAAATTTTTCCAAAAATGTTGGTCAGAAGGGACTATGCCATCATTATGGAAGCAATCTGTAGTTGTACCTATTCATAAACAAGGTAAACAAAGATCCGATTTAAGTAGTTATAGACCTATTTCACTGACCTCTCATGTAGGAAAGTTAATGGAAAGAATAATATTGAATAGACTTGCTCATTACTGTGAGAAAAAGAATATTATTCCTGTATGCCAAGCAGGTTTTAGGAAAAATAGATCAACAGTAGATCATCTTATTAAACTTACTACTCAAATAAAGCATCAATTTGCCAGACGAAAAAATGTACTTGCTACTTTCTTTGATATCAGGAAAGCATATGATCAAGTATGGCACTTACGATTACTGCATAAGCTTAAAATGATTGGTCTGTCTGGATGCATGTATAATTATTTTAAAACGTTTTTGAGTAATAGATCTATTCAAACAAAAATTGGACACACTTACTCAAGTCCAAGGTTTATAGATATGGGGATCCCGCAAGGATCAGTAGTGGCACCAATGCTTTTCAATATTTTAACATACGATCTTCCCAATGCAGTGTCCAGCAATATTGAACTGGTTCAGTACGCAGATGACTTATGCGTATGGATGAAAGTTACCATGAAAAGACACACTCAATTACGATCTCTTAACTACATTAAAAAGGCTTATCAACATGAGTTAAGTAAAATACATACATTTATGAAAGAAAACGGATTAATGCTATCCCCTGAAAAATCACATATGATGCTTTTCAATACAGGCTACGATCCACAGGTACTACCTTCCTTTCAAATTGGAGATTCTGTATTAGAATACAGACAAACTGCAAAATTTTTAGGGGTATTTCTCACTTCAAAACTAACATGGAATAACCACATAGAGCATGTCCTGACTAAAGCCAGAAAAAGTCTAAATGTCCTAAAAATTGTTAGCAAACAACAATGGGGCCAAGATATTTCATCTCTTATTCATTTAGCAACAGCTCTTGTTCGTTCGAAGTTAACTTATGCACAGGAAATTTTTTTCTCTGCTCCTAAGTATTTATTGAGAAAAATGCAGAGTGTAGATAGCAAGTCTTTCAAATTGGCAATTGGCGTTCCTGTACATACATCAACTTTAAGAATGTATGCTGAAATAGGTATCTTACCTTTTGAAGAGCAAATTCACCTAGCTTCAGCAAAGTACATTTTAAGAGGTTCTACTATTCCGAATTCTAATTTAAAAGAACTTACGTTAAAATCTGATGTCAGTTTTCCCAAGAGAGCCAAATCCATACAATCACTGACAACAATCAGCTCATACACTTCTGATCTGTTCATATCTTCAGGAATGAACGTCAGAAGTGTAGCTCCTCGACCAGCTTTTTCTACCATTCCAAAGTGGGAACTAAACAGAGCTGAGTATGATATTGATTATACTAATATCAGAAAAGAAGAAAGCCCTGTTGTAGCTGCTATAGCTAGAGCTCATATTGACGAAAACTATAATGATTATCTTAAAGTTTTTACTGACGGTTCTGTAGTTGAAAGTGGGCAGGCTGGATCTGCTTTTGTAGTTCCAACATTGAAGATAGAAAAATCCTATCATATAGGCAAAAGTTATTCTATATTTACTGCAGAACTTATTGCTGTGTTAATGGCTTTAAATTTTTTATTAGATTTACCAATGAATATATATAAGGTGTTGTTTTGCATTGATTCTAAATCTGTTTTGCAAGCACTTAAAACTTTTAGCACAAAAGTAAGAGGAGAATTAATCATTGAAATTACTCATCTTGTACATTTTCTGTCTTTACGAGGTACTACCATTGACTTTTGCTGGATTCCATCACATTGTGGAATTCATGGAAACGAATGGGCTGACAGCTCTGCAAAAGCTGCTGCAATGGACATTGATGCTGAAGATACAACACCTCTAAATCTTCCACTTAGTCTTCAGGAGGGCAACCATTTACTGGAAAAAGCTTGTTGGAACCATTTTTATAATTTACGAAAGAATTCTTCAAGAGCAGAGTCGTTGAGATGTGACAGAGTGCGCCATTGTTATAACAGACTGTTAAGAAGCCTGGTATATAGATTTCGATTGGACGCTTTTAGAACTAAATTTTGTAAAGAAATAAGATGTATATGTGGCTCTGATTTATCACCTAGACATATAATTTTTCACTGTAAACTACTTCAACCTTATTTTCATAGTACTCTCATAGATAAGTTTTCATTAATGTCATATGAAAAAGTATTGGATGATAATGTGATTATGCTTGAAATAGTTAAAAGTTTAGTTAAAAGCCCTGTTGGCGAATTTTTGTAAATTTTCTTGTTAGGAGTTTAATTTGTTCAAAAAATTACCCCCCCCCCCGTCCCGTTTTTCTTCAAGAAATAGATTATATGGGTCTGAATTTGGGTTTAAGATTGATAAGGGATAGACACATGTAGGTGAGGTTATTCTATTCATTTTACTTTTAATTCTCTCAGTCACTCAACGGGATAAATACATACACACCCACCTTAGTTACCAAACCCAAACCTACATGCACAGTTGCACGCATTCACACACACACACACACACACACACACACACACACACACACACACACACACACACACACACACACACATGATTTTGCACATGCACGCTCACACATACTTGCTCATATCCACATGCAGGCATGTGCACTGACATACATACTCACACACTCGCACATACACACTCAAGCACACAAGTGACACAATTAATTTTATTCTACTTTTGTTTCTCGTCTAATATCACTATGAGTGAAGAGACGTTAAATTGAAGAAAGCTACACACACACACACACACAATATGAACGCGCATGCATGCGCGCAAGCACACACTGAGGCACCCTCCCTGCCAGTGACCTCCCCCCCCCCCCTTCCCCCTGCTAGGGCAAATATTTTTATGCATTTATTTTGATCATGTTTCCTCACACACAGTCAGAGAGAGAGAGAGAGAGAGAGAGAGAGAGAGAGAGAGAGAGAGAGAGAGAGAGAGAGAGAGAGAGCACGCCTGCTTGCAGCTTACAAGCTTGGTTTGTTTTGGTTTTTTAAATTACTCTGTTGTTGGCGTATTACGTGTTGCTTCCCTTTGCATACGCATTGCTCTTCCCTTCCACTTTCCGAACCTCCTCCCTCCTTGCTTCTTCTTCTTCTTTTCTTTTTTTTTTTAAAGGTGTGAAATTTCGGCAAGTAACAACAAATGCAAAATTAATAGTCCACAGTGCTGAATCTCCAGAATTGCTTTAACTATTCATTGTTAAAAATGCTTAAGGTTTCTGCAGCACAACGTTCATTTTCTTGTCTGCAGTTTCGCTTTGGAAAGAAGAGCCACACAATTAACTGTAGACAGAAATCTTGTATAATCATTCAAATCTCAGGCCCAAGGCTGTAAAGTTTACCCTCCTCTCTGTTAATTAACTTCGTAGTAGGTTGATAGTATCTGCAGCCAGGAAGGTACGTTGAGTACAGAAAAGCAGGAAAAGAATTGTATAGCACTGAAGCTGATCAAAACTAAGTGAAAAAATGTTAAAAATTTATACAAAAGATAAAAACTTGCCCGATTTATTATGTACTTATAATTGTAACTATCAATGACTATCTATTAATCAGTGAAAAATTCAGACGCTCGCGGTCCCCACGCACATTCTCGCGCCATACCAATGGTTTTCTTGGTTTTTGGTATTTAGATAGTCACATGTCCACAGAACGCTACATGTGCTCCGAGGTAGACATCTTTGACGACAAAAAAATAATGGTAATTATCCTTTAATATCATTTCCGTGATCTATATGTCCTTTGTAGTGGAAAGCTTTCGTGTAGATTACTTTTTTTTTTAATCGTTAGTAGTATGTCAGTAAACCAGCCCACGTCAAGATGCTTTGAGGTATGTTAAATGAAAAAGCAAGTTCGATGGTATTGTCAGAGTAAGATCTATTATCTAAACACCTCACGCATTGACACCAAACAAATTAGTATTCTACCGATGCATTAGTAGAGTGGTGCAAATTTAAACATAGTTAAAGTTCCTCTTTTTCGTGGAACGATCAGACAGCAACTAGATCTACTGTTTTCTGACAGTTATGAGCAAAGTTGCACTCCACTTACGTGCCTGACACCGACAGGCCCAGAGCGATCTCAGAGCGATCTGGCTTTGGTGTAGGAGAGGATCATCTTTTAAGTTTTTCTGGGAGGGAAAAGGTAGGAGAATGGACCAAGAAGGCAGAAAATAGTCCAGAAGGAGGAGACAATAGGAAAAGGAACAGGGCAAAAACAGGGAGGATAGAAAAATAGGAAATTCTTAGCACAGAATTTCCAGAAGGTTGGGATGCTAATTGCTATTCATAATCATATTGAGGGGCCCCTGGCATTCCCATGGGGACAAAGCTAAAACAAGCTTGTAAACGGTGGTACTGGATTGAAAGAGGCACAAAGGTAACAAGCTTGGGAATTTTCATAGTAAAATATAAGAATGTGTCAATTTTTAAAAAATAATTTAAACCAGTTTAAAAATAAAAACAATAGGATGTGGATTGAAGCCAGAAAGGGCTTTAATTTTTTTTTTTAAGCAAAGACATAATTTATTTGCGTTTTCATTATGGCGAATCAAAAGTCACCCTGCAGTGTTCACTGAATCACAATGCTATCTGTAGCTGACAAAAGGTGAGCATTATTTTTTTTTTGCTGCCTCGTCTTCTGTAACGTTCCGTACTGCTGTTCCCATGCCGCTAATTTCAATCTCCCCGCCACAGCCATACCCAGATTTGTTGTCTCACCCCCGGGGTCGGGAGTCCACAGAGAGCCCATCAATATTAGGCCGCCACGGGGCCACCAGCCAGAGGGGCCCTGCACTTCTGCTGGGTCACGTTGGTGGTGTTCAGTGGTGCCTGTTCTGAGCTAACATACTCAGGACACCACCTACTAAGCCCCCTACTAACAACAGTATTAGCTCAGTCGCAGAGCCAGACTGAGTGAGCCACCCACCCAAGGTGGCGACCACCACAACGTCCCTCCAACGACCGCCTCCCGCGAACCACCAACCCCAAAGGCCTTCACACAAATTCACCACAGGCACTGAGCGTATGGGGAAACCGAATCTGAGGTAAGGTGAGCATTTTTAGATTTCACCAAAAAAGATAACTGGCTATAGCAGACCTGTAATAGTAGCAGGGTGCATGCTTGAAATGTTCATGCCATACATGCCACCAACCATAGCAGGCCTATTCTACTACTAAAAAAATAATGGGGCTTGAAACTGTGTGTATATGTTCATTGTGCCTTTAAACATCGGACTTTGGTTTCTACTTTTTTTAGAAATACTTCCAAGAGAGTGAGTCAGTTCCACAGAGGAAAAACACTCATCAACTCGCACCTCAGCAGAGGCTCATATTGGTCTTACCTTCATCAGAACACAACTTTGATGGTTTAATTCCTATGCTTATGGTTCCCGGATTAAAATGTCAAAATGAAATGGCTATTTGCATGTGAGCCTTAGCTTGCAATTTGTCACTGTGATTAAAGCAGCACCCACACTTTTTATTGCTGAGCCCATTATATATATATATATATAATATAATATATATATATATATATATATATATATATACATATACATACACACATACATACACACACACACACACACACACACACACACACACACACACACACACACACACACACACACACACACACACATATATATATAGAGAGAGATATATATAGATATATAGTATGTGCCTGAGTGTTTGCACAAGTTTAAGAGATGCATTTCCCAGAGAAGAAGATAAGGATCTGAGCAAACTTCATATTGGAGATTTTGAGGGTCTACTAATTTTGGAGCCCATGCCATTTTTTTTTCTTTTTTGCATTGCTTGTTTCATATCATTTTTGTGATGAGTGATTCATGAAGACCATAATACCAGAGGGGGTGGGGTTAAGAATATGGAAAGCCTAGAAATCAGAGGGTCATGCTCATGATCAGACAGCATAGGTTTGTGTAACCACTGAGATGCCTGCTGGAGGGAATTTTTCCCTGTGGAATTAACATCAGTACTGACTCCCCAGAAAGTACTGTATATGAGACTAAACCAAGGTCCTGTGTATGAGCACGCATAGAACATCTTAAACATGTGTTAAAACCCATTCCACTTTTGCCAGTAGGAAAGGAAGACAACATCTAACAAATGCATGCGCACTGGTGTCATGGAAATCATCCCCAAAGTCAGAATCTCAATCGGGCTGTTAATGTTGGGCAGACAATCACATATGCAAAATCTCCATGTGTGAACCTTGGAGCTGTAGCTGAGAAATGAAGAAAACCTGACCAATCTTTCAGTAAACAAAGCAACAACAATAATGAAAGAAAGTTAACAGTGACAAAAAAAAAGGACAAAACAAGTTAACTGTGACACATAGTATGCTTCAGGCTGGAGGGCTGCCAGGCTTGAGGTTGACCATTGCAAGCTGGAGCATACATTGGAAGCTGTTTTTAACACAGTGTCCATCCCCGAGGTGAGTTTCTATCTATTCAGTACAAGTTTGTTGCAGTCTTTCATTCTCAGCACCTAGTTTTATGGCAGTTAACACACACAGAAATGTAAAATGTTTTGGTGTCTTAATGACACTGCATGGTTTGAAAGGCATTTGACTTAGCAATATCCTGAGGGCATCTTGAATTTTTTTTTTTTAAGTTTCTTTTTCAGACTTTTCTTGTCATGTTTAGTACTTGCATAGTATCTGATCAAAAGATACTGAGATAGTTTATAGTTTTAGAAGTTGAAAAAAAATGGCCCAACTTCCTTCAGTGTGTAGACTGATATTGAGTTGTGCTTGAAAAGTTATGCTTGAAAGCCTATAAAGTTTTTTAAAAATACAAATGCCCTGTCTTGTTGCATCTTGCGTTGCATTGCATTATCAAGGCTCATACAGCCCTTAAAGGCCCTTTGGAAAAATAATTTGGGGTCTCTGTTTAAAGGCCTGACATGCAAAAGAAGTTGAAGAAGGACTTTAAAAGGCAGGGTCTTGAAAAAAACAACCAAAAGTCAAAAATGTTCTCCCAAAATTCTGTAGGAGCCATGTTTTACCTTTGTTCAGGACATGTGAAGCTAGCTAACTGGAAAGACTGGATGGTGGAGTGTGGCTGGTGAGAATGGCTGTGATACTGCTGTCATTGTTCTGATAGCAACAGTAGCAGAGTGGGGTAACCTTTCAGTAGACTGTCTCTCTAATGCTGTTGTTTTCTGTTCCTCAGGAGCAGTGCAGAGCAGCCCCAGGGCTGTGGAGGACATGCATCTGTCAGAAAGGAGAGAGGACTTTGAACAACAATGGCAGCTGTAAGAGGGAGATTTTGAGAGGTAGGTGGTTGTTGACAAGTCTGTGTACTGGTGTGACCATTGTCTTAAGTCAGAGAGAGAATATGTTCAAAGGAATGGCAGGGACACTCACTACATAGGTAGCTAGACCACAGTGTATTGTAGCCTAGGACACTAGGTTGAAAGCTGAAGGTCACAGATATTTCTGCATTCCACATGGCACTCTATAGTATTGTAGTCCTTGATTCTATGCAGGTCACAGATATTTCTGCATTCCACATAGCACTCTGTTGTATTGTAGTCATTGATGCTATGCAGGTCGTGAATCCAGCTGTGGCGGTTGGCTTTATGGAGAGCACTGGGTCTCTTACCATTCTTTAGTACCAACTATCATCATTAACTACTGTCATTAGTGTATAAATTGTTTTTAAAATGTGAAATGCTTCTGCTGTAATAAGTGTCAGAAATAATTAGCGGTGCTTAGTTCTGCAGTGGATATGTGTTAGGGTGCTGTCAGGGTGAAGCAGTTCTGTTCCTTGTGGTTCTTTTACTTATCTCCTACATGGGGAGGGGACCTTGGAGAAATCTTGGTGCTAGTTACAATTATTTCATTATTGAGTGTCCAGAAAGGAAGGAAGGTGGCAGGATGGTTAAGACATTCGCCTGCCAACAAGTAAACCGTGATGTTCTGGGTTTGTACCCAGTCTCACCCTTTCTTCCCAGTTTGACGAAAAAATCGAACTGAATGTCAGTCATTTGGATGAGACTATAAATTGAGGCCCCATTTGCGAATGCATGCAGGACATCTTGCACACATGTTAAAACCCCATTCTGCCTTTCGGAAGAGCAGGTCATCATGTGCTGGTAGGAGCAGATGACACAATTAAAAAAAACACCCCAGCATGCACACAGGTGTCGTGTCTAGACACCATTCCTGAGGAAAAATCCGGAAGTTGGGAGTCCCAGGGCGACTCGGGGCTGTATATGGGAACGTTCGGGTGGCTCCTGCGACGGTACTGGAACAATTGGTATCGGTTATTGCGTTATATTCATCACTCGAAAACTTACTTCACGGGGCTGGTGACATCATGAGTGGCCTTTCCGCTCAACAAATGTTAGAGTGAAAAGACTCTGCCATGTACCGCTCAACAAGGACAAGAGACCAGAAGTGGAAAGCCTGAAGTGATCTCAGGTATTTCCCCTTTTCCAGAGAGGATGCAGTGCTGACAAGGTGGGTTGTCTCTGTGGTGTGTGTGTTACTTTTTCTCCTGCCTCATCTTGTGTGATGGACCTCTCCTGCTGTTCCCATGCTGCTTGTTCTGAACTCACCACCCCAGCCATACCCAGCTTCTTGTTGGATCTTCAGTCAGCAGTCTTCAGAGAGCTCATCAGTGTCAGGCTGCCATGGGGCTCGATGAGCCTTGTATGGCTTCTGGGTTATCTTGGTGATGTCCATGCTGCTCAACTGTGTGGTCCAAGTTCTCCCAAATGAGCCTAGAGCAAGCTCACACAAGGTTGGAGCTAACTTGGGTCCAAAAAAGTGAAGGCATTGTTTGGAAATCAAACCTACCACCTTCCAGCCAAATGTCCATTGCGCTAACTACTGTGCCTGGTTTTGCAAGTGCTTTTTGTTGATATTTGGAAGCGTCCTTTTTCAGCTCTTTTCATTTATAGTTAAGTTGAACTAAACACGTTGTTTTAGGTGGATCGATGGTCTAGGTGGCAAAGCGCCTTGCCTAGAAAGCAAATAGTCTGAGTCGGAGTGTGCGGTGGTTCGTACCCCGTTTGGGCCCAAAACTTTTTCCCCATTTATTAGACCCTGAATGGTGGTATGGGTTCTTGTCTTTTGGATGGGATGATAAACCGAGGTCCTGTGTGTTACAGATCACTATTTAGTGCACGTAAAAGAACCCATGGGGCAAAAAGGGGGTTGACCCTGGCAAAATTCTGTAGAAAAAAGCCACTCTGATCGGGAAACAAATAAGTTGCATGCAGGAAAAAGAAAAGAGAAAAAAATGGGTAGGCACTGCACTTGTGGCGACGCACTCTCCCCGTGGAGAGCAGCCCGAATTTCACACAGAGAAATCTGTTGTGATTTAAAGTTGTACAAGATACAAAAATACAAATTTTTACAAAGGAATCCAGAATTTTTTTTTCATATGGATATATGTAAACTAGATAAGAAGTGTAACCAAAGGAAATAGGTGTGTTTGGAGTCTGGATTTGAAAGTATCAAATGAAGGCTTTAGGCGAAGTAAGAGAGGTAATTTCAGATGTATGGACGGGAAATACAGAGAGCGACGGCCAACAGAGGATTGTTTGAATCTGGGTATTTGAAAGTGTAAGTATGTGAAAAAGAATCATCTGGTTTCATATTCTGGAAGATTTCACCCCTGTTGTATGCCAGAGTCTATTATACTGCATGGTATTTCTGTACTGCTGTTCTTGCAAGTTCCAGCAGTGGGGATATTTATGTGAAGGACTAAGTTTTATCCTGAATGTATGAGTTGTCATCCTGGATCTGATGCCTGTAGTAGCAGGGTGGTGATTCAGTTGTGGTGTTGGGCATTTTTCCATGGTGTTTTGCCTCTAGAGTCAGGTAGAACTGGAGGTTGTTAGCAGTTGCAAGTCTTCAGATTAAAAAATAATTTTCCCCCGCACCGAAGTCGAACATGCAGGGCCTGACTTGTTTTGCGCCTAATGGTAGCCCCACACATTTTGCTCATAGGTGTGTGTGTGTGTGTGTGTGTGTGTGTGTGTGTGTGTGTGTGTGTGTGTGGTGTGTTCTAAGTGCTTAGCTGTAAAGACAATAAACTTCTATGTGTGACGTGTTGTGGAGTGCCTCTGTATTTAGGAAAACCCATTGGGATAAAACCCTTTTTTAGTGAACATGGCATCATGCTTTTTCAAAGAGAAGTTAAGAAAACCCATTGGGATAAAACCCTTTATAGTGAACATGACATGCTTTTTCAAACCCATTGGGATAGCCCATTTTAGAGAACATGGCATCATGCTTTTTCAAACCCATTGGGATAGCCCATTTTAGAGAACATGACATCATGCTTTTTCAAACCCATTGGGATAGCCCATTTTAGAGAACATGGCATCATGCTTTTTCAAACCCATTGGGATAGCCCATTTTAGAGAACATGGCATCATGCTTTTTCAAACCCATTGGGATAGCCCATTTTAGAGAACATGGCATCATGCTTTTTCAAACCCATTGGGATAGCCCATTTTAGAGAACATGGCATCATGCTTTTTCAAACCCATTGGGATAGCCCATTTTAGAGAACATGGCATCATGCTTTTTCAAACAGAAGTTAAAAAAACCCATTGGGATAAAACCCTTTTTAGTGAACATGACATGCTTTTTCCTCTCTCTGTGTTTCTTTCACTCTCCCACCACCCCTTTCCTCTCCCCCTGCCTCCCCCTAGAGTCTTATGGTCAGTAACACATGATCCCCCTCCCCCCCCCCCCCCCCCCCCCCCCCCCCCCCCCCCCCCCAGACCAGTCTCTCACTGTTGTTAGGCCTGTACTGAAAACAAAACTTCTTTATTGAAAAGTCATGCTTTCAAAAAAGAAAGGATGAAGGATGATCAACATAATAAAATCATCCAATGCTAGGTCTGTGAAGGTTTGACAGTAAGAGAAGAAGGGACCAGAGGTTTATAAAAGAGAGAGGGTGAAAGGAGAAGAGACCAGGGTGAAAAGACCAATGGAGAGAAGAGTGGAAGATGTTAGTTAGTCTGCTGAAAAATTTGAGCATCTGAATTCTGAACTGTCCACCATTGACTGTGTTACCACTGATGCTGCCATTGAGAGCAGTGTGGCTGATTGATTTGAATACCATGAGGGAATGGTTAGCTATGGAGATAGGATAATTAAAAACTTGCACTTTGCTGATTGCACCAATGGCCTAGCTGGACAAGAGCAAACGCTGGTCAACTTGATAAATCGCCATGATGAAGCCTCTTCAGCATATGGCATGCAGGTCAGTGCAGAGAAGAAGCAGTTGATGACAAATAGTGTCATGGTATCAGCACTGACATGACCACAGACAAGACGAAAACTGAGACCGTCCATAGCTTTGAAAATCAGGGACCTGGAGTATTGGATGAAGGATCTAAACCCAGAGTGAAATTCTCTCCAGGATAGCCCTGACCACAGCTGCAGTGACAGAAAGAAAAGTCCTCTGGATCGACATGAACATCACCATTGGCTCCAAGATCAGACTGTTATGTCCCCTCGTTGTGACCATATTTTTGTATGCATGTACAAAGAAGACCATAACAGAAGACATTGACAGAAAGATACAGGCACTGAAGATAAAGATACTTTTGCAAACTTCCTGGTATCTCATATAGAGATCACATGACCAACAAGGAAGTAAAAACCAGAAAAGGAAACACCATTGGGCCTATGAAGACTCCTGATTTGAGTGAAAAGACTCACACAAACATCAGGACTGGCCAAGACTATCCCACAAGGAACAGCACAGGGAGGGAGATGAAGAAGCAGACAGAGAAAACGATGGGAAGACATGTATCAGAAAGTGGATTGGCTTTGAGGAAAGCGGAAATACTACAGACAGTTGAGGACTGCAGGGAGGGGAGGAAGCTGGTTGCAAAATTGTCAGTGGCTTCCCAACAGTCAACAAGAGTATGGGATGGATGAAGGTAGCATGTGGGGGCTATCTGTCTACAGTGTGAGTCTTGGCTTGCTTCAGTAGTAGCTTTGGGTTTCTGTTGCAACTGTGGCTTGCTTCAGTAGTAGCTTTGGGTTTTTGTTGCAGCTGTGGCTTGCTTCAGTAGTAGCTTTGGGTTTCTGTTGCAGCTGTGGCTTGCTTCAGTAGTAGCTTTGGGTTTCTGTTACAACTGTGGCTTGCTTCAGTAGTAGCTTTGGGTTTCTGTTGCAGCTGTGGCTTGCCTCAGTAGTAGCTTTGGGTTTCTGTTGCAGCTGTGGCTTGGCATGGAGTAAAGTAGTAAGGCTGCAGTGCTCATTGTTCGGTTTTGTCCTGTCCTTGGGAGAGGAGTTTTAGGAATGCTTGGATCCACTGGACTGCACTGCTTTCAAAGGAGTGTGTGTTTGTGTGTGTGTGTGTGTCTGTAGGTGTCTGTAGGTGTGTTTATAGGCTTGGTCACCATTCCTAAATATTTCTTTCTTTTTATCTATTGACTGATCTATCTGTCTGTCTGTCTGTCTATCTATCCATCCCTTAGTCTGGCGATGGTGGGGGCACCCCTGAAGAC
>CM060336.1:51728907-51746407 GCA_030674155.1 Stramonita haemastoma
GGTGGGGGGGGTTGCGGGCGGAGGGGGGAGGAGAGAGGAGAGAGGGAAAAGGAGGGGGGGGGGGGGGAAGGAGGGGGAAAAGGGGAGGGGAGAAGGGAGGGGGGAGAGGGGGGAGAGGGGAGAGAGAGAGAGGGGAGAGAAGAGAGGAAGAACCAGGCAAATTTTGTTGATTTAAAAAAAAAAAAAAAATTTTGGGGGGGGGGGGGGCTGTTTAAACCTGAGCAAAGGTTAATACAGCAAAAACGACAGTTTATTCTACCTGCTTCCCCACCCCCCTTCCCCCCCCCCTTTACCCCCTAACCCCACCCCCACCCCCACCCCACCTTCAATGTATAGGCAATAACAACACTTTGATATTTTAAATGAAAGCTGTGAATAGCAACATCAATTAGCTGAAGATTTTTTTAGGGTCGTTTGATACTTGCAAAACAAAAACAGCACGGCGATACTCATTTTTCTCATGAGGCCCACCTCTGGAACGCACTTCCCCCTGAAATAAAACACCTGACTCTACTTCCCCCTTTAAAAGGTTCTCAAAACACACCTTTTATCCCTTCTTTGTCCCCGACCACTGATTAAAAAATTTATTTCCCATTGATTGATCTCTTGACCCCCAGTGTGACTTTTGCTGTTTTGGGATATGATAAGGTTTTCATTTCTATTTTACTTCTCTTATTTTTTTTTGTTTAAAGTGAGACTGTAGGGAAAAACCCTGAAATGTGCCGGTTTTTTTGTTACTCCGTGTGTGGGTTTTTTGTGTATGCGTTTTAATTTTTTGCACGCGCGCGGTTGTTGTTGTTGTTGTTGTTGTAGTTTAATTTAAAGTCATTCCATTGGTGAATTTTGACTAAAAAAAAAACAAAAAAACAACAACAACAACAACAAAAAACAAACAAAAAAAAACAAAAACAAAAACAACAACAACAAAAAACCCCCTCCCCAAAAAAATTTACAGAAAAATTGGAAAAATACTAGAACACAGTAATCAAGGTTTTCGCGAAACACGTCCCCAATGGGTTCTCTTTGAATTTCAATGCCCTTTTTTTGTAAACTGATTTTAGAACTAAACATTGAAAAAAAATTGTTCACAAGATAGAGGCTTAGAACAGGAGCAAGTTAAATTTCGGAATATTGGTCTTCCAAAAATTTTAATCGAAATTTAAATAAATGATGTTAGTGATGTGTTTGGATAGCCGTTTTCTAATTTCCCTAAAAAGTTTTTTTATTTTACATGATTTTTTTAATAAGAATTTAATTTCACCACAGCATTTTTTTTTTTATGAACTGGGCAATCTCTTTTTGCACCTTTTTTTTGCAAGGTTATCTCTATTTCATTCCTTTTAAATTCCCAGTGAAAAGGGAAATCCAGCAAAAATCTTCCCGATCCCTTTTGTCATGATACAATGATGAAAATTTTATTTAAAAATAAAAACTGCCCTTACTTTTGGCTCCGTTTTTTTAAGTTTACAAACAGATTCGAGTCACACAAAAAAAACAATGTGAAAAAAAAGAAAAAATTTCTATTATTTTTAGTAATCAGAGCCATTTAAATATGACATAGAGCTCAGTGTGAATAGGAGAAAACCCTTCCCCGACAGAATGATTTTTGTATCTTCAGAGCAGGAATAATAAAACCTGTTCCTGCATTTAAGTCATAAACAAACCTCTGAAACACCGCGCGCGCGCGCGGGGGCGCGCGCGCGGGGCCCCGCGCCGCGCGCGTGCGTGCGTGCGTGCGTGTGTGGTTGTGTGTGTGTGTGTGTGGGGGGGGGGGGGGGGGGTGGGATGTGTGTGTGTATATGCATTGTACTGCACTGATATTTCTTGATATTGCCTCTTATTTTACTTTTATTCTCTGGCCATGTTTATATGCTGTGTATTGTATGTGCACGCATTTTTTTCCTTATTTTTTTTGTGCTAATCAACTTTTTCACGTTCATATGTAAACCTATTTAAATTGATTTGATTGTACAGCGCGGTGAGCCCATGTTTTGGGAATTCTTTCTTATATAAGCCCTCCATTTTATTATTCATTATAGATTAATTGCACTGAAAAGGGCCATTAAAAACCGACATGTGTTTGTCATTGGCTACCCATGGTTCTAGCTGCTGACCTCAGCCTGGCTACATACAAATAGGACAGCTCCTCAAAACAGCAGGCAGGGGGCATTAGTTAGCCTATGTGTTACGCACGGACAGGTTTGCATGCTTTGAAACTGGACACATTAGGACAGGTTTCATTTTCACCAATACCCATGTTCTTTGTTAACACTGTCATGGTTCATTTCATACGATATTTAACATGGTCATGTTCAGTCTACCCAACCAACAGAGGCTATGGAGCGAGTCTGTTTCTACTGTGTACTGATGCATGAATGCCCCTTAAAACAGTTTTAATGGGTTCTAGGGGGGGGGGGGAGGAAGGTGGCTGGATGGTTGAGACGTTTGCCTGCCAACAAGTAAACCTGAGGTTCCGGGTTTGATTCCCAGCCGCGCCTTTCTTCCCCCTTTCAAAAAAAAAAAATCGACGTGAATGTTTAAATTCATTCGAATGGGGACTATAAATCGAGGTCCTGTGTGTGAACCCGCACAGAAAATCTTGTGCACACGTTAAAACCCCGTTCCGTCTTTTGGAAGAGTAGGCCATTGTTTGCCAGTAGGAGTGGATGACAACAAAAACCAAAACCAGCATGCACGCAGTAGGGTTTGTCCAGACACCATCCCTGAGGAAAATCGGGGATTGGAGTCCCCAGGGCGGTTCGGGGCTGTACATGGGCAACGTTCTGGCGGCTCCTGCGACGGTACTGGAACCATTAGTTATCAGCGATGCCTTTCCAATGGATCATTCCAGTGACATGGAAGAGGAAGGGGTCTGCTGCATGGGTAACAGCTTGCCCTCCATATTTACTTACCTAGGATTTGCGCTCTAGGCTCTAGAGCGCAATTCCAAAGTCTTCCGAGACTGACAGATGCCTACTAACATAACTCACATGTATAAATATGGTAGTTGATGGTTTACTACAGACTTCCACTGCTTTAGGGGATGGGTTTTTTTCTGGTCAAATTCACGTGTGCACCACACACACACACACACACACACACACACACACACACACACACACACACAACTCCCCCCTACACACACAACACACACACACACACACACACACACACACACACACACATATATACAACTCCCCCCTACACACACACACACACACACACACACACACACACACACACACACACACACACACAACACCACTACAACTCCCCCCCTACACACACACACACACACATACAACTCCCCCCCTACATACACACACATACAACTCCCCCTACACACACACACACACACACACACATGTAACTCCCCCCCCCACACACACACACATACACACATACAACTCCCCCCCCCTACATACACACACACACATACAACTACCCCCCTACATACACACACATACAACCTACCCCCCTACATACACACACATACAACCTACCCCCCCCCCCCCCTACACACTCACACACACACACAACTCCCCCCTACACACACACACACACACACACAACACACACACACACACACACACACACACACACACACCACACACATACTACTCCCCCCCTACACCACACACACACACACACACACACACACACACATACAACTCCCCCCCCTACACACACACACACACACATACAACTCCCCCCCTACACACACACACACACACACACACACACATACAACTCCCCCCCCTACACACACACACACACACACACACAACACACACACACACACACAAACACCACACACCACACACACACACACACACACATTTCTTTTCAGTGACAAGGCAAATCATAAACGACTACAATCAATATTGTCCAAATTGGCAGCTGTGATGTTGACTTAGATGAGTCATGTCAACTCATTACTGAGTTTCAGTCCAGGTCCACGTGTTGATTCCTTGGACACCAAGGGAAGGAAGGAGACGAAGAGAACGGGTCTACAGTGTTCAGAGACTTTAAAACCGAGGCCCCGTGTGTGAACGCATGCAAAACATCTTGCGCACACGTTAAATCCTGTTCAGCTTTTCGAAAGAGTAGGCCATCGTGTGCCGGTGGGAACAGATGACATTTACAAAAACAGCATACACACAGGGACTGGATGTAAAAAAAAAAAAAAGCACAAGAGTGCTTATCCCATAAATCCTCGATATAAAAGAATAAAATGTTAATAAAAAGAGGCTGATGCCCCATGGAAACAGCACCTGGCCACCTCGCCTCCACTTCTGAGGCGTCTTCAAAGGCATCACTGGCCTTCAACCGTGACCTGAATTCTCTCCGTGCCAGAAGGCACATAAGGCCTGGACATCAGGTCTCCATTACACGGCTGCTTAGCACTGGGCTGCCTGCCTCCAGCCCTGGCCTTGGCTCCAGCCAGCCACCAGGCAGCTTGCTGGCCCCTGGGGAATGCTGAGGTCTCTGACATCTGGCTCCTCATCCACCGCCCAGGTTATATCATGGCACACCTTGACCTTTCTCTACCTGTGCAAACTGGCGGTACCTGCACTCTGCACTGGTGGCTGGCCAACCCACACCTGTCCCCAGGTCTGATCAGGAGAGGCCTGACCCTGCACGAGCCGCGCCCCTCACTGCATCCCACTTTACCTGTCCAAACTGAAAACCCTGGAGTAGGGGCACACTGAAGGAGAGCGGTCAAGTGAGCGAGAGAGCTGGACACTAAACACTGAAACTGTTCAATGCACATCAGCCTTTGGCCACGATGTATTTCAAGGTACAAGGGTGGAAAGAGGAACACAAAAACAATAACCCAACCCCCCCAAAAAAAAAACCCAACCCCCAAACAAACAGACACATATCCCACTTAATCGTAATTAAGAAAGCAAGAAACAGACAGACAGACAGACAGAGGGAGGGGGGAGAGGCTAGGTGGTAAGTGAGAGACGCAAGGTGCAGTTAGCTGGATGAAGAGAGCGAGAGTACAGACATAGACAACATACACAGCTAGCTGTGCACCACAGCATCAAACAAGCCCATTTCAATGCTACATTTATTTAAGTATATATTGACATTTCATATAATGTGTTTTATTTGCACTTTTTACACTTTCTTCTTAAAGAAATCTATATCTATATAAAATGGTGTGTATAAATATTACAAAAGCACATAATGTACTACACATTAGTACCACTCCAAAAAGCAACAGAACACACACCACGCACGCACGCACGACACACACACACACACACACACACACACACACACACACACACACACACACACACACACACACACACACACACGGGCACTGTCACTTCTTGCGGCGGGCTATATGCCCTCTGAACTGAGCCTGAATCTTCACGGCTGCCTTGTCCAGCTCGGGGTCAGAGAGGTCAATGTCAAGGTCATTCTGTCCGGCAGGGGCTGAAGGCTCCGCAGCGTCTGAAGAGCTCGGTCCGGTCGTGGACTCCTCCTCCTCCCTCCTCCTCCTCCTTCCTCCTCGGAGGTGAGCAGGGGCGGGAACAGGGGGTCCGAGTCCGTGTTGTCCTCCTCTTCGGGCTGAGCTGTCGGCTCCGCCTCCACTGTCTTCACCGGCTGTGGACCAGTGCAGTACACAACACAGCACAACAGGTCACTCCTCTTGCAGCCATACAGTCTAGTCGTCAGAACATTGCCACTCGCAATTTGATGACCCGGGTTCGATTCCCGTTCGTTCGAGTGGATTTTTCTCCTGGAGTTAACATCAGTGCTGACTCCACTCTCCCCCCCAAAGTTCTTCGGATGAGACTATAATCCGAGGCCCCGTGTGCGAACGCACGCAGAACATCTTGCGCACACGTTAACTCCTGTTCCGCTTTTCGTAAGAGAAGGCCATTGTGTGCCGGTGGGAATAGATGACAAGATTTACAGAACTGCATACACACGGGGACTGGATGTAAAAAAGCACATGAGTGCTTATTCCATTATCCTCGATATAAAAGAATACATTAATAAATAAATAATAAAGCGCTTCGATTTGTTTGCTTTACAAGATTTAGCGCTATATAAATTCCATTTAGTAGTAGTAGTAGTAGTAGTAGTAGTAGTAGTAGTAGTAGTAGTAGTAGTAGTAGTAGTTGTAGTAGTAGTATCATTATTCTTATTATCAAATACAAAACAGGTCAGTCTTCTTGGAGGGATACAAAACAGGTCAGTCTTCTTGGAGGGATACAAAACAGGTCAGTCTTCTTGGAGGGATACAAAACAGGTCAGTCTTCTTGGAGGGATACAAAACAGGTCAGTCTCCTTCACACTGTCACAAACATGGTAGGTTGGTTGGAGAGATCCAGTTTTTTCTCATTGAAATCTTCATTCCTTCTTTGTCGAAACCTCAGACAGCAACTATTGCTGCTGATGAAGCGCCTGACAAGTCAGGCCCAGCGCATCTGGCTTTATTCTTTTTTTTTATTTTATTCTTTTATATTCTTTTATATCGAGGATAATGGAATAAACACTCATGTGCTTTTTTTCATCCAGTCCCCGTTGGCATAAGATAATTTTTTTTTTTTAAGTCTTTAAAAATAAAAGGGGGGGAGAGAGAGAGAGAGAGAGAGAGAGAGAAGAGGAGAGAGAGAGAGAGAGAGAGAGAGAGAGAGAGAGAGAGGAGAGAGAGAGAGAGAAGAGAGAGGGAGAGAGAGAGAGAGGAGAGAGAGAGAGAGAGAGAGAGAGAGAGAGAGAGAGAGAGAGAGAGAGAGAGAGAGAGAGAGAGAGAGAGAGAGAGAGAGAGAGAGAGGAAAATGGACTAAGATGGCAGAAAATATTTTTATGTATTTATTTATTTATTTATTTATTTATTTATTTATTCTTTTAAATCGAGGATAATGGAATAAGCATTCATGTGCTTTTTTACATCCAGTCCCCGTGAGTATCCAGTTTTGTAAATCTTGTCATATGTTCCCACCCGGTACACCATGGCCTACTTTTACGAAAACCGGAACAGGATTTAACGTGTGCGCAAGACGTTCTGCTTGCGTTTGCACACGGGGCTTCGGTTTATAGTCTCATCCGAAGGGCATTTGAGGGAGTTGAGTCAGCACTAATGTTAACTCCAGGAGAAAAAATTAGAAATAGGACAAGAAAGAGGTGACAGGAAGAAAAGGAACATGGCAGAAACAAAGAGAGTGATAGAAAAAGAGGAAACTGAAATAAGAGCTAGCATTATGGTTTTGAGTGTGTTAAGTTGTAGCGTGTATTCTCCACACTTCATCTGACAGGTATTCCTGTGAACTTTGCCCTAGATCGTGGGTGCATGAATCGTTTTCTTTAACAATAAAATGAGAGCCAAGTCACATTGGAAAAGCTACATTGCTTTTTTTCGACCCCCTGCCCCCCCCCCCCAACAAAAAATCACGAAAATTGACTTTTGAAAGCAAACAAAAAGACAGCGTTAATCTATGTTAGAAAGAAGAAAAATGGAATTACGGAGAAAAAAATCAATAATCCAGACCTCATAATAAAAGATATAAAGAAATATAATTAAAAAAAAAACCGGAGAGAGCGCGTCGCCACAAGTGGATTGGGGAAAATTTTTGGGCCAAAACAGGATTTGAACTACCGTATACTTTGACTGGACGTTTAGCGTTCTAGACAGGCGCGTTACCTCCGCACATACTCACATGTGGGAACAGATGACAAGATTTACAAAACTGCATGCAGACGGGGACTGGATGAAAAAAAACACACGAGTGCTTATTCCATTATCCTCGATATCAAAGAATGATAAAAAATATACATATATATATACTTTTTAATCACACACACACGTACACACGCTCACAAAACGCAACGCAACGCAACACACACACACACACACACACACACACACACACACACACACCACACACACACAAAACACCCCCCCCCTCCCCCCCCCCCCCCCCCACCACACACACACAACACAACACAACAAAACTGAACACACACACATACACCCCCCCCCCCACCACAACACACACACACACACAAAACACCCCCCCCCCCCCCCCCCCCCCCCCCCCCCCCCCCCCACACAACACACAACACAACACAACAAAACTGAACACACACACATACCCCCCCCCCCCACACACACACACACACACACACACCCCTCCCCCTCGCACCCACCCCACCCCCCAAAACCACCTACCTGCTGCATGAGCGCATCGAAGCCACAGCGGTAGTAGAAGCGGTCTTCAGCATGGGCGCCTTCCACGACGGGGTCGTGCCCTGTCTCGGCCCTGAGCTGCAGCAGTTTGTCCAGAAAGTCGGCACAGAAGGCCACGATGTCGTGCACGGGGAAGCGCAGCACCTCCTTGGTCACCACCCACATCAGGCTGCGGAACCCGGCAGGCACCCGCAGCTTGGTGTTGGAGAAAGGCACGGACATGCTGTCCGCAGGATTCCTTGTGGGGGGGAAGAATGGTGGAGTTGTTTTTGACAGTGAGGGTTTAGTTGTTTTTTATTTGTTCGTTTGTTTGTTTGTTTGTTTATTTGCTTTATTCTTTTATTTCGAAGGATAATGGATTCGCTAGGTTAGGCTGGTTCTCTCTCTCTCTCTCTCTCTCTCTCTCTCTCTCTCTCTCTCTCTCTCTCTCTCTCTCTCTCTCTCTTGTGTGTGTGTGTGTGTGTGTGTGTGTGTGTGTGTGTGTGTGTGTGTGTGTGTGTGTGTGTGTGTGTGTGTGTGTGTGTGCGCGCGCGGTGTGTGTGTGTGTAGTTATATTATTGTTTCATGTTCCTAGTCTGTTGAGTTTGAAATTAAGTCCTGTTTAAGAGTTTTATTCTGATCATTACTGTTTTACAGTGCACAAAATTACCAACACTGACGCCATTTCTTAATCTTTTCTCCTTCCACTCCTTCCTATCACTTCTATAACTTCCATTACACTTTTCACTTTCCACGTCTAATATCACTTCGAGTGAACAGACGTTAGATTGAAGACAACCACATGAGCTATGCAGTCATTGTGGAGTGAGGCATCACAGACCTCTGCTTCTCTAGGGGCCAGCAAATTGAGAGCGGCGCCCATCTCCTCTCCCTCGCTACTTTACCTTCCTCATTCTAAAGAGGGCAGGTACCTATTTACAGCTGGGTGAATTTGGGGACTGTATCGAAGCCAAGGCACACGAACGGTCACCCATCCACTTGGTAGCCACACTCAACATTGCTTAACTTTAGCTTGGGGAAAGCGAGTACTCTGACCACTGAGCTGTCCTGTCCTCAGATCAAAAGATCTTGCTGTTGAAAGCGAGCAGAAAAAAAAAACACAAAACAAAAAAAGCGAAAACACCTCTAGACACGCCTAGTGGCCTACCCTAACTATCCACTCAATACTGCCCCACTTCATGTGACTACATTCAGCATGTTTCGCATCATCTTGCAGATTTGGCATTTCTTTATTTTTGTGACAGTCTTAAAGTTTACAAATCTACCATAAATGTTCTTACCTAGCACCAGTTCTTTTGCTGCAAAGCCGCTGTGGTTTCCAAACAAAAGAAACTTGTGCTGTGCATCAGTGACGTCATCCTGTCTATGACGTCCTGTTCCGGTATCACTATGACGTCAAAGTGATCAATGCTGTCTGACTTATCCTGTGGGTGGAAAGTGAGTCTTAGCTTTCTAATGCGAATGCAAACGATCCCAACACTTACCATTCTAAATTAATAGCTTAGTTAAAAACGAAATAATCTACAAAGAAGATAAAATCAAATACTTGAGCTGGAAATGTGAAAAGGACTTCTTAAACCCTTCAACTCCAAAGGAAATCAAATTAATCAAAACCTCGCCGTATCAGCTTCAAAATCGGGATGCCCCATTACGATGCCTGGCCCCCGAAGCCTCCCAAAGGTTCTCTGCGAGTGCCCAAAGGCTTTTTCACTCTGATGGAGATCTTCCTGGGTGCCCTCATCAAGAACAAGCCCGGGGACCCCTTTGACTTCGGCGTCAAGTTTTTTGACCGCTTGTTGAAGGTCCGGCGAGACACAGGTCACGACCCCATTCTGCACGGGGCCCAGGCTGGGGACATCTTTAAAGAGAACAAGGTGGCTATTTTTATCTGTTTATTTATTTATTTATTTATATTTTTATTTTCTACGACTTAATGTCACAGCAGATCTCTCTGCGTGAAATTCGAGCTGTTCTCTCCGGGAAGAGTGCGTCGCCACAAGTGCAGCGCCTACCCATTATTTTCTTTTTCTTTTTCCTGTCTGCAACTGTATTTATAATAATCATCTTCCTCATATTCTGACCACCATGGTCGTTGTTTCCCCTGTAATCGCTATCGTCGTCATTGCATTGTCGTCATTATCATCAAACTGTGGCAGTAAACAAGATTCATTCCACACCAACCAAACTAGAATGCGGAGTCCCTCAAGGATCTGTTCTAGGCCCTGTTCTCTTTACTCTCTATACTGCTCCCCTGTCACATGTTATTAACCGTCACCAGATCAACCATCACTTTTATGCAGACGACTCTCAGATTCTAAGCAGTGATACACCTGAAAACCTGCCTTCTCTCTTTACAAATATGTCATACTGCCTTCAAGATATCCAAAACTGAATGATACAGAACAAATTACAATTAAACGCAGATAAAACCGAATCCATGCTTGTAGGGACCAAACACAAACTGTCTTTTATCACAACAACTTCAATAGAATTCGGCAATACGTCAGTCCCTCTATCCAGTGCCGTAAAGTATCTAGGAGTCGTTATTGACAACACACTCTCCATGCAAAAATTCATCACCCAGACCTGTCAGTCATGCTACTATCAACTACGGCGTATTAGTGCAATTCGAAAGTACCTGTCCACTGATGCAACATCCAAACTAGTCACTTCTCTTATTCTTTCACGTCTGGACTATTGCAATTCTCTTTTGGCTGGTCTGCCAGCATCATCTATCCACTCTCTCCAACGCATACAAAACTCTGCAGCTCGACTGGTCCTCAGAAAGAAAAAATCTGAACACATTACTCCTCTCTTGCAATCTCTCCACTGGCTGCCTGTGCCACAGAGAGTTAACTACAAGATCAGTATTCTCTGTTATAAATGTCTCCACAAAACAGCACCCTCCTACCTCTGTGAATGTCTTCACGTGTACACACCTTCTCGTTCCCTCCGCTCGGCTGCAGATACCTTATCCTTAAAAATTCCGAGATTCAACCTATCTACCGTTGGCCGCCGCTCTTTCTCTATTTCTGGTCCATCAATCTGGAATGACCTCCCTCTATCCCTTCGGCAAAAGCCTACATATGACACTTTAAATCCAACCTCAAGACACACTTGTTTCAAACCTAAGATTTGTGTCTTCTGTTTTCATCTCCTATTTGTCCCTGCCTTCAACATTTGAAATTCCATTCACCCAGTCGAAATGTATAACCTCTATAAGTGTGTGTGTGTGTGTGTGTGTGTGTGTGTGTGTGTGTGTGTGTGTGTGTGTGTGTGTGTTGTGTGTGTGTGTGTGCGCGTGCGCGCGCGCGCGCGTGTGTGTGCTTTCGAATTTGCTGGAATTGTTTATTGTCATTGATTGTTTGTTGTGAGGGTCGAGTGCAAGCGCTTTGATTTGTTTTTACAAGATATAGCGCTATATAAATTCCATGTATTATTATTATTATTTGCTTCCCATTCAGAGTGGCTTTTTTCTACAAAATTTGTCAGGGACAACTTTTTTGCCGTGGGTTCTTTTATGTGCGTCAAATAATAATGTGTAACGCCCGGGACCTCGGTTTATCGTCTCATCTGAAAGACTAGCACCCAGACCACCACTCCTGGTCCGATGGTTGGGGGAAAAGTTTTGGACCCAAACGGGATTTGAACCACCCTACACTCCGATTCGGACTTTCCGCTTTCTAGGCAGATGCGTTACCTCTCGACCACCGATCCACTCATGATCATTGTAACGTTGTCATTGTTGCTCTTGCAGTCATTCAGTTTCTAAGCTTACCTAGGTGGGGATCGGGGGTCTAGAGGTAACGCACCCGCCTAGAAAGCCAACAGTCCGGGTTTCAGAGTGCGGTGGTTTAAAACCTATCTGTTCCCAAAATCAGTCTCCCCATCCACTAGATCTTGACCGTGAATGGGGGTTTGGGCGATAGTCTTTCGGGTGAGACGATAAACTGAGGTCCCGTGTGCAACACACATCTATTGCGCGTAAGAGAACCCACAGCGACAGAAGAGATCTATGTCTCTGGCAAAATTCTGTATAAAAAACCACTCTGATAGGAAAACAAATACTGTTGCACATAGGAAAAGAAAAAAGAAATACTGGGTGGCGCTGCTCATGTGGTGACGCGTTCTCCTCTGGAAGGCAGCCCGAATATCACGGAGAGAAATCTGCTGTGACTTGAAATGGAAACCAAGAAACATGGTTACCTTTTCCCTTGTCGTTGCCATCACCATCATCATCATCATCATCATCACCATCATCATCATCATCATCATCATCTTCCTCATATTCTGACCACCATGGTCGTTGTTTCCCCTGTAATCGCTATCGTCGTCATTGCGTTGTCGTCATTATCATCAACAACATTGCTATATTCTCATCATTTTCGTTGTCATTATCATCAACATTATTATTATTTTCTCATCATTGTCATCATCTTTATCATCAACATCATTATTATTTTCTCATCATTGTCATCGTCATCATCATTATTGTCACCATGGTTGTGAGCAGATATCTTGTTGTTATGTCATTCTGGCCACCTGTATCATTGATATTGTTGTCAATATCATCATTATCCTCATCAGCATGCGTAGATTTTTTTTTTTTACACCGTATTCTTCCAATCAAGTCATTGCCGTCGATGTCATAATCGACGGCAGGACGGAGGGACGGTGGCAGAATGGTTAAGACGTTCGCCTGCCAATATGTAAATCGTGAGTTTCTGGGTTCGAACCCAGCCTCGCCCTTTCTTCCCAGTTTGACGAAAAAATCGAACTGAATGTCAAAGTCATTCGGATGAGACTCGAAACCGAGGCCCCGTGTGCGAATGCACGCAGAACATCTTGCGCACACGTTAAAACCCCGTTCCACCTTTCGGAAGAGTAGGCCATCGTGTGCCGGTAGGAGCGGATGACAAAATTATAACAAACCAGCATGCACACAGGTGTCGTGTTTAGACACCATCCCTGAAGAAAAATCGGGGAGTTGGAGTTGGGGATCTTTGCGCCTGGTGGCAGCATGATCTGTGGCTCTGTAGGTCAAATGCAAGCGCTTTGATTTGTCTTTACAAGAGATAGCGCTATACAAATTCCATGTATTAAATAATCAATCAACATTCTTGATATCGTCATCGGGATTTTATATTTTGATCTTTGCTTAGACTATCGATGTACGTATGTCGTCATCACATTTTGTTACGGTAAAGGTATCCCATAACCTGTGTGGTTGTAGGGGAGCGAGGCATCAGAGACCTCAGCTTCTCTAGGGGCCAGCATATTGAGGGCGGCGCCTATCTCCTCTCCCTCGCTGCTTTACCTTCCCTGACCTTAAAGAGGGCAGG
This sequence comes from Stramonita haemastoma, assembly GCA_030674155.1. Classification (NCBI taxonomy): domain Eukaryota; kingdom Metazoa; phylum Mollusca; class Gastropoda; order Neogastropoda; family Muricidae; genus Stramonita; species Stramonita haemastoma. The sequence goes on from CM060336.1 coordinate 51,742,462, forward strand.
TACCCATTTACAGCTGGGTGAACTGGGGGACTGTACTGAAGCCAAGCCGCGCAATCGGTCACCCATTCCATTGGCAACCACGCTAAACGCTGTTTAACCTTGGCTGGGGGAAAGTGAGTGCTCTGACCACTGAGCTGTCCCTCCCCAATGACCAGGACAAAGTTGTGAACAGCTAGTACCGGTGACTGGAATGGAACCCTCTCCCCCATGCCATGGTCGGCTGACTCACCGTGTGGCTGTTGCAGTGCGGCAAGGCGGGGTGCAAGCGGTGCCACAAGCACAAGGGGGGCAGGAAGGGGGGGAAGCCCCCCTCGGTGACGGGGGTGACGAGCTCTGTGGACCAGGCCGAGGACAGCAGCATGATGAGCATCACCTCCGCCATGACTGGCTCTCCGGATGAATCCGGGGTCTGAGGGGAGGGGATGGGAGGAAGGAAGAGAGGATTGAGGGAAGGAAGAGATGGATGGATTGAAGGAAGGAAGAACAGAAAGAAGGAAGGAAAGATTGAAGGAAGGAAGGACATAAGGAAGGAATTTAGGGAGAAAGGAAGAGATGATTGAAGGAAGGAAGGATTGAGGGTAAGAAGGAAGAACAGAAAGAAGGAAGGAAAGGTTGAGGGAAGGAGAGACATAAGGAAGGAATTTAGGGAGGAAGGAGGGATGGAAGGAAGGGAGGGAGAGAGGGAGGAAGAATGGAAAGAAGGAAGGAAGGATGGATGGATAGAAGGAAGGAAGGAATTTAGGGAGGAAGGAGGGAGGAAGAATGGAAAGAAGGAAGGAAGGGTGGGAGAATGGAAAGAAGGAAGGAAGGGTGGGAGAATGGAAAGAACGAACGGAGAAAGAATGGAAGCAAAGAAGAAATTAGGGAAGGGATGATGGATGGAGGAATGAGGGAAAGAAGGGTGGAAGGAGGGAGGGAGGGAAGGAATGAAATAATGAAAGAGGCAAGAAAGGGAAAAAAATTATGAATGAATAGATGGATGGATGGATGGATGGAAGGGAGGAAAGAGGGAAGGAATATAGGAAGAAAAGAAAGAAGGAATGGGTGAAGGAAGGAAGAAAGAGGTGATCTTTAATACTGAAAGTTAAAGATTTGATGTAAAGCCTATTTGTATATCACTTTATGGATGAATTATGTGTCTCCATGTTACATTTAGAAGGAGTGTGTGTGTGTGTGTGTGTGTGTGTGCGTGCGTGCGTGCGTGCGTGCGTGCGTGCGTGTGTGTGTTTAAAAATTTGCTAATCTTATTAATTTTGTGAACGGTCACTCGACGTGAATGATTTGAATTGAGGCGCTTCGATTCGTTTGCTTTACAAGATTTAACACATGAATTTCTCTGTTTGCGAGATAATAAAGTGTTTGAATTGAATTGCAATGTATTGAACTGAAATGAGAGAGAGAGAGAGAGAGAGAAGAGAGAGAGGAGAGAGAGAGAGAGAGAGAGAGAGAGGGGAGAGAGAGAGAGAGAGAGAGAGAGAGAGAGAGAGTTTTGCATGACTTATATGAAGGGAAGCAATTCAATTGGACTTTGCAACCTAGACTGCTGATTGTTTCCCTTAATGCGCATCACTTAAAAAATTGTGCAGGAATGCTCTTTATTTTTTTTGTTTTATTTTTTCTTCTTTTTGGTTTTAATCATTCATGTGTGTGTGTTGTTGTTGTTGTTGTTGTTGTTGTGGTTGTTGTTGTGGTTGTTGTTTTGTGGTGGTGTGGAACGGAATGGGGAAGGGTGTGTGCTGGGTTTCTTTTACATGCTTATGAATGCGAGAGAGAGAGAGAGAGAGAGAGAGAGAGAGAGAGAGAGAGAGAGAGAGAGAGAGAGAGAGAGAGAAACAAACAAACAAACAAACAAAGAGAAAGAGAGAAGAAGAAGAACTAGATGCCATGTGTATACAGTATACACACATACACACACCACACACACACACACACACACACACACACACACACACACCACACACACACACACACACACACACACACACACACCTATTCCTTTTTGAGTGTCAGATGACCTTTCCATGTATAGATAATCCTTGTTCAAGCAAAACTTGTAAAAAGAAAAAGAAAATGTCTTTCTGTGCTTTTTTTTTTTTTTTGGGGGGGGGGGGTACAAGGAGGTATCCTGGTTGTTTTCCTTTTTTGTTGTTTTGTTTAGTATTTATTGCTGTTTTTCTTTTGGTCAGCCATTTCCTGTTTAATCTCTTGGCTTACTGACCAGTCCATTTGGCGGTATTTTCTTAAACACTTTTTGATCAGTAGGACCCTGTTTCTTTTTTCATTGCCTAGTATATCAGTGGCTAGTTAGCTGTCATATATTATTTAAAGGTGTGCTTTTTATGTATATTACTTATTACTATTTATTCCGCTGTTTACATTTAGCTTCATGTTTTTGTTCCCATAGGAAAACGGGTAGTGATGGCTTGGAAAAGTCCACACCAGGGGCATTTTGGACATTTGTTTTCTGGGGTATACATCTGTGTTCACTAGGTAACTTGTTTAAAATTTATCTTCTTAATCTTGATGAATAAAATCCACAACAGAAACAAAATGATAATAACAATAACATCTGCTGAAACATACCTGCAAACAGAGTTCCAGACCAGAAAATAAGTCTTCATCTTGGTTGGATTGCAAAATTGCATTCGAAATTTTAGTGCCATGCATTTAATTTTTACACCTCTAGTATCATACCAGTCTTGCAGTACAAATTTCTGCGCACATGATGAGAATGAGGTGCTCCTCTTGGAAAAAACATGTATCTTTGCAGAACAGCTCCATCTTTTTCTAGTTTATGTATTGACATTGGAATAATATGTACTATTTATTTTATTCTTTTTTTTAATTTATTCTTTTATATCTATAGAAGTCTTAAAAGATTGCAGAATAATTTGCAAAATATCAGTGGGCTTATTGTTGTTGTCATTATTCATTTTGTAAACGTTAATAAAAAATCCGTACATTAGGGTTGAATAAAAATTAAAAAAAATAAAAATTAATTACAAAAACAAACCTTCAGGCCAAACTCAGATGCACTGGGCTTGACTTGTCAGGTGCTTAACAGCAGCGCAACATGTATTTCGGATGAGACTCGAAACCGAGGCCCCGTGTGCGAATGCACGCAGAACATCTTGCGCACACGTTAAAACCCCGTTCCACCTTTCGGAAGAGTAGGCCATCGTGTGCCGGTAGGAGCGGATGACAAAATTATAACAAACCAGCATGCACACAGGTGTCGTGTTTAGACACCATCCCTGAAGAAAAATCGGGGAGTTGGAGTTGGGGATCTTTGCGCCTGGTGGCAGCATGATCTGTGGCTCTGTAGGTCAAATGCAAGCGCTTTGATTTGTCTTTACAAGAGATAGCGCTATACAAATTCCATGTATTATTATTATTATTATTAGTATGTTGATCAGGTGAATACATGATCCTTCCATCCAAATTAACGAAAAGGATGCCTGTATGGCCTGACCATGCACAATGATAGTGACGTAGTCAATGGGTTGGGGAGGTGGGGGGCCAATGGTAGCCAACCAGGTGAGAGATGGGTTAAGTTTGCACTCTATTCTCACCCACTCTTTTCAACATCTTCCTTGAGAGAGTCATGGCTGATGCACTGGAACACCATAAAGGATCAGTCAGCATTGGTGGCAGAACGATCACAAACCTCCGCTTCGCAGATGACATTGACGGACTAGCAGGATCAGAACAGGAGCTTGCCAGCCTAACAGAACACCTGAACAAGGCCTCTATAACATACGGCATGGAAATCAGTGCAGAGAAGACCAAACTGATGACCAATAACGCCAAGGGCATCAGCACAGATATCAGAGTCAATGACCAGAAGCTGGAAACGGCTCAAAGCTTCAAGTACTTGGGAGCCGTGGTATCAGACAAGGGGTCCAAGCCAAAGGAAGTATGCAGGATTGCACAGACAATAACAGCA
>CM060336.1:51753907-51763907 GCA_030674155.1 Stramonita haemastoma
TATTCAGATTTTAGGCCATAGACCCTCTCTGAAGGGGGGTAACATAAAAACATGAACAACAAGAATCACAATATATTTCCCAGCTATCCACAGTTACTGGAAATCTGCAACAAATCAGTGTGTATTTCTAATGTTACGATAAAGCTGTGTTTACGCTTTTCAATGCGTGATAAACATACATGGCAAGATTTGTTAAAGACGTCTCATGACATGACAAACATGACAGACAAACAGAGACAGACAGACAGACAGACAGACAGACAGACAGACAGACAGACAGACAGACAGACAGACAGACAGACAGACAGACAGAGAGAGAGAGAGAGAGAGAGAGAGAAGAGAGAGAGAGAGAGAGAGAGAGAGAGAGAGAGAGAGAGAGAGAGATATTTAGAATTCTTCTGAATAGTATCGTTTCGAAGCCTTGGGTTTTCTTTGCCGTTTCTTTAGTCAAGGTCCAGTTTCCACAGCTATACTGCAGTGTGTATACGTATAGAGATAACGAGTGCTTTGACAACTTCAGTTTTGTTAGGAAGCCGATCTCTTTGCTTTTTCCCAATCTTTTTCCACTTCGCCATGGCCCAGCTTACAAGAGATGACTGATCTGTACTTCAGCTGCAGAGCGGCCATCTTGATAAGTGTGGGGCCAGCGGCCAAGGTTTGAAGGAGTCCACTTCTCCTGGGTGATTATTCCTGATAGTGTTAACTGTACTGTAAAACCTCTGGCGCTGTTTATTTTGACCTTGCTCTTCTCTGCACTAATCTCCATGCTATCAATGCTAGCTCGGTTTCCTAAATCGCTTGTCAGTTCTTCACGTTATGGACATTAAATCTGTGATCTGTAATTACAATGGGTAGTCTACTCTTGCAATCTGTATATTATGACCCTTTCATTAAAAAAGGAAACGAATTAATTTACCCCCTACTACCCCTTGACTTAAGACTACAAACCTTAACTTAATCCAAACTTACAGAGTTTACAACAGATACGTTAAAGCTTATTACATTTACTTTGAACATCCTAATCCCATCGAGATTTTATGCTTACATGATGATCAATCCATTTCTGTTGACGATGACCATGTTGTAATCATGAATGTTATAACTAAGTTCATGTAATGAAGATGGCTGATCTCTTCCCACAGGTCTGCATCATACTTAACAAGGGGATGGATCTGAGTCAGACATTCGTAAACATATATAAAGGACAGGGTTGTTTTTTTTTATTAAACAGCTGTTTTCATGATCCACAACAAAGATTTTTTATCTCTATAATTCAAACCATGACAACAAAACTCAATTGCAGAAGAAAAGAAAATTCCTGTTGATGCTTACATGTTAACAACTGGCATGAATATTTCATCCAAGTCTACTGTTCTCTGGCAGCTAAATAACCTGACTGTATGACTATACCCAGCGCGCGCGCGCACACACCACCACCCCCCCCCCCCCCCCACACACACACACACATACACACGCGCGCGCGCGCGCGCGCGTGTGTGTATGTGTGGGTGTGTGTGTGCGCGCGCGCGCGGATGAGACTATAAACCGAGGCCCCGTGTGCGAACGCACGCACAACATCTTGCGCATACGTTAAATCCTGTTCCGTTTTTCGCAAGAGTAGGCCATCGTGTGCCGGTGGGAACAGATGACATTTACAAAACTGCATATACACGGGGACTGGATGTAAAAAGCACAAGAGTGTTTATCCCATTATCCTCGATATAAAAGAATAAAATAAAATAAAATAAAAATAAAACCACACACACACACACACACACACACACACACACACACACACACACACACACACACACACACACTGTCAGGAGTCTACAGGCCACCCCAGGGCCACCGACCAACGGAGCCCTGCACTGCTGCTGGGTCACTTTGGCGGTGCTCAGCGGTGCCTGCTCTGAGCTGACACACAGAGAACACCACCTACCTCACCCCTTCTCACCACGAGCGTAAATCCTGTTCCGCTTTTCGTAAGAGTAGGCCATTGTGTGCCGGTTGGAACAGATGACAAGGTTTACAAAATTGCATACACACGGGTACTGGATGATAAAAGCACATGAGTGCTTATTCCATTATCATTGATATAGAAGAATAAAAATGAAAATGAAATAATAAAAAATAAAAACGGAGCCAAATTTAGTGAATTGCCCACCTTGGGTAGTGACTATATTGTGTCTTTTAAGATTCTGATTCGTATCAATATGCCTGTCAGTATTGTAATGGCCCTTTATGGGATGATTAGAGTGCTCTTAACTTGACTTGACTTGACTTGACTTGACTACTGTAACTTCCCTCAACGACTTTCCTACGTAAATCTCGGGCCCTGAAGACGTAAACACCAACTGACCACCGACACCAAAGCGTATGGCCTGGGAAACGAAAAACTGGGGTCACCATGAGACCAGAGCAGCATGGACACTGAATCAGAGAAAATATTTTTTTTCTTGTATACATTGATCAGTGGTGATGAGGAGAGGTAATCATAACACATGGAATTGACTTTATGTTCTAGACTATTTGACATGACAGTATTCAATGCTTCTTATTCCTACACTAGTGTTAGCCAAGACCAAGAGATACAGACACCTGCAACCTTGATCATTTTCTTTAAGCAACACTCCCAAAACTGCACTCATAAAGTGGATAACACTAGAACCTGTGGTCCCAGCCTTCCCTAGGAGCTCATAGTAGTCTCAGTTCGTGTAAGAGCTGTATGGAGTAAACAGAAAACCTATGATTTATGGATTCGAACCAGCGACCTTTCAGCCAAAAAATCGACATGCTGCTCATCCTGCTAAAGTATTGGTCAGGTTAGCATCTCATGCCATTTTCTAAAACAAAGGACCATGGTAGTTTACTTTCTCGGCTGCCAAAAGCTTTTTCAAAATCAAGAAAAACAGCGTTTGATTTACGATTGACACAAAGCTGCCTTTGAAATTGAGCCAACAAAGTGAACACCCTGATGACGGTACAATAAAATCTGATATTCTACTGCTGAGTGTTCATCTGTCAGCTTCTACTCTTTTAATCATTCTTGAAGTCTGTTGTTTAGAATCATGATAACAATACTTACTTAATATCATAAGGATTGGCTTCTAAAATTGTGCATATCATTTAGAGCAGTACTTTAACACTGATGTAGTATCCTAAAATTTGTCCAGCTCTCTGAGTGAATGTCCTTTCTAAAATGGTTTCAAACAATTACGTCAAAAATTGATGACTTGATCCCTAGCAGATTACATCATTTCTCCAGTTACTTTATCAAGCCCAGCAGGTTTTCCTGTCTCTATCAAACTTCAAGCAGTGCTTCTTCTCTTGCAGTTAGGCAGTTTATAGGACTTCATTCCTCCTAACTGTCATTATTGAAATCTTCAACACAAAACTTGTCACAATAAATACATTGAAATGCTCTAAACATGTGAAAACTGAAGTTTATTTTCCATGCAATGATTTCAGGGATTCCAGTTTGATCGCAAGATGTTAGAAACAGCCAATGGTGGAAATGATTCAAAATGGTTGAGCAGTTCGCCGATCTTTGACAGAGACAAGATAACGACTCCATCTGGCGCAGAAATCCGCCAGTTCTACAATCAAACAGCGAGTGATGCAGACTCTGCCCTCAACTACGACGACTACAACATCGCTAACAACGCCATAGAGTGCGGAGTGATTCCTGCCCTCAGTGTCCTGGGCATCCCAGCCAACCTCATCAACATGGCGGTCTTCTATCGCCAGGGTCTGAGGGACAAGATGAACCTCTGTCTGTCGGCCCTGGCCCTGGCTGACTTCATGTTTCTGCTCTGCATGTTCGCCGCCAGTTTTTACTGCCTGGCAGGTCTGTTCACAGATGACGTGGTTTCCAAGCTTCTGCAATGGGGAGCGCTGAAATACACTCTCAATTTCCGCAATGCTTTCATGTACAGTTCTGGAATGCTGACCGCCATCATCGCTTCAGAGAGGTGTATCTGTGTAGTGTGGCCTTTGAAGTCAGCCACCATCTTTAAAACCAAAACCATGGCCTGGCTGATTTTTGGCGTCTTTCTATCCCTGAATATTCTCAGTTTTCCGTGTGCTTTGAAACACGTGGTTGTAAAGGAAACTGATGAAACTGGAAACGTGACTGTGTTGTTTAAAGTCACACAACTTTATCTTCAGCACAAATTGGCTTTTCAGATCCTGAGAGACACCGTCCTTCCCAGTATCAGCTTCATCACTTTCTTCATCGTCTCTTTCGTCACTGTGGTCACTGTCAGGACGCTGAGAACTGCCATGGACTGGAGACAGAAGACCAGCAGTACTGTGATGGACAAGCGACAGCTGATGCTGGTGAAAATCTCATCACTGTGTCCTGTGTCTTCATCGTATTCAGCATTCCCAAACTGTCCCTGTCCATTGCAAGGTTTTTTGAGTATGATTTTTCGTCGGTTGGAAAGTACAAAGAACTATTTTTTACTACACACCGTGGAGCCTTCGCTCTTCTGATGGTGAACAGCTCAGTCAACATCTTCATCTACTACAGACAGTCCTCCAGGTTTCGGAAAGAACTGCATGCCTGTCTTAGCTGCTCCAAAACTTAGCTGTAGAAAAGAAAATATTCGCTGCCCATTGTACTAGTATTTATGAATACAGTACTCAGTTTACAGAATACTTCAAATGACCTTTGTTGGTTTTCATGCTGGTGTTAGATTTAAGAGAACAACAGTTTAAGCTTCTAATTCCATTTCTTGTAGTTTACCCTAGCTACGTTGTGTGTGAAATGTCAGAGTTGGTTGTTTTTGTTAGAGCTACCTTCAGTCATCACTTATTCATTCATGCAATTAAAATGAGGCAAAGGTTTTGCTGTGGGTGGTTTTCTGTTTAATATTGTTTTCTTCATTTAGATACAACCAATGTAAAGGATTTTCTCTATTAGCACCAAAATAATAACCAAAGTGTTTTGGTTTATTCTATATTGCATCCAACAGATTTTAACAATATCTAAGGTAAAGGTGTTCCCCTTACCTATGCGGTCACTGGGGAATGATGTGTCAGAGACCTCAGCTTCTCCAGGGGCCAGCATGTTGAAGGCAGCACCCATCTCCTCTCCCTTTCTGCTTTACCTTCCCTGAACCTAAAGAAGGCAGGTGCCCATTTACAGATGGGTACATTGGGGGACAGTACTGAAGCCAAGGCACACAAACAGTCACCCATCCACGTGGTAACCATGCTCGATGCTGCTTAATTAACCTTAGCTTGCAGAAAACAAGTTCTCTGAACACCGAGGTAGCATATCCCCAACCACATAATCATCCACTAATCTGTATGTCATTTTTACACCCCTTTCCTCTTTACCTATTCCATTCCTTGTAAAATAAATGACTGGACTGATTTTTTTTTAAGTTGTAGTTGTTTTTTTTCACCACACCGGTTTCTCTCCATACAACAGGTGTTTTCACTTCTGTTTGACAGCATAGTCCATCATGCTTTTCTGTTCTGTCTCCAGAAATGTGTAAGTTCTTCATTATCAGTTTTGAAAGCTTTGTGACGAAGTTCTGGAAAGTTGTTACTTGCCACTAACTTGCTTTTTTCAGAATACTTTCCAGCATCAAACCTTGGTTTAACTATGCAGATGTTAATGCACTTTTGAAATTCACTATAAGGTGTAAATGAAGTGTGTAGTGCCCGCCTTCAGCAGACCTGAATGCATCCACCTGGCTGCCCTATCTCCTGATGCACATCCACGTGACTTTGCCTCATTGTCTGCTGTCAACATGATCAGTATGTCCTATAGATGTGAACCCAGTCATTGTCTGTTCAATGTTTTCTTATTTATTTATTTATTTATTTAGTTAGTTAGTTATTTATTTAGTTATTTATTTATTCATTTATTTTAATCATACCACTTTAAGTCACAGCAGATTTCTTTGCGTGAAATTCGGGCTGCTCTCTGCGGGGAGAACGCGTCGCCACAAGTGCAGCGCCGTCCTTTTTTCTGTCTGCTACTATATTTGTTTCCCTATCAGAGTGGCTTTTTTCTACATAATTTTGCCAAGGACAACTCTCTTGTTGCCGTGGGTTCTTTTACGTGCGCTAAATAATGATGTGTAGCACTTTGGACCTCGTTTATCGTCTCATCCGAAAGACTAGCACCCAGACCATCACTCATGGCCTAATGGATGGGGGGGGGGTGAAGTTTTGGGTCCAAACGGGATTCAAACCAACGCACACTTCGACCTGGACTTTTCACTTTTAGGCAGGTGCGTTACCTCTAGACCACCGACCCACTTGACATTCCTGTTTACTGGCTCTTTGTGCATAGCTATCATCATCCACACGGGATGTGGGCAGAAAGCACTGAGATCTCAGGTTGTCAACAACAGGTTTGAGCGACTAAAAGCTTTGGACATTATGACAGTCTATTTGGTAGGCAGGCATAACAAATAACTGTCCCCTTCATTCAAATTTGAGACGAAATTGTTATAGTATATCTAACAATCAACAGTGATTTTTTTAACCTCTAAATTTTCAATGCTCTGACAGGCCTGTGCACTGACACTGTTAAAAAGGAAAAGGAAAGGTGTCCCATAACCTGTGTGATCGTCGGAGAGCGAGGCATCAGAGACCTCAGCTTCTCTAGGGGCCAGCATGTTGAGGGCGGCGCCCATCTCCTCTCCCTCGCTGCTTTATCTTCCCTGACCCTAAAGAGGGCAGGTGCCCATTTACAGCTGGGTGAACTGGGGGGCTGTACTAAAGCCAAGGCACGCAAACGGCCACCCAAACCACTTGATAACCACGCTCCATGCTGCTTAACATTGGCTTGGGGAAAGCGAGTGCTCTGACCACTGAGCTATCCAGTCCCCTTAATATTATTATGATTTTCTAAACGAAAAAAATGTTAGTGGAATGGTGGGAAAAGCATCAAACCCTGGCGGCCGGAAGCATACAGGATACAACAGATTTGGGCATGGCGCATCTGGCACGTAATGTAGTTTCGGTTTACTAGAGGAAATGGAACAACTTGCATTTTTGTTTTTAGTAAAACCGTTTCCTACAACAGACTCCAGTGCAGGACAGCAGCACCTGTCTGGTGTGCTGGTTAGTACTGCAGGTCTCTGCTCAGAAGATGTCAGGTTCCAGCCTCGTGGATGCATTTCCCGTGCCAATGCAAGGGGCCTGCCATCCATGAATAGCATCCCCGCCTTATAAAAATTATGTGCCAAGAATTCCCTCTTTTCTATCCCTCTTTTTTTTCTGCCTTGTTCCTTTTCTTCCTGTCAACCTCTTTCTTGTCTATTTTCAGGACTATTTTTTTGGAGGGGGGGTGGGGGTTGTTGCATTTTCCCGCCTTTTTTCCACAACGACTTAAACACAACTGGTTTTTCTTGATTTTTTTTATTTTTAGGGGCGGCAGAGGGAGGATTTGTTTGTGGGGTTTTTTTATTGCGGTTTTTTTCGTGTTTCTTTAACTCACAGAAATGAGATAAACAGAAAGTTCTTTAACGTGCATATGTGATCGTGTACACAAGAAAGGAGTTAAGGCACTGGTAGGTCTGTACTTTAGTCCAGTTGACCTGGAAGGTCTTGCGCGCACGTTAAATCCTGTTCCGCTTTTCGTAAGAGTAGGCCTTCATGTGCCGGTGGGAACAGCTGACATTTACAAAACTGCATGCACACGGGGACTGGATGTAAAAAAGCACAAGAGTGCTTATCCCATTATCCTCGATATAAAAGAATTAATCTAATCAAATCAAAATAAATCAATAAAGTTACTCTGCAGGAGGTCTGCCCACTGACCTCAGCCGACATATTCTGATTTCAGAGCAGTTTGTTTCTTGTATACAGGATGCAAGTTGGGTTTTTTTCTTCGTGTTTTCTTAACTCACAGAACTCTGAGATGAACAGAAAAGTTCTTTAACGTGCATATGTAATCGTGTGCAAGTGTACACAAGACAGGACTGAAGGCCCTGGCAGGTCTGTTCTTTAGTTCAGGTGACTGGGAGGGGGTGCACATCCCCCATCCCTGACTTCCCAGGACACTGGTGCCGGGATTCAGACCCCACGACTCCCTGGAGGGACAGGGCCTGAAGTCAGGGGGTCTTCACCACTCGGCACTAGCAGCCTCTGTCCTTCACACAGTGGACAGAGAGAGAGAGAGAGAAGAGAGAGAGAGAGAGAGAGAGAGAGAGAGAGAGAGAGAGAGAGAGAGAGAGAGAGAAGAGAGAGAGAGAGAGAGAGAGAGAGAGAGAGAGAGAGAGAGAGAGAGAGAATACTCTAATGTCTGAAATTGAGAGAGAGGGGGAAGAGAGAGAGAGCGAGAGAGAGAGAGAGAGAGAGAGAGAGAGAGAGAGAATGTGTGTGTGTGTGTGTGTGTGTGTGTGTGTATGTGTGTGTGTGTGTGTGTGTGTGTGTGTGTGTGTGTGTGTGTGTGTGTGTGTTTGTCTGTGTGTGTGTGTGTGTGTGTGTGTGTGTGTGTGTGTGTGTGTGTTTAGCTTCGTGACCTGACAGTGGGATCGGCACTGATGTTAATTCCAGAGGAAAAATTCCCTTAAGGTTCAAACCCGGGTCAGCAGATTACGAAGCGCAATGCGCATCACCATAACCACCAGGCCCTGTGCGCAAAACACATGTAGAGCACGTAAAATCCCCATGACAGCAAGGGATGTTTCCCTGGCAGATTTTTTTTAGATATAGAAAACCATCCCGTGACTGAAAATGGGATACAGTACAATGCTTTGTAATACAATTTAAATACAATGTAACACACTGCTATATAATACAATTTAATACAATGTAATACAATGCTATCTAATACAGTTTAATACAGTAATGCTATATAATACAGTGCCATGCAATACATTGCAATACAATGCTATATAATACAGTTCAATGTAATACATTACAATACAATGCTACACAATACAGTACCATACAATATTTATTTATTTATTCTTTTATATCGAGGATAATGGAAACAGCAATCGTATGCTTTTTACATCCAGTCCCCGTGTGTATGCAGTTTTGTAAATGTCATATGTTTCCACCGGCACACGATAGTCTACTCTTACGAAAAGCGGAACAGGATTTAACGTGTGCGCAAGTTGTTCTGCGTGCGTTCGCATACGGGGCCTCGGTGTAGTCTCATCCGAAGGACTTTTGGGGAGAGTGGAGTCAGCACTGATGTTAACTCCGGAGGAAAAATCCCCTCGACCGGGAATTGAACCCGGGTCGTCAAATTCCGAGCGCAATGTTCTGACCACTGGGCTATATACCGTCCCCGCAATACATTACTATACAATGCTACACAATACACTTCAACGCAATACATTACAGTACAATACTAGGCAATACAGTGTACAATACAATACATTATACCATGCCAAATTATGACACAATACAGTACAATACCATTAACACAATACTGCTTTTCCCATTCAATTTTTTTATTCATACTCGATGGGGACGGGACAGCTCAGTGGTCACAGCACTCGCTTTCCCCCAGCCAATGTTAGCAGCATTGAACGTGGCTGCCTATTGGATGGGTGACCGTTTGCGCGCCTTGGCTACAGTTCATTTCCCCCAGTTCAACCAGCTGTCAGTAGGTACCTGCCCTCTTTAGGGTCAGGGAAGGTAAAGCAGCAAGGGAGAGGAGATGGGTGCCGCCCTCAACATGCTGGCCCCTGGAGAAGCTGAGGTCTCTGATGCCTCGTTCCCCTAGGACCACACAGGTTATGGGACACCTTTACCATTTTATCTTTAACTTGACAGAAGGTAGTGATTTGGGCTTCGATAATGATATGTTATGCATCTTGACAGACCACGTGACCTCACAGTGCACCATCCACTGCACTGCAGTCATACACGAGCAGAACAAAAACGATGATCTATAAACAAGCCTGTGAAGCTGATCATTATCATTATCATTATCGTCTTTATTGTCATCGTGCTCGTTGAAAACAAGGCCGACAATGATCTTCATACCAAAGACAGGCCTGAAGAACGACCTGGC
>CM060336.1:51766331-51768831 GCA_030674155.1 Stramonita haemastoma
CTGAAACTTGCAGCAAGCATCCTAAAATTCCAAATGGGGAGTTTTCACACTTCTTTTTTTCCTTTTCTCATGCCCCCATACTACCCATCATCATCACGAAAAAAAAAAATCGGGGATAAAACTACATTTTTTGGGTTTTACACACAAAATTTTTTTTTTTTAAAAGGGGAATAGTATTAACTTTTTACACACGCGGGGGAAAACCATGGACAAAACATTGAAAATCCAGGGGGAACAACTTTTCAAGGGTTTTTTAATCATTAAAAAAAAAAATTTTGACATCTCAATTGAAAAAATCCCCCTAAAAACCTTTTACCAACCCAAGGATCACTCCCCAAAAATTTAAACCCCGTTAAAAAAAGTTTTCAACTGTAGCCCTTTTCATTCCCTTTTTTTTTTTTTTTTTAAATACCCCATACGAAAAATTCTCAAAACTGCTCATTCAAAAAAACCCAACACCACTACAAAACTCCAAAAAAATTAAAACAACCGAGGTTTTTGCTAGCTGGAACAGCTGTAAAATTTTTTAAAAGGGGGGCTTGCGACAAAAGCACCGGGGGACGGAGGGAACAGGCCACTCAATTCGTAGAAAGACATGGGTGTACGGAAAAGGGTCCTGGCCTGGTATTTTGCGTTGTCAAAGGCGCTGTCGCTCCGCTGGGGCCCTTGCCTCCACTGGGGGCTCCGCAAGCAGTTTTTTTTTTTGAAAACCCAAAATAACCCTCTTGCATTCTTTCTCAAACAAAAATTGCCCCTAATTTCACATTCCATCACGAATCGGGCGGCCAACATCTTCTCACCATTTCCTCCTCTAATAAACCCAGCACTATAATTACTTCCAACTCTCAGGGGGTCTGTCCATGGGCCATAGATTTGGCATGGGGTTGCGATCAGTGAATCACTGTGTAGGGGAAAATACTGTGTAAAAAACCCAGTGGGGGTTTCGGGGGGGGGGGGGAATTTTTAAAATTTTTAATCCGGGGGGCGGGACTAAGAGGGGCAGGATTGGGCAAAAAAATTGTAAGATCTATGTACATGAAGATGGGCCGACGTTTCAACTGGGGGGGGGTTTTTCCCTTTAAAAGCATTTTAAATTTGTATATTTTCTTTTTCTTTTTTTTTTAAACAATAAATTTTGTTTTTCATGCATGATAACAAGGAAACCGTTTTCACATCAAATATTTTTTTTAACCCTTTTTTTTTTGGGGGGGGGGGAAAAAAATTACTTTAAAAAAAAAATGTCTTTCAGTGTAAAGGGGAAAAAAAAAATGACTACTTTTTTTTTTTTTTCAAATTCACAAATTTTCCCATTTGGGGTAACCCCCCCACGTTGACATGAATTTCAGGATTTAATGTGAAAAATTGTCTTCTCATGGAAAATTTAAGCATTTGGCAGTCTCCACTTAAAGGTACCTGGAGATCAAAAAATCCCATCCAAATTTTCACAAGAGAGCCCCAAGATTCAAACCCCAACACTTCATCCCCCCGGGACAAGCAATGTCAAACCCCACTCACTATACAGCCATATGTCTGTCTCAGGGGTTTAAAAATTTGTTTTTTCATTCAAAATTCTTCATCTATAGGATTTTGGTTCAGAAGCACAAAGCAAAAAAAAGGATTTTTAGTTTGTCATTTAATTTGGCTGAAAAAAAAACGGGGTTTGGGGGGGAAATCTGTGAACATGACGTACCCCAAACAGCCATGCTGAAAATACAGTTGGGGGTTTTTCTGCGTATTGATTTTGGTTTTTCTTCTTTTTTTTTTTTAAGAGAAATTTTTTATATCCTCCATTAAAAAAAAATTGGCATGTAAACATGGGGAATAACAGGGCATTGAAAAAGTACAGGGGCTGGAATAAATCTTTTCCCAAACTTATTGGTATCTCATACAGAAATCACAACTTTAATCAATACAAGGTAAAAGCCCCCAGACCTTAATATAAAAACTCCGACTTCAGTGGAAAAAAACCAAACTGAAGTTACGAGCACATCTTGACGGCCAAGACTGTCCTACAGGAACAACAAGGAGAGACAAAGGGAGACAAAGGGAATTTACGTTATTGGTTTTTTTGGTGAAAAAAACCTTTGTTTTTTTAAAAAACTTCAGGAAAAACGCGACGAAATGCCAAATTGCTTCCCCTACTCTCGGAATCACATCCAACAAGCACCCCTTACTTACCAGGAATCAAGTTGAATTGCTTTTATCACTGAAAACTTCAAAATATTTTCCCCCCGTACAAAATTTTCCCAAAACAAAAAGAAAATTCCTTTTCCCAAAACACCAGGGGTTTCAACCAAACCTTATAAAATCACTAAACACAACTTCAATCACTAATGACTTTCACATCCCATAGCCTCCTATTCCTTCAATTTCTCTCCCCCCTTCTTCAAGAAATCTCTTTTATTCATCGCAATCCGCATTTCTTCCCCCCTCGCACACTAGGGTTTCGACTCTCCTCCTCTCCCCTTCCTCACTTTACCGTCCATCTTTTATCCTCCCC
>CM060336.1:51771331-51781331 GCA_030674155.1 Stramonita haemastoma
ACAGGTGAGACAGATTACATGTATGATGTATGCATCATTGCATGTTATCAAGATTATGTGCTGAGGTTGGCTAGCATAATCAACATGAAAGCATGAATCTCTGAGCGGTGAGTGACACCAAGTGACCCACGAACAGCACAACAAAACCAAAACTGACAATTAACTAACTTGATTAACCTTTGCTTGACATTAGTCTTCAGTCAGAAACTCCGCAAAAAAATATTTTTTTTAAATAAATGCTAATGCTACAGAGAACCCTTCGACACGTTATATGATAATGGCTTGAAAAAATCTCTATTCTAACATATAATATAGGTCATTAGGGAATAATGGTGATGCAACATGAATGACAAATTATATATAATTCAATAAAGCAAACTTACTATCGCGGCAAACAGTCTAGCAGACATCGTCGTCCAGTAACAAGGTGCTGTACTCTCACGAATATCTTTAGGGCCTCCTATAGATGTCGCTGAAGTGAATAATTATGGGATGGAAATTTAGCCCAGCATTTCCGGCCTTTTCCGACATCCTGCGAACCACGAGTCGACACCATGGCGGACGCTCAGGTTTTGATTTTTATTACAAATAGCTTTTAAATTCTTCTCTTTTGTAAATTTAAGTCTACAATCTTTACTTAAGAACTAGTTGACACTTTAAAAACTTGATAGAATGGTTAGGGAAGGGTTAAATAATCATTTTTCTATGTTCACTGTGAGTTGTACCTTCAGGTATAACATGTGCTTCGCCATTAGGCTATGAATACTCTGCCGGTTCGTTTTGTACTGTAAGCTCTTACATGTTAGGATTTGTTACCATTATATTCGATTTTATCATTATTAACGCAAGGATTGATATATGGGGGTGTATTAGCTGTTTGAAATCATTTGACTTGTTATATTTGACCACCATATAAGATTTAAGTATACAAGTTACATGGATTACAAAGGGAATAGTAGGGATCACTGTGTGCCCATCCAGCATAATGGTCAAGGGCCGTTAAGGCCTTAGTGCACCCCATTCGTTTACCATCGCTTGCGCGGGCCCAACATAATTGCTTCAAGAATAGCCCTATTGATTTACCCCCACTTTGTTCCCATTTGTACATCATCACTACATCACAAACCTTTCCTTTTCAAAAATAAATAAATATTTTTTGTTAATGTTAAACCTTTTTACCACATGTGCTAAGCTTCCAGACACAAGTGTAGTCGGTTCGTTTTTATTTCATTGTTTTATTTCAAGGATAATTGAATAAGCACTCTGCTGTTTTACATTCAGTCCCTGTGTGTATGCAATTTTGTAATGTAAATGTGTCATCTGTTCCCACCAGCGCACAATGGTCTACTTTTCCTCCAAAAAGGGGAGCAGGTTTTAACATGTGTGCAAGATGTTCAGCATACACCCATGCATTGGACTTGGGTTTATAGTCTCTGAAGGACTTTAGGGGAAAGCTGAGTCAGCACTGAGTGATAATACTGATGTGTACTCCAGATGAAAAATCCTCTTGAACAAGATTCAAACCCAAGTCAGCAGACCATGGGTGCATCACTCGGACCACCAGGCTATCCTATCCCCTGTAAATTCTTGCTATAATCAGCACTGGCTGACCCCAGCTGGGGTGGGATGGAATTGAGAGTAGCTGAAGGTGGAAAAAAAACATGTGGGGTGGGAAAGTATAGCAGTTAGAGCGCGGAGGTCATGATCTGATGGCCTGGGTTCAAGCCAATACCAAGGGCTCCATGAGAGGGGATTTTTCCCCCTATATAATTTATAATTTAACACTTTGGTGTCAAGTTCAGACATCATCCCTAAAGTCGTAATGCAGCTGCCTTGGTCATGGGTAAATGGTCGCATACACAAAATTTCACTATTGGTAAACCTTGAAGCTCAGACAGACAAAAATGGGTGTAGAACCTAGGTCTTCCCACTGCACTACCTTTAGATAACTAATTAACCCATTTTGCTTGAGCTGAATTTGTGCTATTGTTAAATCGCTTTGAATTTTGTTGCAGACTGAGAGATCCTACCAGAAGCAGCCAACAGTGTTTTTGAACAAAAAAGCTGTCGCTGGAAAATCAAAGAAGAACCTTCGCTACGTGCGAAATGTTGGACTGGGTTTCAAGACCCCACGTGATGTATGTCCTCTCTCTCTCTCTCTCTCTCTCTCTCTCTCTCTCTCTCTCTCTCTCTCTCTCTCTCTCTCCCCTCCCCTCCCCTCCCCTCCCCTCCCCTCCCTCCCTCCCTCCCTCCCTCCCTGTCTCTCTGTCACGCTCACATACGTGTATACATACACACCAGGGATCATAAAAGTCCTAGCATGATTTGGGGGGGGGGGTCAGCATTTAGGAAGCCAAAAGTATGAGGTGTTATTTAAATAATTGGTTGGGTTAACAAGAGTTCTCCATGTGTTTGAAAACACAAGACAGACAAAAAAAAATGCTTTCTTCAGATCTGTAGTGAAGTAGTTGGAAATTATTTGTACATAATTCTTGCTTTTTATCACCCCTATTTATTTCATTTTAACCATCTTATGTCATGGATTATAACCATTGTTGCCAAATGCAATATAACGGTTAAAAAATTAAAAGCTGAGAGAATCAAAGGTGATTTATTGCCCTTCTTGCGTACATTTTTGTTGGTTGTAAAACGTAAGGGGGTGCAAGGAGTTAGAGGACAACACAAATACTATTTCAAAACAAGGCAGGCATTTTCATTTTCTGTCAACTCTTGATAATACACGTGTTTTATAACATGTTTTTGTTGATGTAATGGCTGTAGTCATTGATAAAGTCAGTGTGATGGATAGCTTCTATGGCAGTGTTTACAGAACAAAAGCTTCAGGCAGTACTTGTCACTGGATACTTTTTTCAGAACCGCTGCTGTAGTCTAGTGGTTAGGGCGTTGGACTCGTAATCTAAAGGTTGCGGCGTTGTGCCCTTGGAAAAGGCACTTTACGGCTATTTTCTCACCCCACCCAGGTGTAAAAGGGGTACCGACCTTGTGTTGGGGGTTAACCCTGCGATAGACTGGCGTCCTATCCTGGAGGAAGTTTATGACTCGGTAGCTTAACGCCACAGAAACCGGGATAAGCACCGGCCTGATGAGGCTTAGGCTCGGGATAAACTTTAACTTTAAAACTTTTTTCAGGCCATCAACGGGACATACATCGACAAGAAATGCCCCTTCACCGGCAACGTCAGTATCCGTGGCCGCATACTGACTGGAGTGGTCCTCAAGATGAAGATGCAGCGGACCATTGTCATCCGGAGGGAGTACCTTCACTACGTGAAGAAGTACAACCGGTTTGAAAAGCGGCACAAGAACATGTCTGTCCACTTGTCTCCCTGCTTCAAGTGAGTACCACCAGCCTGACAGAGATGAGAATTATTCCGTTGTTGTTGGGGGGGTTTGTTTTGGGGTTTTTTTTGGTTGGGGGGGGGGTTTTGCTTTTGGGGGGTTTTTTGCTTATTATTTTGTTTCCTCTCTCTTCTCTGTAAAATCCACACCACAGCGCTGCTCGCAAGTTCTTTGCAGTAGGGGAGATTTCTTTGTGATGTTGCTGGGGTCTTGTCTATTTTGTATCTTGGAGTTGTGAGGTTATAATGTTGTTATAATCCCCTGTTCTCTCCAGCTATGCATTTGGGTATTTGGTTAGAGAATGGGGAGGGAGGTCCTGTCATGCTTTGTATTTTCTGTCTTGCTAGTCCATGCACCTGTCATTTTTCAGGGAAGCGTGAACACTTCCCCCACATGCTATATGTTCTACTTCATGGCGGCCATTGAGTAGTAAAATCAAAATTCTGGGGCGTTTGATACCTGTATTATCTTTCTCCCCTTTGTAGTTTTACCTTTGAATGTTTGTCACAGTTGGTTTTTTCGGGGGTGGGGGGGGTGTCTAGACTAGAGTTTGAGGTTCACAAGTGGTAAGATTTATGCGTATGCGACCATTTTGTTCCCTCACCATTTAGATAGCCGCATTCAAATTTCAGGGATGGTGTCTAAACATCTTTTTGTATGCTGGGTTTTCTTTTCTGCCATCTGTTGCTGCCAGTACACAATGGCTGACTCATCCAAATGGCAGAACAAGATTTTAATGTGTGCATGAGATGTGTGTACGTTCGCACACAGGTTATGAATTTATAGTCTCATCCAAAGGAATTTGACATTCAGTTCCATTTTTTGTCTGAGAAGATAGAAAATAACAGAAAAGTAAATGTTTTGGTTGTTTTAATTAAATATACATTTTATATAAAGATACAGAGTTACAAGATGTTGGTCAACTTATGTAAGATACACTTGATGCAGTATTGACAAAATCGTGACATTTCTACTGGAAACTCCTTGTGATAATCATTTCCCCATGATACTAAAGGGATTTGTGGAAACTGTGCTGAAAATAAGGACTTAAAAGGAAAAGGTGGGGGTGGGTAGCCTAGTGGTTAGAGCGCTGAGCTGGTGATCGACAGCCTGGGGTCTTTCCTTTCAGATACTCTCATTTTAGGGGATTTTCCCCTGGCGAAAACATCAGTACTGACTCCACTTCCCCTTAAAGTCTTTTGGATGAGACTGCACATTAGGGCCAGTATGTGAAGGCACACCCATCATCTTGTCCACATGTGAAAAAAAATGTTCTGCCTTTCAGAAGTGTAGATGATTTTTGTGGCGGTAGGAACAGATGACAAAATTTTTAAAACGCATTCACACAGGTGTCATGTTTAGACATCGCCGAAGTTGGAATGCGACTACCTTGATAGTGGGTAAAAACGGTCACATGCGCAAAAATCACACACACCTTTGATGAACCTTGGAGCATTAGCCAAGGAACAAATAAAGGGGTCAACCTTAGATTATTTTTTTTTTAATTATTCAAGACATAACTCCTTTGCATGTTGAAAAACAAAGATGTAAAATACGGCTCTCAGGGATTCGAAACTGTTATGGCCCGAGATCTTATTTAGTTTTAAACTAGAATGTAAAGGTTGTCTGGTTTCATGTATTTGTGTTATTTCTGTTAAACCATTTTAAAAGTACACTGTTGTGTGTGCAGGGACGTGGCCCTAGGCGACGTGGTGACAGTGGGGGAGTGCAGGCCTCTCAGCAAAACGGTGCGCTACAATGTGCTGAAAGTGGCAGCAAAGTCCGGATCGAAGAAGGGATTCAGCAAATTCTGAAATGTCGTTTTCATGAATAAAAAAAACTGTGTAATGTGAAAGAAAGAAGATGTTTGGTCCCTCTGTGTACGTGTGAGAGAGAGAGAGAGACTTGTGATTTACATCTCAGAGTTCTTGTGTGTGTGTGAGAGAGAGAGAGACTTGTGATTTACATCTCAGAGTTCTTGTGTGTGTGTGAGAGAGAGAGAGATTTACATCACAGAGTTCTTTAGTTCCATGCAGTAATTAAGCATTTTTGACAGCAGCAAGGCATTTTTTCTGAGTTCTTTTGGCTGAATATTTGTTGGGGGGGAGGAGGGGGGCTGTTAAATCATGGAGCTTTCACAGTACATGATTTGACAGTTAATAGCAGACACTCAAATCAATCAGATAGAAGCTTGTATTGATCTGCATTTTTACTGTTGACTGGATGAGTTGGTGTCGGGATCAGAAACTAAATTGTTTTTATTCTTCTGAATGGGGTATTATTCGGCTTGCAGTCTTTTTGTAAACCATTGTAACACAGATCGCATCCTAAGCATGTTCAGGTCATCCACACCACCCACTATGAATGGACATATTTTTAATTTACTTTCAAAAGGTATACCCCTGCATCAGATTTGGAAAAAAATTTGTTGGGTGGTGGTTTTTCTTTATTTCAGAATTCTTTGCTACATGGAACTGAGAAGTGAAACTAAAACAATCTGTTGACTGCTATGGAAAGTGTGTGTAAACAAATTTTCTTATGCTTGATTCTCCATTTTTTATTATTGGTCCCCTGTGAAAGAGGCTACTTACAAGACCCTTTACATTGATGACACTGTTTTCCCAAACGCATCAAGACCTGTGCCTAGTTTGTTCTTAGTAGTAGTTGTTCCTCAGCTAGTGCTGTGGGGCTCACCAATGGTGAGATTTTTGTATATATGCACACCATTTTTACAAACCATTGATAAAGGTAGCCACATTCTGATGTTAAAAGAATAAGCAACAAATGCCTTTTTTTTTCTTCTTTTTTTTAACAAATGCCTTTTTACATCCAGCCCTCTGGCATAAAAAAAAAGACTGAAGAAAAATCAAAACATCACAACATGAAAAATTTCCAAATGCACACAGCATGAAAATAAAACAATTCAGGCAGTGTGGTAGGCGAGTCAAACTAGGCAAGGGCCATGCTCCTCCAGGGAGCAGATTGCATCCTGGGTATGTTGGTGTCATCCATATCACCCACCATAGCTGGCCTACTCTTCCACAAAGCATGGAAGGGTTTTGACATGTGCACGATATTCTGGGTGTGTTTGCTCAGAAAAATTAAATTAGGTGAATGGTTTCACATCTTGGTGCCAATGTTAAATCGAAGGAACAATTCCCTGGACAGTGTTCACAGAGGCTCAACCTAAGTACTTGGCTACCATCATGAGTTTCATGCACTAACCACTATACTCCTTGTAAAAATTAAGTACTAGCTATACTACAAGACAACTCGTTGGCCATTCATCACGAATCAAAATAATTATTCAAAGTCGACAATAATTGAATTATGTGAATCTAACTATGTAAGTGTATATGACGCATTAATTTACCACACACACACACACAAATTTTGAACCCACAAGCAGCATCCCTTTTTCCCCTGACATTCTCAAGTAGCAGCTGATAGGCAAACATTGCTGATCAGATCAACATGTATGGCGCAGCTGGTATGCCCTTTCTTTACATCTACAAGGGAGGTAATGATCTTCCCTTTCTTTGTTAGGAAAGCATTCCAGTTAGTACTAAACAACAAACATAGGTTCATAATGCAGTCACTTGTCACTTAAGGGCATAGATGACAATTTTAAATCAGATGTTAACAGCTCTGATATGGCTTTCCTGGACGGTAGAGCTATAAAGAATGAATAATTGTTATTGCGTCAGAAATGTGTAGCATTGTGTGATCATTTGCACAGGTAACTATGTCGTGTAGACGTGCAGCAAACCTGTGTCTGTCAGTGTATGTGTAAAGTGGTCTCTGTCTTCTGGGATTTATACTACCCTAGCGCTGGGCATCTTAAACTAGTGTTTAACTAACCCACAGGTTGCAAGCAGAATGTGTCACCTGGGGCAGGGGGTAGCCTAGTGGTTATGGCATTGTACTCATATCCACTGCCCATGTTGCATCGGCATTGAAACAATACAACACCACACAGGCAGGAAAATCCACATATGCACAGGAGCAGGTGCACACACACACACACACACACACACACACACACACACACATATGGGGATGGGATAGCCTAGTGGTCAGAACATTGCGCTCGCAAAATGACCACCCGGGTTCGATTCCCGTTTGATATTTTTCTCCTGGAGTCAGTGCTGACTCCACTCTCCCCAAAAGTCCTTCGGATGAGACTTTAAATCAAGGCCCCCATGCGTGAATGCATGCAGAACATCTTGTGCACACGCTAAATCCTGTTCCGCTTTTCGTATGAGTAGGCCATCGTATGCTGGTGGGAACAGATGACATTTACAAAATACTGCATACACACGAGGACTGGATGTTAAAAAGCACAAGAGTGCTTAGTCCATTATCCTAGATATAAAAGAATAAAATTAAAAGGATGGGCAGGATGGAAAAAAAAAGGTTGGGTAAACTTAATCTCTTACCCTCAATAAAGATCATTTTGACTAGACGGGATTGGGCCACCCCTAAGATGGCAGTTGAAGGGGCTTAATCCCCTGGAGTTCGGCTAATTAACATCAGTGACATAAAGTGGTAACAAAGTGCACACCCCACTACCCCCCCCCCCCCCCCCCCCCAAAGTCCTTCAGATGAGACTATAATATAAACTGAGGCCTTGTGTGCAAATACACTAATAACATCATGCAGGCCTACACTGTTAAAAACCTGTTCTGACCCTCAGAAGAGTAGGCTATAGTTATGTGCTGCTAGGAACAGATGAGATAACAAAGTTTACAACATGGCATGCACTTGGGGACTACATGTAAAAAAGCACACGAGTGCTTATTCCATTTTCCTCAAAACAAAAGAATAGATAAATAAAGATGAATAAATAGATAACATCACACACTTGCGCGTGCACAGAGAGAGAGGCGCGCGCGCGCGCGCGCGCACGCAGGCGCGCGTTCACCAAATAAACTTGTTAAAAACACAAACGTGATATTAAAAAAAATATTAATTAAAAACGGTATAAAGATAAGAAAACCGAAACATAAAATATTCATACTATCATAGATGGCAATGAAAGTAGGCCTACACATTATATTATGTGTGAAAAGAGGAGGAAAGTGGGGGAAGATAAATTCAGAGAGAGAAAACAAAATTCAATGATAAAAAAGCTACACACTTTTTTGTCTCTCACATTCGCGCATATGCACACACATATAATGCATGCATATATGTGCGCTTGCACACACGCGCGCGCGCGCGCAAGTCCTGATGAGACTATAAACTGAGGTTCCATGTGCAAACACACGCAGAACATCTTGCACACACGTTAAATCCCGTTTCGCTTTTCGGAAGAGTAGACCGCTGTGTGCCGGTGGGAACGGGCGACAAAATTGATAAAACTGCGTACACACAGGGACTGGATTAAAAAAAAAAAAAAAAAGGAAAAGCACATGAGTGCTTATTCCATTATCCTGGAAAGAAAAGAATAAATAAAAACTGCACACACACACACACACACACACACACACACACACACACACACACACACACACACACACACACACACACACACACACACACACACACAAGGGACGGGATATAGCCTAGATCTAGTGGCCAGAACATTGCACTCGCAATTTGACGACCCGGGTTTGATTCCCGGTCTAGGGGATTTTTCCTCTGGAGTTAACATTAGTGCTGAATCCACTCCCCCCCTCCCCCCCCCCCCCCCCCCCCCCCCCCCCTAAGTCTTTCGGATGAGACTATAAACCGAGGCCTCGTGTGCGAACGGACGCAGAACATCTTGCACTCACGTTAAATCCTGTTCCGCTTTTCGTAAGAGTAGGCCATTGTGTGCTGATTGTATTTTGAAAGATGACAGACTTGGGGGTGGGGGGGGGGGGGGGGGATTGCTAAGTGGTCAGAGCACTCTTTTCCCCATATCAAGTTATATTAAGCAGTGGGGGCTGTACTGAAGCCAAGGCACGCAATTGGTCACCCATCCAATTCGTTACCATGCTCGATGCTGCTTAATCTTAGCCTGGGAAAGCGAGTGCTCTGACCACTGAGCTATCCCATCCCCGAACATTGTATTACGGTTTTTAACAAATAGAATGGTATTGTCTCATGAACACTGTATCATCTTTCTCATGGTAAAATACAAAAAAGCACATTTTAATTCTTCTTTTAGTTGCTAGTGTTGAATTGTAACAGACTGTATGTCACCGTATATCCCGAGGCAAAGTTGTTCATGTTTTATGATCACTACAAACTTGTTCCAGGTTCTAAACAAATAGACAGATATTCGATCGTAAAAAAAAAGGAAAAAATATATCGATAAGCAGATGAAATATTTATTGGTTTGTGTATTGCATCACGTGAGTTTATTTGTTTCGTCATTGGTTGTAATAATGCTGATGGTATGTTGTTGCTAAGGTGGGGATTGCTTTTAGTGTTAGTGTTATTGTTGTTTTTGTTTTTGCCTCATCTTCTCCTTGTTCTTGCTCTTCTTTTCCTTGCTCGACTTGTTAATGCCCTTGTTCTTCTTGTTCTTGTTGTTGTGGTTGGGGTTGTTGTTGGTGTGCTTCTTCTCTTCTTCTTCTTCTTCTTCTTCTTCTTCTTCTTCTCCTCCTCCTCCTCCTCCTCCCTCCTCCTCCTTTCCTCCTCCTTCTCCTCC
>CM060336.1:51790260-51792760 GCA_030674155.1 Stramonita haemastoma
GGGCTTTGGTCTAAATAAGAAACTTTCATTGCAGCAAGAGTAGGAGAGAGAGAAGAATGTGGATGACAGATGGTAAAGGACTGTCATTGGAGGATGTTCAACCACACGCCTCCTAGCTCTAACTCTTAGCCGATACCTCAGTTAATTCATTCCCGTATACATCTGCCTGTCACCCCCCCATGTCTATTTTTTGCCATCTTGGTCCATTCTCCTGTCTTATTCCCCCAGAAAGACAAACTATCACAATTCTCTTCCACGCTGAAGTTGGATGCGCTGGGCCTGACTTGTCAGACGCTTCACGGAAGTGCAAAGGATTTTTTGTTGCACATATGACAGACCATTAGATGTTGGCTGAGCGTTCGATGACGACAAAGAAGAATTCCCGTACAGATCACTTTGAGAAGGCACCCGACAAAAAAATGAATGTTGTTACCATAAGACCTTAAACAATGAATCAAATGACTTGTTTTAATAACCAGATCAAAACGTGTGACTAAATGAAAAAGATTTCAAGGCAATCAATGCCGATGTGGAATCAACCAACCGGTGCTACCCTGAACATTCTTTCTGCGAAATCAACTACATAGCGCTTCGATTTTGTTTGCTTTACATGATTTAGCGCTATATAAATTCCATATATTATTATCATTACTATTACCACTATTATTATTATCATTATTATTACACAGCTTAAAGATGGCTGCAAGCTCAGGAGTAAAGATTGATGACTTTGGACCAATAAAATCTGATTTTGTAACTTTGTAAGACTGACTAACAAAAGGGCAGCCACATGTTTCGTATCTAACACTGATCCGTCAGGAAAGACCTGAAGACAATCTGTTTATATCTAGAGTGATGATGAATATGAGATCTCACACTACTCGTTAAAATGTTGATATAGATATTTTTCATCTTTTTAAAATATCTACATAGTGAAAATGATGATAAAAAACTTTAAGAAATTTCCATTTAGGTATATTTACAAATCCCCTCATAACAAAACTTGGTTTAATTGCTACATCCCTCGGATTGATGTCTCCATCTTTGAATAAGGCAAAACACTAAGTATCAATTGTCTTCTGCAACAAAATTGTATTTGTTCTCTTTGAAAAATCTAGGTCAGACTTGAATTTAATCTCTTCACTTACAAAACTCTCTGCCAAATTTGTTCTAGTGATAATGTTTGCGGCAACTTCACCGTATTTACGTAGCGTGCGCGTGCGTGCGTATGCGCATGCATACACGCGTGCCAAGATGTAGTAACCTTTGCGATGAGAATAAAACAAAACTTAGTGCTGCCTTTATTGCCTGGGCTTCCTCTGCTAAAAAAACCCACCCAAAACAAAACAACGACAAAAAACCCAACAAAAACCCCCCGTCAGGCTTGCATCAGTATTAAGATCTTGCCCCCGGAGTCCGCTAATTTCCATCTCTCTAATCACCAGGCCTTCGCCCCGATACTCTTCATCTCCTGCTGTAACAGCCTGGCTTTTGATGTGTGTGTGTGTGTGTGTGTGTGTGTGTGTGTGTGTGTGTGTGTGTGTGTGTGTGTGTGTGTGTGTGTGTGTTGTGTGTGTGTGTGTGTGTGTGTGTGTGTTTGTGTGTGTGTGTGTGTGTGTGTGTGTGTGTGTGTGTGTGTGTGTGTGTGTGTGTGTGCTGTGCTCTGTTCCTTCTCTTCTCTCCTCTCTCTCTCTCTCTCTCTCTCTCTCTCCTCTCATCCTCTCTCTCTCTTCTCTCTCTCTCATCTCTCTCTCTCTCTCTCTCTCTCTCTCTCTCCTCTCTCTCTCTCTCTCTCTTTGTTTTGTGGTGGTGGTGGTGGTGGTGGTGGTGGAGTGTGTGTGTAGTGTTGTTTTATACTCTTTATACTTTAACATTAAAATGCACCCAGTATTGTTTCTTTCGGTCCCTCGGCTAGAGCTCCGCTGTTCACCAACGGTGAGATTTTTGTCCATGAGACCGTTTTTCCCCCACCATTTTAAGGTAGCCGCATTCCTACTTCAGGAATGATGTCTAAACATGCTAGCAGTGTGTTTGAGTTTTTATATATAAAAAAAACTAGTGATCCGCCCTTTCCGGCACAAATTTCTTTATTACCAAGTAGTGACTGGACATTCAACAAAACAAAACACAAATGGCCTCCTCTTCCTGAAAGCAGAGCAGGGTTTAACATGAGCACCATGTGTTTTGTGTTGGGTTCGCACACAGGGACTCAGTTTATAGTTTCATCCTAGGGACTTTCGTATAGTAGGATTAATGCTGATGTTAATTCCAGAGGGTAAAATCCCCTTGAACGGCTGTCGTAGTACTGGTTTTGAACCCGGGGTCACGTCCATTCTGAACCGTCAAATCTCGAACGCAACGCTCTAACCACCAGCTTATTCCCCCCCCCCCCTCCTCTGTCAGAGGGAGATAATCTACTTACCACCTTATCACATAAAAAACTCAAATATAAATTCAGTGAGGGTTTGTTTTTGTGTGCAGATTTCAATTATTCAGCAAA
>CM060336.1:51800260-51802942 GCA_030674155.1 Stramonita haemastoma
TCCCTCGGAAAAAGTGCAGACGACCACTTCATAGCGCAGGTTTCATTGTCTGTTTAATATGCAACAGCTGGGGCAGATATTAGCAAAAGGCGCACGTTCAACGTGTTTCTGAGTGGAGGGGGAAGGAGGGGAAGGGTGAAGGAGGAGGAGGTGGGAGGGTAGAAAAAGAAGAAGAAAAAAGTCTGAAGTTTCCGTTATGGTCATTCTAACCGAGCCACTTGCTTTTTTGTCTCTGTCTGTCTGTTCTTCTCATTGGTTTAATGTCCGTTCACTACAAGGTGATTTAGACAATGGCACATTCACGTTAAGCATGCACTGAAAAGGGGATGAGGGGAAAAAGTGAAAGGATAAAGAATATAATGGATGATGATAAGTTTATACAATTTCATTTATAGTAACTGACCTACTGGTGACTGGCAAATACTTGCTGCAACTGATATTAGGACATGCGACTCGGAATCATACAGAACACTTTGGAAATTTCCGTATTTTTCCCTTAGATCTATCCCTTTGCTTTTATACGAGGCAATGAGCACAGGGCAATCAAACAGTATATGGTGGACTGATATAATAGCAGAACAAGTGCAGAAAACATTTTTTGAATATTTAGTTTTCCAAGCATTTAGACGTAATTTATGAATTATAATTTCTATATTTCGTGGGCAACACAAACGATTTGAGTGAAATCTAAAAAACTTTAAATGAACAGAGTTTGCAAGAATTGAAATAATGTCAAATGATGATAAACGTAGACCTATACTATTAATCATTATGTCACTTGTACATTCTGAAGCACCGCGTTTTGCCAGAGAATCTGCCAATTCATTCCAGTAAAGACCGCAATGTGATGGCACCCAGCAAAATGTTATCCCAATACCTTTAGAAACAAGAGAATGCACAAGGAACTTGATTTCAAAAATAACATCATTTCTCAGTTTAGAGTCCCAATGTTTTAAAGCCAGTAAAACTGATTTTGAATCAACACAAAAAAGGACATTGTAAATCGCAAGAGAAATATTTGAAATATAATTTAGCGCCATAAGAATTGCGAACAATTCAGAAGTGAATATTGTAAAACCTTTTCCAATACAAAAAGGTCTTTTTACTTTTAAGTCGGGTATAACGAATGCAGCCCCGCACATGCCCGATTCTAAGACAGATCCGTCCGTGTATACTTTCAAGTGGTTTAAATACTGACAATTTACATGATTTTGAACCTCAGTTTTGAGTAGGTTTTGATTAGTGTCCTTTTTTGTTTCTGTGTAGTCAATATCAAAATTTGCATATTTATGTTCCCATGGTGGAATCTGGGGAACTACTGGTAAAACTGGTACGTTTGATATATCGATATTATTTTCCTTCAAAAGGTCTTCAGTATAATTTCTTACGGGCTGCAAAAAAGAGATATTCCTAGCTCTTTTTGGATAATCCTTTTGATTAATAAACATTTCATCGCGAACATAATTTGAAATAGCAAGACTTTGAATGACATATTTAGAGACAGATAACATTCTTTGCTCAGAAAGTGGAAGTAAATGAGCTTCTGTATAAGTTTTTAATGTACTGGCATGAATGGGCACTCCTAGCGCTATTTTAATTGCTTTGCTATCCACACTTTGCAACTTTTTTTAAGAGATAATTTGGAGCAGAAAAATACACTTCTTGACCAGAAATGAGTTTAGATCGAATTAATGAAACAGCAAGATGCATGAGTGTTTTAGTATCCTGACTCCACGGCCGAGCACTCACAATCTTTAAGAAGTTTAATCGTTTCCTGGCGTTTAAAATCAAATTTTCAATATGCATTTTCCAGTTTAACTTGCTAGTTAAATGAACTCCCAAGAATCTGGCGTCTTGTTTGTATTGAAGTGTGGCCCCATCAAGTGTTAATAACGGTAGGGTTTGGGGTTTTTTTCCCATTGTTAAAAAGAACTAGACAAGTTTTTTTCTCCAGATAACTCCAATCCATTCTCTTTCATGTAATTACTAAGTTTATTCAGTTCAACCTGATAAATCTTTTGAACACATTTTATCACTCTACTTTTCGTATTCTTTTTAAGAGAAGTGTTGATCCACATAGCAATGTCATCTGCATACTGAACAATAGTCGTATTTTTTGACAATGCCTGAGGAAGATCATGAATTAAAATAGAGAATAATAATGGTGCCAAAATTGCTCCCTGTGGTATTCCCATATCAACAGATTTAAAGTCTGAATATACACCATTCACTTTGGTACAGATTGATCTTTCAGACAGAAAATCCTTCAAGTATTGAAACATTATGCCTCTAACGCCGATATTTTTCGATTTGTTTGTCTGTGTGTGTGTGTTGTGTGTGTGTGTGTGTGTGTGTGTGTGTGTGTGTGTGTGTGTGTGTGTGTGGTGTGTGTGTGTGTGTGTGTGTGTGTGTGTTGTGTGTGTGTGTGTGTGTGTCTGTCTCTGTCTCTGTCTGTCTGTCTGTCTCTCCCTCTCTCTCTCTCTCTCTATTGTCTCATCTCTCATTAATTCTAAAATGTATAAAAACCAACGTCAATACAATAGTCAGAAGCTTTCTTGACATCAAAGAAAGTTGCCCCCCTCCCCCCCTCCACTGTCATCCCCCAGTACAGCGATCCTGCCTTTAGGTGTACAGGTTTTTATACGCTTTATTTCTCCGAAGTCGGATTGCAGCTACGTCAAT
>CM060336.1:51808042-51810542 GCA_030674155.1 Stramonita haemastoma
GACAGAGAGAGACAGAGACAGAGAAAGAGACAGAGACAGAGACAGAGACAGAGAGATGGATGGAAAACAAAAGTATTGCACATTTCTCAACGCATCATTTCTCACCTGTGTGGAAAATACCCATGCCACGAAAACTAGACTGTCGTTTATCACTGCCAGATGAGTCTGGAACACCAAGGGGCCTCGTTTAGCCGTTAGGCCAGTGATAGCTAACTGTAGAAAGAGGGGGCTGGATAGCTCAGTGGTCAGAGCGCTCGCTTTCCCCCAGTCAAGTTAAGCAGCATCGCACGTGTTTACCAGTTGGATGGGTGACCGTTTACGCGCCTTGGCTTCAGTACAGTTCCCCCAGTTCACCCAGCTGTAAATGGGTACCTGCCCTCTTTAGAGTCAGGGAAAGGTAAAGCAGCGAAGGAGAGGAGATGGGCGCCGCCCTCAATATGCTGGCCCCCTAGAGAAGCTGAGGTCTAATGCCTCGCTCCTCTACGATCTCAAAGGTTATGGGATACCTTTACCTTTACCTTTTAGAAAGAGCAGGGTGCGCCCTACAGTCAGAGAGATCTATATATACATGTGTTCAGAAAACAAGAAGGATGATATTGCCTTGTTTTGATGTTTTGTTTCTTTTTGTGTTCATATATGATTATGTGTACCTAGGTTGTCCGTTCAAAGTTCAGCGCAAGAAAGTACACACAACACACACACACGCACGCGCGCACACACACACTCTCCTCTCTCTCTCTCTCTCTCTCTCCTCTCTCTCTCCTCTCTCTCTCTCTCTCTCTCTCTCTCTCTCTCTCTCTCTCTCTCTCTCTCTCCTCTCTCTCTCTCTCTCTATGTCTCTCTCTTTATCTCTGTCTCTGTCTGTCTGTCTGTCTGTCTCTATCTCTCTCTCTCTCTCTCTCTCTCTCTCTCTCTCCTCTCTCTCTCTCTCTCTCCACTCTCACTTCCTTTCCTTTCTCTTTTTTCTTCTTTCTTTAGTCTTCTCTTTCTTCCCTGTTGGGTGTTTTGTTTTGTTGGAGGTTTTTTTTTCCAAAAGAAACATATAAATTACTTATTTCTTTGAGTCGTGTTTGCTTAGGCCTCTACTGTTACTGTTATGTTCATCTTTTTCATGCCCAGACCCTCTATCCTTTTACCCTGCCCCCATCTTATTTCTCTTTTTTTTCCCTACGGATGCTTTCTTTCATGTGTTAATTATCTGCTTAAGACTGCAGGGGGAAAAAAAACCAACACAGAAAGTCAATTAATTCACTGTACCATTACAAACAGGAACGGGGCAGAACTCAGGAAATTTGAGTCGTCTCCCTTCTCATGGTCGGCCCACCCAAGGGTTGGTCTCAGCGGACGAGCTTTTTTTGTTTGTTTGTTTGTTTGTTTTTCTTTTCTAGCTCTGTAATTTCTTTTTGTTTTCTCTCTTTTCTTTATCTCTTAGTTTGGGTCATCTCTTTCTTGACTTACTTCTTGCATTTCTAGTTTGTTTGTTTTTTGTTTTGTTGTCGTATTTGTTTCAAAGTTAATATTACCATTTTTTTGTTCTCCTCGGGTTCACATAAAGTTGTCCTTTCGTTTTAGAGAAAGGACACATTTTCCTCGATCATTCTCACTATATCTATATACAATATTATTTAGTGGGTAGAACGTTAAATCTGGCCTGTGTAATTGCTTCTCGAAAGCAGTAGACATCAATAGAGTTTATATACTCCATTTTTACAAAATTACTTTTAAATGATCTGTAATTGTCATGACTCTCTTTATCTCTTATAGTCCAATCCCATTGTTGAATGAACATATCTACTAATCTCTGTTTAAACACACCTAAGAAAAGTTTTACATTCCCAGCACCTTGTTGCATCCGAACAATGTTAAAACCTGTTTCACACAAAATTTCTCTCTTTTTTTAAAATCCAGCAGGATTTAATATTTTTATCCAGCTCTAACAGCATGCAGTAAGCAGAGAGAGAGAGAGAGAGAGAGAGAGAGAGAGAGAGAGAGAGAGAGAGAGAGAGAGAGAGAGAGAGAGAGAGAGAGAGAGAGAGAGAGAGAGAGAGAATAAAATGTTTTGTGGAGAAACAACAAAGAAATGAAGAATCATATCAAAGAGTGTATACCAGACCTGCAGGAATTTGAGCCAGAGAAAATCCCATCAGAGCCATACCGATCCTTGGTTAATATCTGAACCAGCATGGAAATTGCCACTTCTCCTTCCTTCAGCTGCCATCATCACTTTATGAACAAGCAAAGAGATTGCCATTTCTCCTTCTATCAGCTGTCATCACCAGCAAAGAGATTGCCATTTCTCCTTCTATCAGCTGTCATTGCCAGCAAAGAGATTGCCATTTCTCCTTCTATCAGCTGTCATCACCAGCAAAGAGATTGCCATTTCTCCTTCTATCAGCTGTCATCACCAGCAAAGAGATTGCCATTTCTCCTTCTATCAGCTGTCATCACCAGCAAAGAGATTGCCATTTCTCCTTCTATCAGCTGTTATTGCCAGCAAAGA
>CM060336.1:51820542-51823042 GCA_030674155.1 Stramonita haemastoma
TTGACTTGAAACAGCTTAGAAACCTGAGTTATTGCGTAGAGTGAGCTTAAGATAGTGTGTTATTTTGTTTGTATCTAAGGTGGATTTGTGTTTCTCTTTGTTTTCTTAATCAGTCATTTTAAAGGATATCAATTCCAGTTTATGCTACATTGTTTGCCCGGATGTCTTTGAAAAAAAAAAAACGCTTGTTCGATGATAAAACTGAAGAATTTTTTTTTTAACTGTTTGATCGAGAGTCAGTTTTTTAAAAGAACTCTACGCATTTTGTCATGAACACATAGGTCTATGTTACTTTCTCCAAACACACGTTTCCTCATGCACGCTGCGTCACAAGCATGGAATCACTGTCTGTTATAAACAGTGGAAAGGATTCAATGCATTCTCATAATTGACGATTTTGTTTGTTATCGGATTCCATGATGTATGGTGGAAAGTATAACCGGTACCTCAGGATTGAGGTTGTAACAGTCACAGTCTGATGATGTGTGAAAACAAAGCCGGTGCTTCAGGACTGCATTGATGTTGTAACGGTCACTGCACTGTCTGATGATGTTGTAACGTCCCTGTCTGCAACAACAAAGAAAAAAACCCTGTTCAGATGAATGTAAAATACTACCACACACACGTACATAGTAACAAAAGAGACTATATCTCTATTCTTTTTTTTTATAATTTATTTACTTATTTGTACCTCCTTAAGTCACTGCAGATTTCTCTGCGTGAAATTCAGACTGCTCTCCCCCACGGGGAAAGCGAGGCGCCACAAGAGCAGCCCCCCCCCCCCCCCCCAAACACACACACACACACACACACACACAAACACACACACACACACCACACACACACACACACACACACAAACCCAACCCTGCAATACTAATTTCTCTATCAGATGCAGAAATTCACAGCATTGTTTATACACTGCTGATGACAGCACAGATGCAGGTGATGCAGTTATTTGACACATTGAGATGGGACCTACAGTTGTTTTCTATGTTCCAAGTTCCAGCTTTGAAATGATGACTGCATGATAACGTAAGGGTGGAAGGTGGAGGGGGAAAGAAGAAAGGGGGCTGAGGATATTTCTCTTTGCGTGTGTGTGTGTGTGTGTGTGTGTGTGTGTGTGTGTGTGTGTGTGTGTGTGTGTGTGTGTGTTGTGTTGTGTGTGTGTATGTGTGTGTGTGTGTATGTGTGTGTGTGTGTGTGGTGTGAATGGGTGTGTGTGTGTATGTATGTATGTGTGTGTGCCTTCACTCGTACACGCGCGCGCGCGTACACACACACACACACACACACACACACACACACACACACACACACACACACACACACACGTTTGTATGTATGTGTGTGAGCATCATCAGTGTAGTAGATCTATATAAACAGTAGACAGCTAGTAGGTGAGATACTCCTACTTCTTCTCCCGCTATCTATATGAAGCGTCTATGGCTCTGTGATAGATAAGAAAGTATGGATGGAGCCCCCTCAACCTCCCCCACCTCCACCCCCACCCCCACCCCCCTCAGGGGAGGGGGCGAAGGTGGGCATTATAGTAACTGATGATGAAGACGACAGGTCTGTGGCAGTAAGAGGTGATAAAGATGTCAGCTGTCTGTCTGTCTGTCTGTCTGTCTGTCTGTCTGTCTTTCTGTCTGTCTGTCTGTCTGTCTGTCTGTCTGTCTGTCTGTCTCTCTCTCTCTCTCTCTCTCTCTCTCTCTCTCTCTCTCTCTCTCTCTCTCTCCTCTCTCTCTCTCTCTCTCCTCTCTCTCTCTCTCTCTCTCTCTCTCTCTCTGTCTTAGTTTTGAGGTTTCCTACCCCTATACTGCTGGTGCCTGACAGAGATTGACTGGTGTCAAATGGCAGAGATTGCCTGGTGTGGGATGAATGGCAGAGGTTGCCTGGTGTGGGATGAATGGCAGAGATTGCCTGGTGTGGGATGAATGGCAGAGATTGCCTGGTGTGGGATGAATGGCAGAGATTGCCTGGTGTGGGATGAATGGCAGAGATTGCCTGGTGTGGGATGAATGGCAGAGATTGCCTGGTGTCAAATGGCAGAGATTGCCTGGTGTGGGATGAATGACAGATTGTCTGGTGTCGTGTCGGATGAATGACAGATTGCCTGGTGTGCTATCAGATAGCAGAATGAAGAAGCAGATGGTAAGATCTAATCCTGTACTGTACCGCTTCTTGGACTGTACTGTCGTGTTATTGTTTGGATTTTGTTGCCGCTGTTGTTGGTGGTGGTTTTTATTAGCTTTTGGTGTGTGTGTGTGTGTGTGTGTGTGTGTGTGTGTGTGTGTGTGTGTGTGTGTGTGTGTGTGTGTGTGTGTGTGTGTGTGTGTGTGTGTGTGTGTGTGTGTAGGGGGGGTTGTTTGAGGCCATCAGTCATCGTTTCTTCTCGTCTCTCTTTTACTCTCTCTCTCTCTCTATGTCCTCCCTTCCTGCACTTCTCTCTCTGTCTCTGTCTCTGTCTGTCTCTCTTTCTCTCTTTCTATCTCTC
>CM060336.1:51824518-51832018 GCA_030674155.1 Stramonita haemastoma
TGGTG
This sequence comes from Stramonita haemastoma, assembly GCA_030674155.1. Taxonomy (NCBI): domain Eukaryota; kingdom Metazoa; phylum Mollusca; class Gastropoda; order Neogastropoda; family Muricidae; genus Stramonita; species Stramonita haemastoma. The sequence continues at coordinate 51,824,524 of CM060336.1, forward strand.
TTGTGTGTTGTGTGTGTGTGTGTGTGTGGTGTGTGTGTGTGAGTTGGGTTTGTTGTTGTTGTTCTTTCCCCCCTTTTATCAAACTTATGTTGTATGGGACTATTTTGATGACAGATGGTGGTGGATTGATGTTCTCAGTCATTCAACCTCATCATGTTCTCATGTTTGCTCTTTAATCATTGCGCCTTTTTTTGTGTGCTTTGTTTTGTTTTTGTTTGTTTATTTGTTTTTTTGTTTGTTTTGTTTTTGTTTTATCATCCAAATCAAAATAATCATTGATTCTTACTCCATATTTTGTTTCTGAATGAGTGCCTTTTTAAAACATTACCTTAATATTGTATCTCTGTCGTATTCCTTACCTGTTGTTGTTGTTCTTTCTCCCCTTTATCAAAATCTTGTTTTATGGGACTTATTTGATGTTAGATGGTGGTAGATCGATGCTTTCAGTCATTTAACCTCATCATATTTTCATGTTTACTCTTAATTATTGCGCCTTTTCTTTGTTTTGTTTTGTTTTTGTTTTTTCTTTGTTTTTCTTGCTTTCTTTATTCAACTCAAAATCATCATTGATTCTTACTTCTCATTTTCGTTTCTGAATCAGTGACTTTATAACATTACCTTAATATTGTATCTCTGTGTTAATTCTTGCCTGTTGTTTGATACTTGGTATGGTTCCTTACTTTTGGTATTTGGATCATTATAATTGTTGATTTTATTTTATATTTTATTGGCAGTATCTCCCCCCCCCTCCAATAAGGATATTAGTTTAAAAAAAAAATTTTCCCCCTTTTATCCAAATGTATGATTTATGTCACATGTATAATTTTTGACAGATGGTGGTGGATTGATGTTTTCAGTTGTTTATTCTCTTCTCTTGTTTGCTCTTTACCTATTAAACACTTTTCTATTCTTTCATTATCAAAATCTGTTATTGTGACTTCTGATTTTTGTCTTCTGATCGAGTGCATTTTTATTACCTTATCATATATAGTGTCCTTATTCTTGTGTGTGTTTGTTGGTTTGCATAAAGCTTTATTGTTTAGTATTTTTTCAACTTGATGTATCCCTGAAAAGGGCGGGGACTGGATGTAAAAAAGCACACAAGTGCTTATCTATTATCTCGAATAAAATATGTTGCCTTGCCTTGCCTTGCCTTGTCTCTCCCTTCCTCCTTGGATTTCCCGGTCTATGTGCTTTGCTGTGCTTCACTTACAGCAGGCAAAAAAGCAGAAACAGCCACCTGCCTGCAATTTTTCCCCTCTGGCAGAAGAGAGAAGGAAGAAAGGAAGGAAAGAAGGAAGGCAGGAAGGAAAGAAGGAAGGAAAGAAGAAAGGATGGACGGAAGGAAGGAAAGAAGGAAAGCAGGAAGGATGAATGGAAGGAAGGAATGCAGGAAGGAAGGAAAGAAGGAAGGAAGGAAAGAAGGAAGGAACTTGGCGCTGAAGTTTTGCCTGTTTGAAGGTCACGCAAACTTTTGCCAGTCAGTCAGTCAGTCAGTCAGTCAGTCAGTCAGTCAGTCAGTCAGTCAGTCAGTCAGTCAGTCAGTCAGTCAGTCAGTCAGTCAGTTGTTGTTGTTGTTGTTCTTCTTCTTCTTGTTCTTGTTCTTGTTCTTGTTCTTGTTGTTCTTCTTCTTCTTCTTGCTCTTCTTGCTCTTGTTGTTGTTGTTGTTGTTGTTGTTGTTGTTGTTGTTGTTGTTTTCTTCTTCTTCTTCTTCTTTTCTTCTTCTTCTTCTTCTTCTTCTTCTTCTTCTCTTCTTCTTCTTCTCCTTTCCTTTTTCTTCTTCTTCTTCTTTCTTCTTCTTCTTCTTCTTCTTCTTCTTCTTCTTCTTCTTCTTCTTCTTCTTCTTCTTCTTCTTCTTCTTCTCCTTCTTCTTCTTCTTCTTCACTGCACTGCACTACACTACACGACACGACACGATACGACACGACACGAAAAGACACAACACAGCACAACACGACACAAGACATAACATGACACGACACAACACAACACATGGCAAGATCATATTTATTTATCTAATTATTCACTTATTTATTTATCTTTTATTTATTTATTTATTCATTCATTCATCCATTCATTCATTCATTTGTTTATCTGTTTATTTGTTCATTCATTTATTTATCTAGATATCTACTTTGATAAAAGATAAAACAGTGATTGAAATCTGTAAAACTGCACCATAAAAATTAATTATGTGCAACAAACGAAACCTTACTTCGTTACCAAACTTTGCTTTAGTATGTATGGTACAGAAGGCCAGTATAAGGGGTATGTAAGCTTACAAAACATACCCTTGCACCACCTTCCCCCTCTCCCCCTCCCCCCCCCCCCCCCTCTATACAGAACAAACTTTGTATGACTCACAGAGGAACATAATTTGAGAATAACTCCTTTTACTTTGCACTTATAGCAAATGAATAATTGATGAAGAAAAGATACAATCGTACTTTTGAATATACAGATATAAAAATGCGAGGGTTAATGACAGTCTCAAAAATATTTTTAAAAATCTGCTTCCAACAAGGAAGTACACACACACACCACACACACACACACCACACACACACACACCACACACACACACAACACACACACACACGCAGGCACGCACGCAGGCACGCACGCACGCACGCACGCACACACGGACGCACTCACGCACGCACGCACACACAGTCTTATAAAGACACACCCACGCAAAGAAGTGACCTTTTACGTAAGCTCCTCTCAATATTTCATATCAAATCATAATCTATATTTCAATTTTTTTCTTTAATCAAGCAAAGAACGAAAAGAGAAAAAAGTGCAGGAAAGAAAATGGTGGTATTTGCCTGTACTTTATATTGTGGACTGAAAATCGAAGAAAAAGACACGCCATTTTCAGAGTTTTCAGTGATTAAGATTAGGATTTCTTTCCTTCTGTGATAAAATCTTCGGGGGTTGTATTCAACTGTTAACAACTTTTTTAAAACAGCTTTTCTCAGCATAATGCACAGTTTGCTTTCATTCATACCTAAGATGGTAAAGGTAAAGAAGGTAAAGGTAAGGTTGTCCCATAACCTACGTGGTCGTAGGGGAGCGAGGCGTCAGAGACCTCAGCATGTTGAGGGAGGCGCCCATCTCCTCTCTCTCACTGTTTTACCTTCCTGACCCTAAAGAGGCAGGTATCCATTGACAGAGGGGTGAACTGGGGAACTGTACTGAAGCCAAGGCGTGCAAACGGTCACCATCCAATTGGTGACCACGCTCGATGTACTTAACCTTGGCTGGGGGAAAGCAAGTGCTCTGACCACTGAGCTATCCCGTCCCCTTAACCTAAGATGACGAAGGCTAAAGGTGAGTGGTAAGGACAGTGAGACTTCAATCCCACGGGTCCATGAAGTCGGGGGTTCGGATCTCGGCAGTGTCTGGTGAATTAAGGGTCGGGATTTTTACGAATTTCAAGTACAAGCCTGCCAGAGCTTTAGTTCCCTTCGTGGATATACACACACATTCAGAAGATCATATGTACACGTTAAAGATCCCGTCACTCATGTCAGCGTTCGGTGGGTTGCAGAAACACAAACATACCGGCATACATCCCCGAAGGGTGACATTTACAAAAACTGTCCTGTGCCTCTCTCTCTCTCTGTGCCATGTCACCACCATGTCTATTTCTGGATGTCATCAAGCCCCCTGGTTGCCGGTCTGCCTGCCACGGGTTCTGTGGTATTATCCTGGCTCTCATTCTCTGCTGCACTGTTTTGTCTAACAGTGGTCTAGAGGTAACGCTCCTGTCTAGAAAGCGAAAAGTCTGTGTTTCAAGTGTGTGATGGTTTGATCCTCGTTTGGGCCGGAAACTTCCCCCCCATTCATTAGACCATGGTCTGGGTGCTAGTCTTTCGGATGAGACGATAAACCGAGGTCCCGTGTCACAAAATTCATTTAGTGCACCTAAAAGAACCCACGGCAACAAGAGAGTTGTCACTGTCAAAATTCCGTAGAAAAAGGCTTATTGCTAAGCATAACCCACAAGTCTTCGACCCTGCTCAGTGGACTAGTTCATCAAACAGTCTTCCATCGGCTGTCAGCTCTCTGGTTATTGTTCCTGGGCCACGAAACTTCAAAACAAAAAACGGTACGGTCAGTCAGAATGTGTAATTGGTGCTGTGCTACTAGACGTTCTGCCTACGCTCAACCATTGATAGCCAAGCTGAAATGCTTTTGCTGGCCATTTCATGAAACTTATAACAATTTTGTTTGTGCGAGTTGTGTAGTTAAAGGCACTTTGACAAAATTTTTGTAATGGATTAACTTTTTGTTTAGACATTTATGTCTGTAGCGTCTGTTATTTGAAAACTTTCTTTGATTGGTATCATAAAACATTTTCTACGCGAATGAAAGTTTTGTTTTACTTGTTTTGATGTGAAAAATATACAGTTTCGGCAAGTGAGTAGAATGAAGACAAGCATTTCGTCAGTTACAGAGTTTTTTTTGGTTTGTTTTGTGTTTTATATTTCCAATTTAAAGAGAACAATGTAATTCCTACTCAATTCCTTTCAATAGTGCTTTTTACTTTAATGTAAGTGTATCAGCGTGGGGTTTTGGATTTGTTTTGTTTTTTGGTCGTCATAGGGATCATTAATCGACATAATATTATTTATTTTTTCTTTTATGTCAAGGATAATGGAATAAGCACTCATTTGCTCTTTACTTCTAGTCCTGTGTGTATGCAGTTTTGCAAATTTTGTTATCCGTTGCCACTGGCACACAATGGCCTACACTTCCGAAAAGCGGATCGGGTTTTAACGTGTGTGCAAGATGTTCTGTGTGCGTGTTCGCACACGGGACCTCGGTTTAGAGTCTCATCCGAAGGACTTTTGGGGAGAGTGGAGTCTGCACTCGAGCACGACACAAAACTCTAGCTTTTTGGTTGGCGCTGCTGGTGTTCTTCTCATGCTTTCAACTCGCTTAGTGAAAGTATAAAAATGCAGCAAATGTTTAAACCGGGGGACGGGATAGCTCAGAGGTCAGAGCGCTTGCTTTCCCCCAGCCAATGTTAAGCAGCATCGAGTTTGGTTACTAATTGGATGAGTGACCGTTTGCGCGGCCTTGGCTTCAGTACAGTCCCCCCAGTTCACCCAGCTGTAAATGGGTACCTGCCCTCTTTAGGGTCAGGGAAGGTAAAGCAGCGAGGGAGAGGAGATGGGCGCCGCCCTCAATATTATGCTGGCTCCCAGAGAAGCTGAGGTCTCTGATGCCTTGCTCCCCTACGACCACACAGGCTATGGGACACCTCTACCCTGCCTTTACCCTTTTATGTTTGAACTGAAAGCATCCACCCCTGGAACGGGTGCCACAGTGGGGGCTGGAACCCGAGCCGTCAGATCACAGGCTTAATTAATTTATAAACACTCTAACCACAGCACAGGGTTTCCCCCCCCCCCCCCTTCTATCTTGACATCTTCCTGAACTCTTTGAGGGGTTTTGAGGTTGATTGTTGAGACAGACAGACAGACAGACAGACAGGAGAGAGAGAGAGAGGAGAGAGAGAGAGAGAGAGACAGACAGACAGACAGACAGACAGACAGACAGACAGACAGACAGACAGAGACAGAGAGACAGAGTGAGAAGAAACCAAAAAAAGAAAAAAGAAAAAAAAGAAACGAACGCGCAGGTAGGTAGTACAGACAGACAGACAGACAGACAGACAGACAGACAGACAGACAGACAGACAGACAGACAGACAGACAGATAGATAAACTGACAGACAAGAGACAAGTGACAGAAAACTCTTATATAATCCACGGCGGGACTCTGAGTACAATGACGTAACTGAAAGCAACAAAAACAAAACAACACAAAACCAAACCGATGAGTCTTCAAGAAAGATGAATGCAAACAGGTTGGCAGTCTCTCATCATCTTCTCTCCTCTACTTTCTTCCCTCTTTTTTTTTTTTTAGGAGAGAACTTCATGGGTGTGCTGACATAAAATATCACAGCTGACAAGCTTTCTCCATCTCGATGTTTGTCTGATATGAATGGGGCAAAAAACCCCACCAAAACCCAAACACACCAGGTTCTGGCAAAATGATGTTGTACCCATTTTTTGGATTACCCCACACCCTCAAACTCTGCAGTCAGGTGAGGTGTACTCTTCAAAACTGTTGGGCTTGAGTGTGAAACTGGAATTATCTTTAATATTATTGTTTTTTACTGTGTGATTTATAATAATGAAAAACTTAAATGGAGAAGAGACACGTTTCTCTGATGGCCTAGAGTAAGATCGCACTTTTAAAAAGAAAACAGTATCACCCTATTCTGGAAATTCTGTGCTAGGGATTCCCTCTTTTCTATCCCTCTCTTTGTCTCTGACTTGTTCCTTCTCTTCCCGTCATCCTTTTTTGTCTATTTTCTGCCTTCTTGCTCCATTTTTCTGCGTTTTTTTCCCCATAAAGACTTAAAAGATAACAATTCTATCCCATGTCGAAGTTGTACGCGCTGCGCTTGACTTGTCAGGCGCCTAACGGTAGCTCAACGCATTTTCACTCATATGACAGACAGCAATAGTAGCTGTCTGAGCGTTCGACGACGACTGCGAAATAGAAGAAGAAGAAGAAGAAGAAGAAGAAGAAGAAGAAGAAGAAAAGAAGAAGAAGAGGAAGAGGAAGAAGAAGAAGAAGAAGAAGAAGAAGAAGAAGAAGAAGAAGAAGAAGAAGAAAAAGTAGAACAACAACAACAAGAAACAAACAACCTGACACTTTCGTACAATCTACCTAAAACACTTTGATTGGTGGTCTGAGTGCTAGTCTTTAAAATGAAAAAGGGAATGAATACTCTCTGTACAAAGTGTATTCAGGGCAAATACTAACACTCACGGCAACTTAGCGCCAAACACTTGGGTGGTGTGTTTTTTCTTGTCTGTTTGTAAAACTCACGGCAACAAGAGACTAGTCCATGACAAAAGCTTTCAGAGGCACAATCTCACTGGCAACTGCACTAGGCTTAGATGAGGTGCCATGCCAAGACTGAGGTTGACATATCCATGGGGGACGGAATAGCCTAGTGGTCAGAACAGTGCGCTCGGATTTTGACGACCCGGGCTCGATTCCCGTTCGAGGGGGTTTTTCCCCTGGAGTTAACATCAGTGCTGACTCCACTCTCCCCCCAAGTTCTTCGAATGAGACTATAAACCAAGGCCCTGTGTGCGAATGCACGCAGAACATCTTGCGCACATGTTAAATCCTGTTCCGCTTTTTGTAAGAGGAGGCCATTATTGTGTGTGTGTGGGAACAGATGACAAGATTAACAAAACTGCATACACACGGGGACTGGATGTAAGAGAGCAAATGAGTGCTTATTCCATTATCCTCGATATAAGAGAATAAACAAATAAATAGATAGATAAATAAATAAATAAACAAACAAACAAAGAAATAAATAGATAGATGAATAAATAAACAAGCAAAGAAATAAGGCAATATGTCTCACACCATCCACATGACCTCAGCCAGCCCA
>CM060336.1:51837018-51838745 GCA_030674155.1 Stramonita haemastoma
AATCGGGTATAGCTATATCTGCTTATTTTTGGGGCCACCCTTATCTTCTGTGATGCTTCTGTCCTGCTGTTCCCACGCCACTCATTCCTCTCTCCCTCCCAGCCATAGTTCATCTCGTCATGTAGCATCATTTGTAGTTTTTTGTATTTTGTATTTCGTACCACTTGATATCACAGCAGATTTGTCTGCGTGAAAATCGGGCTGCTCTCCCCGGGGAGAGCGCGTCGCCACAAGTGCAGCGCCTACCCATTTTGTTTTCCTGTCTGAAACTGTATTTATTTCCCTATCAGAGTTGGCTTTTTTCTACATAATTTTGCGAGGGTCAACCCCCTTGTTGCCGTGGACGTGGGTTCTTTTACGTGAGCTAAATAATGATGTGTAACACACGGGACCTCGGTTTATCGTCTCATCCGAAAGATTAGCGTCCAGACCACCACTCAGGGTCTAATGGATGGGGGAAAAGTTTTGGGCCCAAACGGGGTACGAATCACCGCACACTCCGACCCGGACTGTTAGCTTTCTAGGCAAGGCGCGTTACCACCTAGACCACCGATCCACCCATTTGGTGTCAGAAGTCGACAGGGAGCTTATCGATGTTAGGCTGACTTAAGGCCACTGGACAGAGTGGCCCTGCACTGCTGCTGGGTTCCTTTTGTTCTGAGTTAGCACTCGCAGGACGTCAGCCACTATACCCTCTGCTGGCAGCAACGATAGCTTAGTTGTGGAGCTACTACACTGAGTCACACACCCAACAAGGGTGGTGACCACCGCAATGTTAATTCGAAGGATTATTCTCGTGAATTTCCCACCTCACGCGCGCGCGTGCGCGCACACACACAGTCCGGTTCGAGTCCGGTCGAGTAAATTTTTCTCCTGGAGTTAACATCAGTGCCGACTCCACTCTCCCCAAAAGTCCTTCGGATGAGACTATAAACCGAGGCCCCATGTGCGAACGCACGCAGAACATCTTGCGCACACGTTAAATCCTGTTCCGCTTTTCGTAAGAGTACGCCATCGTGTGCCGGTGGAAACAGATGACATTATTTACAAAAACTACATACACACGGGGACCGGATGAAAAAAAGCACATGATTGCTTATTCTGTTATCCTCGATATAAAACAAAACAAAAACACACACACACACACACACACACCATACACATACACACACACACACACACACACACACACACACACACACACACACACACACACATATATATATATATATATATATATATATATATATATATATATATATATATATATATAAACTGGTTACCTGCACTTGTTTTTCTTCACTGTATTTTCTTAATTTTATATCTATCTATCTATCTATCTATCTATCTATCTATCTATCTATCTATCTATCTATCTATCTATCTATCTATCTATCTATCTATCTGTCTGTCTGTCTGTCTGTCTGTCTGTCTGTCTGTCTGTCTGTCTGTCTGTCTGTCTGTCTGTCTGTCTGTCTCTCTGTCTCTCTCTCTCTCTCTCTCTCTCTCTCTTGTTATATAATAAAGATATTTAGCATCCTTATCAGTAGCCTACACTTACAATCTCTCTCTCTCTTCTCTCTCTCTCTCTCTCTCTCTCTCTCTCTCTCTCTCCTCTCTCTCTCTCTCTCTCTCTCTCTCTCTCTCTCTCTCTCTCTCTCTCTCTCTCTTCTCTCTCTCTCTCCCCGAATGTCTCACCTATTACCATCCATTTTTAGTCATATTTT
>CM060336.1:51841345-51843845 GCA_030674155.1 Stramonita haemastoma
TGTGTGTGTGTGTGTGTGTGTGTGTGTGTGTGTGTGTTGTGTGTGCATCAGCCAGGTACCCCCCCCAAAAAAGACCCCCAATAAAAAAAACAAAACAAAACCCAAAACCAAAGCCCCCCCCCCCCAAACCAAAACACCCCCCCCCCAAAAAAAAAACCAAAAAAACCCAACAAGCAAACAACCAAACAGTGTTGTACAACCCCCCCCCCCCCCCCCCAGAACACAAAGAACCAGAACCAAAAAACTAAATCCCCCCACCCCCCACCTCCGACAAAAAAGCAACCAAACCAAAAACAACCAATCCCCCCCTCCCCCAACCAAACCAACAACAGCAAAATTAACAACCCCCCCCCCCCCCCCCCCCAATTATTTACTTTTTCTTTATTGAACGCTCAGACAGCAACTGATCAAATTTGTTGTCTGTTGTATTAGAATGCATCACGCTGCTGTTAAGCTCTTGACAAGTCGTGCATCCAAGCTCAGCATAAGAGAGAACTGTTCTTTTTTGTTAAGTCTGGAAAAAAAAAAAAATTTAAACTAAAAAAAAAAAAAGGCAGAAGAAGGGACGAAGAAGGTAGAAAATATACACAAAGGAGGTAACGGAAAGAAGAAAAGGAACAAAGCAGAAACCAAGGTAAAAGGTAAAAAGCTAAAGGTGTCCCATAACCTGTGTGGTCGTAGGGGAGCGAGGCATCGGAGACCCCACCTTCTTTAGGGGCCAGCATATTGAGGGCGGCGCCCATCTCCTCTCCATTGCTGCTTTACCTTCCCTGACCCTAAAGAGGGCAGGTACCCATTTACAGCTGGGGGAACTGGGGGAACCGTACTGTAGCCAAGGCATGCAAACGGTCACCCATCCAATTGGCAACCACGCTTGACGGTGCTTAACTTTGGCTGGGGGAAAGCAAGCACTCTGACCACTGAGCTATCCAGTCCCCAAGAAACCCAAGAGAGTGATAAAAAAGAGGAAACTTCTAGCTCACAGAATTTCCATAATGTGGAAAGGTACTGACAGGACCCTGGCATTCCCACGGGAGGAAAAAACTTACAAAAAACAAGAAGAACCAGCACAGCATGTGTTGTGTCTCAGATGTGACCTGTATTGCTTAAAAGCTCTTTCGCTGTGCAGTATATCAGACACCGTTCATTGTGTGGCTGAGATGGAATTAGATACTGCGCAACAGATGCAGGTGTGATAAACTGTATTTGTTTCAGAACACCCTTCCATTATTATTTATCAGGAATGAATGTTCAGCATTGGTGGAAAACAGGACAATGTAGAAGTGCTAGAACTTTACAGAGTGGAGTTATAACGCAATGGGTTTTAATTATAAGTGTTCAGAAGGCATGACGGTTTGCTTTTTTTGCCCTTGGAGGGGAACAAGGGTATGTTTCTGTGCAGACTTGCCAGTGCTTTCTATGGATACATTCATACACATATCACATGATATATAATAAAGATCAGTTACGCTTGGATTACTGATAGGTTATGTGGACAGTCACATTATATCAAAAACATAATAAAAACTAAAGATCTAGTGAAACACTGATTAACTATTGCATTTAGTTATAAATAATACATTGAGTTCTTGGCCAGCATGCATAGCATACATTGTGCCTGGAAAATGACACAGGCTTTGGTATATCCTTGGGACAACTGAAAGGGAGAAAAAATTCCCAAATCCAACCTAAAAATAAACTGGGCACAGTTGAAACTTGTCTTTTTAAGGAGGAGGGTGGCAGGATGGTTAAAATGGCCTGCCAACAAGTATTCCATGAGATTCTGGGTTTGATTCTCAGCCTCACCCTTTCTTCCAAGTTTGATGAAAAAATAGAACTGAATGCCAAAGTCCTTCAGATGACACTATAATTAGTATAAACAGAGATCCCTTGTGTGAATGTACACGAACATCTTGCACACACATTAAAAACCCACTTTGCCTTTCAAAAGAGTAGGCTATTGTGTGCTTGTAGTAATGGATGACAGAGAAAAAAACCTATCGTGCACACAGGTGTCGTGTTCAGACACCATCCCCAAAGTTGGAATGCAGCTACCTGAATGGGGGGGGGGGGGGGGGGGGGGGGGGGGGAGGAATGGTCACACAATAATAAATAAATATGCATAAAGCTCACCATTGGTGAACCTTGGAGCTGTCACTGAAGAACAAAAAACCCCAACAAAACAACCACGAAAAACCTTGTCTTTAGTCTTGTTACTCTGAGGACAACTTACAGCTGGAAAAAAGTTTCTGCATGTATGTATGCAAAATGAATATATATGATATATATTCATATCTATATAATTTAGCTCTCTCTCTCTCTCTCTCTCTCTCTCTCTCTCTCTCTCTCTCTCTCTCTCTCTCTCTCTCTCTCTCTCTCTCTCTCTCTCTCTCTTTCTCTTTTTTTTTCTCACCCTCTCTCTCACCCTCCATCCCTCCCTCTCCTTCCCCTTCCCCCCTGTCTCTCCCCCCATCCCATCCTTTCTCACTTTCTCCTTTAA
>CM060336.1:51851345-51856196 GCA_030674155.1 Stramonita haemastoma
AAAGAAATTGTGACAATTTCCATCCAAACCAGCTCTCCTGGTTGCATCACACCAAGTACATCACCCAAATAAACATAACAATAAAACAATAAACCTTGAAAACAGAACATGAAGTCATTGAATACAAGATAACCAAGAGGACAGCGTTTTAAAGCAGTACAATGACTTAACAGTGGTATCAAGAATACAAACACTGAACAGTAGCACAAGTTTTACAATAGGCTTTCCCCCCCCCCCCCCCCCCTCCCCCCCCCCCCCCCCCCCCCCCCCCTTTTGTTGATAGCATAAAAATATACCTGGAGAGATGGCGTCTGCGATAAATTGACATTAAATTTTGTTCCTTTGAGCAGTCTGAATAGAGGCATGCATTTTGATTCTTTTTAAAGAAATTTCTGAGAGATGGACTAAAGAGAGATCAGAGAGACAGAGAGAGAAGAGAGGAGATGTTCACCAGATTGCTGCAACATCAGTTTGTGTGTCAAAGCCTGACACTCTGACTGAAACTAGTTTCCCTAGATGTCTATCTATTTTGCAGTGATAATGTCGGTCTGCTGCTATGCTCGTCTGAGTGGGTTTGTGTATGTATGTGTGTGGGTTTGTGTATGTATGCGTTTTTTAATTAACAGTAAAGCATCTGGATCATTCATAACATATGGGATACCCCAGAAAATAGATAATGCAACAGGATCCTTTTTATACATAGTGACATATTCATGTTAACCTTCATATCACAGCGGGTTAAGATGCCAGATGAGGAAGAATGTACTTTTGTTGAAAAACCAATATTACTCAAACTCAGAATAAAACTGAAGAATTGTGATTATATATATATTGCCGTTATTGGGAGAAGATTATGTCATAAAGATACATGTATCTTTACGACATAATCTTCTCCCAATCTATATGTATATAGAGGTTCAGAAAGTCAGGACTTATATTGGGTGCATTTTTTTTTTTATCGACGTGTATACAGAATGGAAATGTTAAAAAAACTGAGGAGTAGGGTGAAAAAAATTTAATGGGTGTATCAAGGATATTTGTGTGTGTGTGTGAAAGAGGTGGTGTATACAGTTACACATGTGTGTGTCTATGATAAGTGTGTGCATTTTGCATGTTTGTGACTTATAGTTGTAGTAAGTTATAATCTTTGCTTGTTTCTTTGTTATTGTACTTGTGTGTGAGTTGGGGATGGTGGTGGTGACAGTGTCTGTTAGTGTTAGAGAAGCACATTTACCACTGAGCCATAATGGTAGCTTTTTTTCTTTCTTTTAAAATTAAAAGGTTTTCTATACCTAACACATAGCCCCCCCCCCCCAACACGCACGCACGCATGCACGCAAACACACACACACACACACACACACAACTCACACTCACACACACACACACTCCTCCCTCCCTTGCAGAATTCACATTTTGGGCGTAATTTTTATCTTAAGTTACATTGAATCTTTTCATGATGATTGTTTAATGTTATCTGTTTTCAGAAAAAGTAGGGTACATAATGACAGCGTTACTCGCTGTAATGTTATAGTGCATTGTTATAGATATGTGGGAGAACAAATGCAATCTTTTGTGGCGTTTTATTGTATACATCTATAGATTTTAGGTAGCACATTTATAGCAGTCCATATATATTGTAGAGCTTTTATTTGGATGGATTTTTTGCTTGGTCTATTTAATGGGATGCATTTGTGTGTCCTGAAGTTTTGAATTTGTTAGAGTGTTGTGTTAAAAAAAAAAGATTATATTATATATATTTAATATATATATATATATATATATATATATATATATATATATATATATCAAGTAGCAACTATAGGATGGATGGCATGCATTCATACATATGCACTTGCACTCACTCTCACACACACAAAACTGCATAAAAAGGTAAAGGTAAAAACTGCTTACTAGATGTAAATAAGTACATTAGTTCTTATTCCATTATCCTCAATATAAAAGACTAAATAAATAAATAAATGAAATAGATAAATAAATAAACACACCTTTTCTAGGTCTGGATTTTTTGGTTCTTTTTCAACGGTTAGGACATGAATACGATGACTTTTGGGGAGCAAGATATTGACAGTGTTGACATTGACGCCAAAGCCAATACACATGAACAAATGGCATTGGCACTGACACAGGCACAGCCAAATATTGAATCAAATATGTGTGTGTGTTGTGTGTGTGTGTGTGTGTGTGCGTGCGTGTTGTGCGCGCATGTGTTTGTGTGGTGTTTGTGTTTATTTTTGTTTTACTTATATTTATTTTTAAAACATACTTTAAGGCAATGGAATGAACACTTGTGCTTTTAGAAAAAAAACAAATTAGTGTGTGTGTGTGTGTGTGTGTGTGTGTGTGTGTGTGTGTGCACGCACATAAGAGCACCGACAGAAAAACACAGCCAAAACTGCTTCAATAGAGTGCAAATATTGATGGCCTTTCTCATGAGGACAGTGCTGCAATACAATAACACAGCACTGACACTACCCTGAAGAACAGTCAAATGTGTGTGGTATCCTCATCATGCACATGTGTGGCCTACACAGTTGAGGTGTGTTGCATGTGGCAAGAAGACCATGTGTCATTCAAAGTTCAAGGTTGAAGGACATGACCTATGCTTTCAACTGTATCAAACGAAATGACAATGAATCCATTGTTATGTTTATCCTGCAGTTCATTTGAAGCCAAAATCACCACAAAAGAAGAAGAAACAGTGAAAACATCAATTTGAGTTTCTGGAAATATGTTTTCTCCCCAGAATACTGTTTTGTTCCGTAGAAATTATGAAAAAAATGCATAAACTTTAAAGTCTGTCCCGAGCCTAAGGCTCATCAGGCCAGTGCTTTTCCCAGTTTCTGTGGCGTTAAGCGACTGAGAGTCATAGACTCCCCCTGGATAGGTCGCCAGTCTATCGCAGGGTTAACCCCCAACACAAGGTTGGTACCCCTTTTACACGTGGGTGGGGTGAGAGAAAATAGCCGTAAAGTGCCTTTTCCAAGGGCACAACACCATAGCCGAAAGCTGGGATCGAACCTGCAACCTTTAGGTTATGAGTCCAACGCCCTAACCACTCGACTACAGCGGCGGCTGAAAAAAATGCATATTTTCCTTTTATCACAGCACTTTTTGCCTGAAGTACAGCTTGTTGCAATTAATCTTTGTTTAAGGGTATGGTTTTAATAAAAGTCAGAACAACCTGAATATTGTGCTTATTGTGTAATGTGAAAAGTAAGAAAACCTCTACCCTCTCGTGCCCACTGTCTCAAAAAGTGGGACAGGCATATTTTGTCCTCTATATCACTAAAATCAAAAGTTTCTGTTCAAATGAGTGTCAAATACATTCATAACAGATGTAATGCAATAAGTATATATTTGCAACTTTTCTTTGAAAATAAAATTTGGGCATATATTGGTTAAGGCTTGTTTACTCTGAGGGGGATGGGTAGACCAGTGGTCAGAACATTGCACTTGCAATTTGACGACCTGGGTTCGATTCCTGTTCAAGGGGATTTTTCCCCTGGAGTTAACATCAGTGCTGACTCAACTCTCCCCAAAAGTCCTTCGGATGAGACTATAAACTGAGGCCCCATGTGCTAATGCATGCAGAACATCTTGCGCACACATTAAATCCTGTTCCACTTTTCGTAAGAGTAGGCTGTTGTGTGCCAGTGTGAACAGATGACAATATTTACAAAGCTGCATACACTCAGGGACTGGATGTAAAAAAAAAAGCACATGAGTGCTAATTCCTCTATCCTTGATATAAAAGAATAAATAAATAAATGAGGTCAGCCTGTTCACAGTGTCAGTATAGTATATACAGTAAGTACTACAGGGCTGAACTGACCTATAGTATAAACAAATTGCACTCAGCTTGGACTCTGCTGGTGTGTCAGTGTGGAATGATGAGATCTGTTCTTTGTTCTTTGGCCCCTCCCTCCTCTGTATAGTTAGTTCACTGAGAAGCAGTGAAAAGATTTTTTTTTTTTTTTAAACGAATGGTAGGAGCTGATCATGTCATTTTATTTTCAAGATAGCATTTTATTTGACAGTCTTTCTTTTCTTCTTTTTTTTATATAAAAAAATCATCAGTAGGATGGTGACCCAGAGATGACTGCCACTGTTGGCTGGATTAAAACTGAATTTTTTGTTTTTTTGGGGTGTGTGGTTTGATTATTGGTGGGATGGTGTACATGGCAAATTGGAGACTGGTATGGCAGCTTAGGTTTATATGGCTCCCATTATTAGCTGGACTGCAATTGGCAATTTTTTTTCTTTTTGGTGGTGGTGTATGCGTATACATGTTCCAATGTTAGCTGGACTATATTTGACATGAAATGGTTTTTGTTTTGTTTTCGTTTTTGTTTGGGTGTATGCTTGGGATAGCTCAGTAGTCAGAGCACTGACTTTCCCCAAGCTAAGGTTAAGCAGCATTAAGCGTGATTGCCTTATAATTGGGCGACTGTTCATGCACCTTGGCTTCAGTCCCCTAGTTCACCCAGCTATAAATGGGTACGGGAGAGGAGAAAGGCCACCGCCATTAGTATGCTAGCCCTCAGAGAAGCTGAGGTCTCTAGACCTCTCTCCCCCCAGTGACTGTATAACTAAGGTTAACCCTCTTACATTCAGACTCTGAACACAAATTGCCCTTAGATTTCGCATTCCATCACGAAATCAGGTCAGGCACACATGCTAGCTCGCCTTTTTCTCCTTCTAAGTACATACCAGCAGCTATAACTACTTCCAGACTCTCAGCAGGCTTTGTACCTCTTACCTGATAGAGCTTTGACATGTGGTAGCAATTAGTGATGGAAAAATAATGTGTGTAAATCCTGGTTCAGG
>CM060336.1:51861296-51866296 GCA_030674155.1 Stramonita haemastoma
AGGGTGGTGCAAAGCTAAGCGCACATCCCACGAAGGAGAGGGGCAAGAGAGGAAGAAATACCACCGCTAATGAATATACCTGGCTGTAACAAAGTTGGCCCCCAAAAAACCTGGGATCACAAAACGAACTC
The DNA here is from genome assembly GCA_030674155.1 of Stramonita haemastoma. Taxonomy (NCBI): domain Eukaryota; kingdom Metazoa; phylum Mollusca; class Gastropoda; order Neogastropoda; family Muricidae; genus Stramonita; species Stramonita haemastoma. The sequence goes on from CM060336.1 coordinate 51,861,428, forward strand.
AACTCCAAAGACTGCTGTGAATAACTTGAAAAGTTTTCAAAACAACGCGCTGAAACTATGCCGGTCGTTTGTCTCTTTTTTTCCGTTTCTCTTAGTTTTTGTTGTTGTTTTTTGGTATTCTTTCTTTTTTGAAAAAACAACAACACACATAGTCACCGTTTTGGTATATATGCCAGGGTTTTTTTGGTGGTTTTTGGTACTGTTCTCAAATGTTGATACCTGTAAGAAGAAGAATAATTATCGTCGAGCGTATTGCCATGGATTTAATGTTCTCATCCTACTAAAAGTATCATAAACTATGTTTTGAGAGCTATTAATGAAGTCAAATTTTGCCTCCTTTGATTTTTTCAAGGCCTTTGATATCATTGCTTCAGTGTTTTCAGGATTGAGAAGACACATTACAAGTTTGTTTAAATGTTCAATAGCTGGGTTTTCTTTCTTTCTTTTTCATTTTTATGGTCAGTTGATATCTTTGTTGTTTGGTGGCTGGCAAGGCTCAACGCTAAGCCCGTTATCATTTTGTTCTCAGTAAAAGCATATGATTTTTTTGTCTCCTCAGGCGTAACATCTTTCTCTGCTGATTTTTCTTGAAGAATGACTGACCAAAGACCTTGAGAAAAAAGTTGTGGTTAAATGAAAAAGAACGTGCGAACACACGCATCAAACAAGGAGATGACAGGTAGGAAAGACGAAAGCAAACAGACTACTAAAACAGAGGGAATTTGTAGCACAAAAGCTCCAGTGGCCCGATAAATATCTATTTATCTATTTATTTATCTATTTATTCATTTATTTATATTGAGGGTAATGGAATAATTACTCATTATGCTAAAAGAAACGTTTATTTTTTCTTTTATTATTTTTTTAAGATAAAGAAAATAACTGTATACGATTGGAGTGTACGGCACAATAACTCCATATGTCATTTATCATTTCTCACTTTTTTTCGATAACAGGTACCACAAATGATATAATCTGATCATCCACAAGCTTGTTATCGACATTATTTTTTGTGATTGATGAGTTTGACATAATATCTAAACCTGCATGCATTTTACACTATATTGTAGTGTGTATCAGATTATTATTTAGAAAACATCATAAGTGCATTGATTCGGTTCATACTATTCTTGTGCACAAATTCCCTGGTGCAAAAGGTGACAACCTGAACAAAATGTTACATCTTTTTTCCTTATTTTATCACCCGAAAAATCTCAATATTCTTTGTCCGAAAGAGGGTCACACATTGAAATAACTCCCTTTTTATATATTACACCACTGCTCACTGTTTTAGAATAGCCTAGCAAGTGTTTCTTTGAAAAACATTCTCGCTTTCTTTTTAACATTCTTTCTGCTTTCATTTATTTATTTATTCATTTATTTATTCCTTCCTTCCTTTATTTATTCATCTATTTATTTTTGGTTCTATATCGAGGATAATGGAATAAGCACTCATGCGCTTTTTTACATCCAGTCCCCTTGTGTATGCAGTTTTGTAAATTTTTGTCATCTGTTCCCACCGGCACACAATGGCCTACTCTTCCGAAAAGCAGAACATGATTTAACGCGTGCACAAGATGTCCTGCGTGCGTTCGCACAGGGGACCTCGGATTAGTCTCATCCGAAAGACTTTTGGGGAGAGTGGGGTCTGCACTGATTTTAACACCAGAGGAAAATATCCTCTTGAACGGGAATCGAACCCGGGTCGTCAAATTGCAAGCGCAATTTTCTGACCACTAGGCCACTAGGCTATTCTGCTCCCCCTCCCCCTCCTTCTGAGCATTGAGAAAGAAAGCCAGAGTTTTTGTTCCCCATGAAATCTGGCATTTTGAGTTTTTGTCTGGAGGTATTCTGTGCCTGCCCATGTCATGCAGGATTTGCTAGTTAGCACTTTCCCCTCCTTCCCCCTTCTTCAGATGAGACAGACCATAAACCGAGGTCCTGTGTGCGACCGCAAGCAGAACGTCTTGTGACACGTTACACACCTTTTCCATCTTTCGGAAGAGTAGGCTGTTGTGTGCTGGTGGGGAAGGATGACAAAATTTACAAACAACATGCACACGGGGAATCGATGTAAAAATAAAAAGCATTTGAGTGCTTATTCCATTCATCTCGAAATAAAAAAAACAACCATAATTATATACATATAAATAATGTATAGACACATATAAACACTCTCACTCTTCACTCTTCTGGCAAGACTGACAAAATCAAATTACAAACGAAAGCATTGAAACTAAACAAACGTTCTAACAAACAGACAGACATGCAAACAAACCCAAATCAACTCTGACACCTAAATTGCCCTTTGCCTCCTGCCCCCTTCTCTATCTGATTGTTTCTGATTATCTCTGTATCTTTGTCTCCATAATTATTCATTTTACACACACACACTCTCTCTCTGTCTCTGTCTCTGTCTGTCTGTCTGTCTGTCTGTCTGTCTGTCTGTCTGTCTCTCTCTCTCTCTCTCTCTCTCTCTCTCTCTCTCTCTCTCTCTCTCTCCACACACACACACAAAAGCACACACACCACACACACACACACACACACACACACACACACACACACACACACACACACACACACACACACACACACACCGAGTTAAAACGAAACGGGAAGCATGAACAAAAACTACAAGACAGTGTCCTACTGTATGCTAAGGATAACTTTAATGACTCAAAGTTTTGATCAAGAGGCAAATGTTTCCATGACTCACCTATCACATCCGTATGATTTTCAGAATGAAGTTATTTTTAATGGCACATTAATACTTTCCAATAGGAAATTCTCCAGAAATAAGGGCATACGTTGTTGCTCACATTTGATAGAGCCCCCCCGGCCCTCCCCCGCAAATTGAATATTTATTGCCTTTTGGAGCCTATCTCCCCCTCCTCCTGTCCTATCTCCCCCTATCCCCTCCTCCTGTCTTATCTCCCCCCTCCTGTCTTATCTCCCCTATCTATCTCCCTCCTGTCCTATCTCCCCCCCTCCTATCTCCCCCCCCTCCTGTCCTATCTCCCTCCTGTCCTATCTCCCCCCCCCTCCTGTCCTATCTCCCCCCCCTCCTGTCCTATCTCCCCCCCTCCTGTCCTATCTCCCCGCTGTCATGTCCCCCCCTCCTGTCCTACCCCCCCCTCGTGTCCTACCCCACCTCCTGTCCTATCTCCCCCCCCTCCTGTCCTATCTCCCCGCTGTCATGTCCCCCCCTCCTGTCCTACCCCCCCTCCTGTCCTACCTCCTCCCTCCTGTCCTATCTCTCCCCACCCCTCCCCACCCCCTGTCCTATCTACCCGCGGTGGTGGCGGCCTCCTCCCCCTCCTCCCTCTCATCCAGGCACAAACACAGGAAGATAGACAACACATCTCCTCCAAAGCTCAGAGGATTAGAAGTTAGGGGGAAGATCCCTCTAGAGATCTGCCATTCCTCCTAACTCACCTCAAGTTACTGCAATCTAATTTTTATGGCATGTTATCAAACAAATAATTCCAAACTTTGAAGGTGTTTTCCTATATTAGTTTGAAAATGAAAAAAAGATATATGTTTACAATCATTTACTTCATCTTGCACTTGTTCAAGACAGGTAAACAGCAATTCCTACAATTTCATATAAAAGTTGTTGCTTCTTTTCCATGATATGGCAACTTTTATCTGGACTTCTAAGCAACTTTAAACAATTAAAAAGGATTGAATTGTTTAAGATAGTCTCTGAAGGGGAAGTAATATTGATATGAAATAGCCACACAGCATATGTGTGTGTGTGTGTGTGTGTGTGGTGTGTGTGTGTGTGTGTGTGTGTGGTGTGGGTGTGTGTGTGGGTGTGTGTGGGTGTGTGTGGGTGTGTGTGTATGTGGGTGGGTAGGTGGGTGCATGTCTGTTTATTTCTCTTTCTCTATTTCTGGTCCATTGGTCTGGAATTCCCCCCCTCTCTCACTTCGCTAAAAGCCTACTTATGACAGTTTTCAATCCAGTCTCAAGATATACTTATTTCAAACATAAAAATTTCTCCTTCTGTTTCATTTCTTATCTGTCCCTGCATTGCCCCCAGATAACAAATTTGCCAGTGGCAACTGTCTTCAAACTGTAAGTTGTTTTACCTGTGTTAATTTATGCTGCATGTGTTTGGAATTTCTAATACATTCTATATACTGATAAAACGTAAAATTATTTTAAGGCAATATTACTCCCCTTCAAAGGCTGTCATCACAGTTATGTTCCTTTTTATTGTTTGAAGTTACTCAGAAGTCTAGAGGAAAATCTGTATCAAATGTAAATGAAGCAGCATTTTTAAAATAATAAAATTGTAGACTGTGCTGTTTACCTGTTTAAAACATACATGGTGACAAGAAATGTTTACGATTATTTTTTTTTTCAATTTCTGATCAGACATGGGAAAAGAACCTGTAAAGTGTGGAATTGTTAGTGTAATAATATGTTGCAAAACTATGAAGACAACAACTTAAGCTTTGAATTAGGAATGGCAGATCTGTACGGGGATCGCCCTCTAACTTCTATTCCTCCGAGCTTCGGAGGAGATATGTGTTGTCTATCTTCCCATGTTTGTGCTTTTTTAAAATTCTTTTTTGGAGATGAGGGGGAGGGAGAGGAAGGGGATAAGTAAAGAGGGGAGGAGATGGGATAGACAGAAGGAAGGGGGAGGAGCAAGGAGGGAGAGGGGGATAGAGATAGGTGGGGGGGGGGGGAAGGAGGAGGGAGGGGGGAAGGGGAGTGGGGGGGATGATGGGGAAGAGGTAGGGGGGGAGGTAGGGGGGGGGGGAGGGGGATGGGTGGGGATTTTAAGTATCAAAATTGGCCATTTTCAGGAGTCTTGCATAACTTCACTGTTTACCATAACTCCCAGGGGGCACA
>CM060337.1:7500-10000 GCA_030674155.1 Stramonita haemastoma
GTAGTAGTAGTAGTAGTAGTAGCAGTAGCAGTAGCAGTAGCAGCAGCAGTAGTAGTAGTAGTAGTAGTAGTAGTAGTAGTAGTAGTAGTAGTTAGTAGTAGTAGTAGTAGTAGTAGTAGTAGTAGTAGTTTGATCCCCGTTTGTGCCCGAAACTTTTCCCCCATGCAGAAGAAAATGAGTGGTGGTCTGGATGCTAGTCTTTTGGATGAGACGATAAACCGAGGTATCGTGTGTTATACATAATTATTTAGCGCGTGGAAGATCCCACGGCAACAAGAGAGTTGTTTCCCTAGGAAGAGCAGACCGATTTTCATGCAAAAAAATCTGTTAGTAAAAGTGGTATACAATGCAATACAACACAAAACAAAACAACACAATACAATGGTAAGATTTTGCGTATTAAAACCTTTTAACTATAGATTGAAGTAGCAGAATTCTGACTACAGGTATATAATCATTAGCACATAAAATAGCATCACTGCACACACACACACACACACACACACACACACACACACACACACACACACACACACACCACACACACACACACACACACACACACACACACACACACACACACACACTACTAAACAACTTAAGTGGATGGCTTGATGAAAAAAAGCAATTGCACTGCTTACTCAATGTACCATCTGGAAATAAAAGTTTGACTTTGACTTTGACTTTGACACACACATGCAAAATGCACCGACACATGTCTGATTGCTAGAAACTTTCATTTCTGATCAATATAAAAGATTCTATCCTTACTAAACTTTTTCCAGCTTCAGTTTTCTCCTTTTCCAGTAGTGCGTGTACACGAAAACAAATGTGCTCATTTTCAACTTGCGTGTATCAAACAAACAAAAAAAAGCCAAGACAGGTTTTTAAAGTTAATTAATTTATTGACAATTTTCCGGAATGTCAATGATGGCATGAGAAACATTCTAGCACGCATGGCAGTGCACTGGAAGGGAAATTCTTTGATTACACACTTTTTTTTTTGCTGTCATTCCAGCGAGAAATGAAGGAGAGCTTGATTGGTAGCAAATGGAAGGAGTACACTGGTAGAATGGGTTACAACTTCAAATGCAATCTACGGTGTTTTTTTTGTTTTTTTTTCAAAGGGATGTCCATGCCTAACAAAATGGGACATGCTACACTGTCTCTGCTGAAACGAGCCACTGAAAACATGCATCAACATATGGTTAGCACATTGAGGTGGACTGGGTGCTAGTCTTTTGGATGAGACGGTAAACTGAGGTCTCGTGTATTATAATAATTATCTGGCGCACGTAAAAGAACCCATGGCAAAAAGGAGTTGTCCCTAGCAAAATTTTGTTGTGAAAAAGCTACTCTGATTCAGGCGAAAAAAGAAAAAGAAAAAATGGGTGGCGCTGCTCTTTTGGCGACACGCTCTCCCCAGGGAAAGCAGCCCTAATTATTTTCACGCCAAGAAACCTGTCGTGACTTAAAGTGATACACAATACAATACTATACCTTGTGTGCATGCCGATAGTTTTGTATTTCTTGAATGCTGACACGAATTATAGACGCTAAAACGTACTTAGTAAAATAGTGTGTGTGTGTGTGTGTGTGTGTGTGTGTGTGTGTGTGTGTGTGTGTGTGTGTGTGTGTGTGTGTGTGTGTGTGTGTGTGGTGCGTGCGTGTGTGTGTGCACGTTTGAGTGTGTGTATGTGTATGTGTATGTGTGTGCGCGCGCGCGCGCGCGCGCGTGCGTGCGTGTGTATATGTGTGTGTGATTATGTGCTTATGTGCAGATGTGCTTACCTGCGTGCGTACATGCATGCATGCATGCACGAATACGTAAGTCTATACTTCCATTATACATGCACGTGTAGACATTTGGTTGCTGTTTTCGACGGCTTTGAAAAAATTGCGATAGCTGAAAATGAGTGGGGATAGCAAAGAGGGATAAGTGGATTTAGATTGCACAAGTTTTACCGACTTTTTCCTAGTCAGTAAAAATCGCTTGCACAATTTTTCAAGCTCCAACCAGTGTTGCCCTTTTATAGAAAGATCGTAGCTCCTTTCACATTATAGATAAGGCGGTAGTAAAAATAGTGTTATTGGTAGAAGGAAGTAGTAGTAATAGTAGTAGAGGTAGAAATTTGAAATGATAGTAGCAGGTGTAGTATTGCAGGGCTAACTCCAACTCCAACAGACAAGAGATGACACACACAAATGCCACCTATACCACATAGATTGGTCTTCCTACATGGGTATCTACCGTCACTAGCATTACTTTATGGCAAACGGCAGATGAGTGTGTAAAATGTATACAAAATCAAAGCGCTTAGTAACAGGTCATCCGATGAAAACACTTTAACTAATAGAATACTAGGTAATGTATTGCACTTCTATGTACTCTTGGGAAAAAAATGGACAACATACATAACATCGATTATATGTTGATACTTGTCCGAAAGCTTAAAACGTATTTATTTCGTTAAAAACTGTTGTCCTTGTTGAAACTGTT
>CM060337.1:20972-25972 GCA_030674155.1 Stramonita haemastoma
GCAGAATAGGGATTCAAACAAGCAAAAATAATCAAAGAAGGGGATGACAGTAAGAAAAGAAGCACAGAAGAAACAAATAGAGGGTTAGAAATCGCAAACGCAAACGAAATTTTATTTTACGAGGGTAATAGATTAAGTAACAAGAATTTTGTTCATCCAGCCCTCAAGATAAAAGAAAATACTACAAAAAACAAAGAACACGGAGTTCTAAGCACATAAATTTCAGAAGGTGCGAATGCTATTTAAAAAAAAAACTTTTATATCCAGGATAATGGAATAAGCACTCTTGTGCTTTTTTTTTTACATCTAGTCCCCGTGTGCATGCAGTTTTGTAAATGTCATCTGTTCCCACCGGCACACGATGGCCTACTCTTACGAAAAGCGGAACAGGATTTAACGTGTGCGCAAGATGTTCTGCGTGCGTTGGCACGGGGCCTCGGTTCATCCGAAGGATTCATACATGCAGGCCCTTTTGCATCCCCACGATTGGGGGGGGGGGGGGGGGAAGGAGGGGGTGTCCTTTTTATTCAAATCAGACTGTATGTTATTATACCATGAAATTGATCAGGCTGAAGTCGATCTCAGCCTGACCTTTTAAAGCTTATTAACATGTAAATGCAGGGCTTAACACTTTGTAGCTTCCATCAACAACTGATATCGTTTTCACCTCGCTCCGGCTCAGGTTTGTGTATTCATTTTGGTCATTAGCGCGTGCACGTGGGCGCACGCGCGCGCGCGCGCACACACACACACACACACACACAAAACACTTACACACAGACAGACACACACATACACACAGAGACACAGACGCACACAGACGCACACACAGACGCACACACACATACACACACTCACACGCACGCACGCCACACACACACACACACACACACACACACACACACACACACACACACACACACACACACACACACACACACACACACACACACACACACGGGACGGGATAGCCTATTGGTCACAGCATTTCGCTCGCAATTTGACGACCCGGGTTCGATTCCCGGTCGAGGGGATTTTTCCTCTGGAGTAAACATCAGTGCTGACTCCACTTCCCCCAAAAGTCTTCCGGATGAGACTTTAAACCGAGGCCCCGTGTGCGAACGCACGCAGAACATCTTGCGCACACGTTAAATCCTGTTCCGTTTTTAGTTAGTGTAGGCCATCGTGTGCCGGTGGGAACAGATGACAATATTCACAAATCTGCATATACACGGGGACTGGATATAAAAACATGAGTGCTTATTCCCTTATTCTCGATATAAGAGAATAACTTAAAAACAAAACAAAACACACATAAACACTCACACACATACACACGCACACACATACACACGCAAACACACATTACACCACACACACACACACACACACACACACACACACACACACACACACACACACACACACACACACACACACACACACCACACACACACACACTGGACGGGATAGCCTTGTGGTAAGAACATTGTGCTCGCAATTTGACGACCCGGGTTCGGTTCCTGGTCGAGGGGATTTTTCCTCTAGAGTAAACATCAGTGCTGACTCCACTCCCCCCAAAAGTCTTCCGGATGAGACTTTAAACCGAGGCCCCGTGTGCGAACGCACGCAGAACATCTTGCGCACACGTTAAATCCTGTTCCGTTTTTAGTTAGTGTAGGCCATCGTGTGCCGGTGGGAACAGATGACAAGATTCACAAAACTGCATATACACGGGGACTGGATGTAAAACATGAGTGCTTATTCCCTTATTCTCGATATAAGAGAATAACTTAAAAAAAAGAATAATAAACACATAAACACTGACACACACACACACACACACACACACACCACACACACACACACACACACACACACACACACACATACACACGCACACACACACACAACACAAACACACATTACACACACACATACACACACACACACACACAACATACACACACACACACACACACCACACACACACACACACACACACACACACACACACACACACACACACTTGTGCGCGCGCACGCCGTCGTAATTATGAAGAAAGGGCAAGGGAGATAATTAAACATTTTGCTATCACGTGTACAAGGAAGAACCTTTCTACATCAATCAAGACAAGACAAGACAAGACAAGACAAAACAAAACAAAACAGGGCTGAATAACGCATTAGAGACCTGTCCACAAAGAGGGACACACAGATACAGGTAGAGAGGGCCTGGAATATCCATGATATAGAACATAACATGTTTTTCCTTCACTACTTTTTCCTCAACTATATATATATATATACAACATAAAGGTGAGATTACACGGATTTTCTCTGTCTGTGTGTGTCTCTCTCTTTGTCTGTGTGTGTGTGTGTGTGTGTGTGTGTGTGTGTGTGTGTGTGTGTGTGTGTGTGTGTGTGTGTGTGTGTGTGTGTGTGTGTGTGTGTGTGTGTGTGTGTGTGCGTGTGTCTGTGTCTGTGTGTCTGTGTCTGTCTGACGAAGTCTGTCTCTGTCTGTCTGTCTCTCTGTCTGTCTGTGTCTCTGTCTGTCTGTCTGTCTGTCTGTCTGTCTGTCTGTCTGTGTCTCTGTCTGTCTGTCTGTCTGTCTGTCTGTCTGTCTGTCTGTCTGTCTGTCTGTCTGTCTGTCTGTCTGTCTGTCTCTCTCTCTCTCTCTCTCTCTCTCTCTCTCCCCCCCCCTCTCTCTCTCTCTCTCTCTCTCCCTGTTCCCCTAAAGGTCGGAGTATGTAATGTCTAGTCTTCTCTCACATCCACCAACCCTTCTCACCCAAAAACAACCCTCCCCCCTCCTTGCAAACACACACGCACGCACGCACACACACACGCACGCACACACACACACACGTACCCACACACACGCACACACACATACACACACACACGTCTGTATGTCTAATATCACTTTCTAGTCATATACGTCAAAAATGAAGACACACACACACGCACACACACATACACACACGTACACATACACACCCATGCACACACACACATATACAAACATGTACAGACACATACACACGTACCCACACACACGCACACACACATACACACACATAAAAAGAACATGTTATGCAAGCGTTAAATCCTGTTCCGCTTTTCGTAACAGTAGGCCATTGTGTGCCAGTGGGAGCAGATGACAAGATTTACAAAGCTGCATTTACAAGGGGACTGGATGCAAAAAAGCACACGAGTGCTTATTCCATTATCCTCGATGTAAAAGAATAAATAAATAAAAGTAAATAAATAAATAACACACACACACCCACGCGCACACACGTAGGCACACACACACGCCCTCCTCCCCCCCCCACACATACACACACGTATACACACATACACACACACACATACACACATACCTACAGACACACAGACACACACACACATACATACACACATACACACAGAATAGAAGCAAAAAAATATATAATTTATGCTTACAGACACACAGACACACATACATACACACATACACAGAATAGAAGCCAAAAAAAATATAAATTTATGCTTGGAGAATTGCTTCTGTCTGGTCCATCACTGCTATCTGGTCCACGAAACAAGCCTAGGTCATCGTGGAAAGTGGAAGCCATTTTCTCTGCCTCTGGAAGTCTATACAGAAAAGTGGAGGGAAGGGTGGTGTCTATACTTTGTCAGTGTAAGTGTGTGTGTGTGTGTGTGTGTGTGTGTGTGTGTGTGTGTGTGTGTGGGTGTGGGTGTGGGTGTGGGTGTGCTTGTGTGTGTATGCTTGTGTGTGTGTGTGTGTGTGGGGGGGGGGGTGCTTGTGTGTGTATGCTTGTGTGTGTGTGAGGCACATTTTGTATTTAAATTTGGTATTCCTTAACCAAATATAAAAAGAAGAAGGAAATCACGTCTTGAAAATATTAAATTTGCAAGGATTGTATCGTAGATTGTTTTTATTTTATACTTTAAAGTTTACCAAAATACCATCTTTAATGCGTGTTACTGTGTTTAGCTGTTTTATGAACATTTCGCAATGTAAAATGAATTAGTGCAACCAAGAGTAAAACACCACATTGCATCATACAAACGTTGGTATTTTTTTTTTAAATCATACCGATGACACATACTAGATTGGCAACAGCAGCTTAATAAAAAGCAAAAGAAACAGGGGTATGTGATAGTAAACCAATTCTTCGAGAAACTAATCAAGGAGAAAGTTGAAAGGACAGTCAGCAAATGCAAAGGCTGTATATGATTTCAGATTGAACCAAAAATAAAACGCAACCAGCTGCAAAGATGAGGTCGTTGGCTTGTAATAAACATAAAGGGAGGAATCTTGCCGACAGCTCTACAGTAAGTTGTCTCGATGACCGTACTCAGGGAGACCACGAAAGAAGCGAAAACAAAGCAAACTTCTGAGATAGACCGACAGAGAATAACCTCACCCAGCCTTATAAATCAGGCAGTTTGTATACGCTCCTTCCAGGCCACATATTATTTCTATAGCCGTTTCAATATCCAGCGAGACAGATTTATGACAAAGACTTGATAGGTTGGGGGTTCCCTACAGCCCTTGTTCTATGTATTCAGGAACAATCAATGCCTCTCATGGGTTGGGGATAACAAAAACCCCCAGGCCTTTGCATGAATTAAAAAAAAAATCTTTTATATCGAGGATAATGAAATAAGCACTCATGTGCTTTTTCACATCCAGTGCCCGTGTGTGTGCAGTTTTTGTAAATCATGTCATCTGTTCCCACCGGCACACGATGGCCTACTCTAACGAAAAGCGGAACAGGATGTAACGTGTGCGCAAAATGATCTGCGTTTGAGTTTGTTTGGGAGAAAAAGGGACCCAAGCATCAGTACATCATCCTCATTATCATTGGTCATCCTGCAATAAAAACGAATGCTGTTTCTCGTCAACAACATAGTGGTGTGCAATTGCTGAAAGAAAGATGACAGCTGTTGCAAGGAAGCGATCCTTCGTGTGGGAATCGAGATACAATAATC
>CM060337.1:33472-35279 GCA_030674155.1 Stramonita haemastoma
AGTCTGGCTCTACTTGCATGTCAGCAGGCTGATGCAACAGGCCACAGGTGTTATCGAAGTGATGATAATTTTGAAACCCCTTGGAGATTGAGGGACCTGGGTTGTGTTTTTTTTATTATCTTAAATTTATTTTTTCCCCTTTATGTCCCGCGATTTCTCGGGGTGAAAATTTGAATGCTCTCCACGGGGAGCCCAGTCGCCACAAAAGGGATGGTACCCTCTGTTTTTTTTTGTTTCCTCTCTGACTGTATTTGTTTCCCCACCAGAGGGATTTTTTTTTACAGAATTTTGCCAGAGACAGGCCCCTTGTTGCCGTGGGTTCTTTTACGTGCGCTAAAAAAAAAGAGTTAATACACAGAACTCGGGTTTTTCGTCTCTCCAAAAAAACTAGCACCCCGAACCACTCATGGTCTAAAGGTGGGTAAAAAATTTGGGCCCAACGGGATTCGAACCCAAAGCACATTCCCACCCCAACTTTTTGATTTCTGGGAGGCGCGTTACCTCTAGACCCCGATCACAACTGTTCTGAAGAAGTTAGTGTATCACCCGAAAGGTTTGACCCAATTAAAAAGAAGAAGAATAAAACAACAACAATAACAACAAAAAAAAATGCCCGTGGCACCTTAATGCCTGTTTGTAGTTACGTTTTTGAAATTCAAAGATGTAGTTTGCTACTTTTTTTTTTTTTTTTAACGTTAATAAAATAACCCAAAAAAAAGGGGGTTCATTGGTTTGGAAGGTATTGGACACATTATTTTTTATTTCTTTTTTTCTTCTTTGGGTTAAAAACAAGTCCCAGAAAACAAGCAGCAGCATTGAAAAAAAAAAAAAAAAAAAAAAAAAAAACAGCAAAATCAGACTATTGTATCAGGGGAAGACCACTTTCACGGGAATGAATCGTCAGCAACTTCCGCCCGGTAAAGTTCCCCAGAAACCCTGCCCTTCCGGTTGCCATTAGTTTCCTTTTAGGTGTGGCTTCTTTCCCTTTGGTTTGTGGGCACCGACTGACAAAAGGGCAGAGAGAGAGAGGGGAGAGGAAGAGAGAGAGAGAGAGAGAAGAGAGAGAGAGAGAGAGAGAGAGAGAGGAGAAGAGAGAGAGAGAGAGGAGAGAGGAGGAGAGAGAGAGAGGAGGGGGAGGAGAGAGAGAAAAGAGAGAGAGAGAGAGAGAGGAGGAGGGAGGAGAGGAGGAAGAGAGGAGGAGAGGGGGAGAGAGGGAGAGAGAGAGAGAGAAAACTCAAAATCGAAATCAAAACTCGAAATTTTAACGAGGGTAATTGGAAATAAGCCAGAGGCTTTTTACACCAGGCCCTCATGGGCAAAAATGAAAAAAAAATAAATTTAAATCAATGATAAAAAACATATAAATGTAAGACAGCAAAAAAACAAGCAATCATTCATATTGTCATCTAATTACTGATAATAGGAAAACATTGAAAAATGACTAAATTAACAAATCAAAAGAAAAAGCAAAACCCGTCAAACATGAAAAAAATCCCCCCCCCATAAACAGTTTATCCCCCAAAAATCAAAACATAACACCCCTTTCCCCCCACACCCACACCCCCCAAGCATAAACACCCAACACAACACACACAAAACACACACACACTCACTTACTCACTCACTCACCACACACACACACAACACACACACACACACACAACACCACGCACACCACACACCCCCACAAACCCCCACACACACACACAGCACACACACAAATCATCCCGAAAACATATCCATAACTGTACGGAGACAGAGAGAGACGAGACGGGGGACAAAGGGGGGAAGAGAGAGACAGAGGGGG
>CM060337.1:47879-55379 GCA_030674155.1 Stramonita haemastoma
CACGCACGCACGCACACAAGTGTAAAGAGTGAGACACAGTACATTATTCTGGGTGACCCCTTGAGTGTTAAGCTGGGAAACGCCTAACATATTTCAGCTGTAAAAATGGGCATGAAGATTTATCACCCATGTCACCAAAAGTTCGATTTCACCATACATATTTTTTCCATATTTTTTTATGACAAACTATACAAAAGTGTGAATCTAATAGGCCATGGAAGACGTAGACAAGACGACAAAAAAAGACGAAATTCTATACATAGATAGTATCTTTTTCCTAGGCATGCAATACGGTATATGTCTTTTCTGGGAACAAGGCATCGAGGGACGGTGTAGACCTAATTGAATGTTTCAGCATCTGTTGCCAACAGAGTCCTGAGGAAGATCAAGTTTGACATGGAGTTCTTAACTTTCTGGCTTTATTGGATTTTTTTTGGCCTTCACCTTTCGGTTTTTCCCTCAGGAAAAAAGTACAGATGAAGCTGAACGAGAAAAGGTTCTTTTTTATATAACAGAGGCTTTTTTCTAGCACAAGTTCCAATCTTTAGCATCTGACAGTCCCAATGCCAAAACTATTGCAGATTATATTATAGCTTGTGGATGCCCCTCTACTTCTTCTTTTTCATACGAAGGTATGGATTTGAATGTAAAAACCTGTTCCGCCTTTCAGAAGAGTAGGCCATTATGTGCCAGTGGGAGCAAATGACAAAATTTGCAAAAAACGCATTAAGAGGGGAACTGGCTGTCAAAAGGCACGTGGGTGCTTAGTTACGACACTTGAAGAAAAAGAATTTTATATTAAAAGAAAGAGAGAAGATAAAGAAAACTTTGCACTAAATTTGTTCCACTACATGCAATTAAAGTCGCTTTGTGTTATTGAAGATCAACCAAGGCAACATAGAAAAGAAATATATAAAAAAAATATATGGCAGTAATGACATTGTTATTAAATAACAAGGTACTTACTGCCATTTTGAAAACAGATCGAAGCTGACTCTGAAACAACAACAACAACAACAGCAGCAGCAGCAACAACAGACTAGTTGATGTGGCAGAAATAGATGCAGAAAGGAAGTGGTCACGAATTCCAGAGCTGGAACTTGATAATAGTATGATAATGCAAATGAAGAGGATATTCCTTGTTGCTAAAAAAGCCCAACATATTTTTGTACTACACCAATTAGCAGATTTCTTTTTGAGAGTTTAAAGTTTGTGCGTCATATCTGACCCACACTGATGTAAAGGGTTCAAAAGTGCACATGTATATAAAATGTTAGTGCTCTTAAGGCGTGATTTTGTTTTTAAAGGATTTTGTCTGGATAGTTTTTAGTTTTATACTTTGAACCTTTTGAATTCCAAAAATGTTTGTTTTTATAAATGTCTGAATGACTGTCTCTGCTGAGTGTGTGTGTGTGTGTGTGTGTGTGTGTGTGTGTGTGTGTGTGTGTGTGTGTGTGTGTGTGTGTGTGTGTGTGTGTGTGTGTGTGTGTGTGTGTGTGTGTGTATGCTTGTGCGTGTATGTGTGTATGTATGTGTGTGTGTTGTTGTTGTTGTTGTTGTTGTTTAATTTAAAGTCTATTCACACTTGGTGATATTAGACTAAACAAACAAACAAACAAAAACTACCATAAAATATTTATAGAAGACCTGGAAATAATCCTAACGACATCCTTAATTAACTATATGTGTGTGTGTGTGTGTGCGTGCGTGCGTGCGTGCGTGCGTGCGCGCGCGGGTGTGTGTGTGTGTGTGTGTGTGTGCGTGTGTGTGCGTGTGTGTGTGTGTGTGCGTGCGTGCATGCGTACGTGTGTGTGTATGCACCCGATCCCAGAACTTTGGTTGAAGTAGTTTTCATTTCTTTCTTTTGGTTCTTTGACCTGTCAGTGAGTGCATATTGTACGAGACGATTTTCATTAATTAGATTAATCCAGTTCATCTTTTCCTGTTTCTTATGTCTGATACTCTCCTTTTTACTTTCCATGTCTGATTTATGCCATGTTCATTTTTCTTCTCTCTTCTCTGGTTTTTGTTGTTGTTGTTGTGTTGTTTTTGTTTTTTTCGTTTTTTTGTTTTTACTCTTGTACCTGTTCCTGTTTTCCTCTCGTTGGTGTTCCTTATTCCTTTCTTTTAACTATCAGCAGAACTATTTTCAGCATCTCTTTTCTTCTTCTTGACTTTGTTTTTTTCTGTTTGTTTGTTTGTTTGTTGTTATCTCGGCTTGTGTTGATGTTGTGGTTCTTCTTCATGTTCTTGTTGTTCTTGCTTTGTTTTTTTGTTCCTCTAGTTCTTCTTGTTTCTGTTCTTCTACCTCTCCTTGTTGTTGTTGTTGTTAATGTTGTTGTTTATGTTTATGTTGTTGTTGTTGTTGTTGTATGTTGTTGTTGTTGTTGTTGTTGTTGTTGTTGTTGTTGTTGTTTTGTTTTGTTCTTCTTCTTCTTCTTCTTCTTCTTCTTTTCTTTCTTCTTCTTCTTCGTCACATGATTATGATGATTTTTTCTGCTGGTCACATGCCACACGGTCTTCAGAATAGCACAGTGCATTATAGAAATATCTCATGAAGTACACATAAGGTCTGGGCTACAATTTATAAGTCAATTATGTTGTTTATATGTTTTTTTGTAGTTTGCGTTTGTGTTTGTGTGTTTGTGGTGTGTGTATGTGTGTACATGTGTGTGTGTGTGTGTGTGTGTGTGTGTGTGTGTGTGTGTGTGTGTGGTGTGTGTGTGTGTGTGTGTGTGTGTGTGTGTGTGTGTGTGTGTGTGTTGTGGACAATTTGGAGACAAGCAGTGTTCGTTCGTGTATATATGTATGTATGTAGTATGTATGTATGTATGTATGTATGTATGTATGTATGTATGTATGTATGTATGTATGTATGTATGTATGTATGTATGTATGTATGTATGTATGTATGTATGTATGTATGTATGTATGTATGTGTGTGTGTGTGTGTGTGTGTGTGTGTGTGTGTGTGTGTGTGTGTGTGTGTGTGTGTGTGTGTGTGTGTGTGTATGTATGTATGTATGTATGTATGTATGTATGGGAGGAAGGATGCATGGATGGATGCATGGATGTGTGTGTGTGTGTGCGTATACGTGTGTGTATGCAAGCAGATTGAAGAATTGTTAAATATCTGCACAAAACAAAATTAAAATTAAGCATTAATATCTGCCCCCCAAAATGTACAAGTGTACCTTGTTGTGGAAGTTTATTTGTGTGATGTGTCTTTGTGTTCGTTTAGATATTGATTTTTTAAAATTAAATATAAAATTGGTTTCAACGTTATAAAAAAGTGGCATCAGCTTGGACATAGCTTGTAACATGATAGTACTACCGAGAAAAAAATAATGGCTTTCATTCTGAAATGGCTTAAAAAAAATATGGCTTTTAGTGTTAAGGCTCGAGCAAAAGCGTTGTGCTAATATCAGAGAGAGAGAGAGAGAGAGAGAGAGAGAGAGAGAGAGAGAGAGAAGAGAGAGAGAGAGAGAGAGAGAGAGAGAGAGAGAGAGAGAGAGAGGGGAGAGAGAGAGACAGACAGACAGACAGACAGACAGACAGACAGACAGACAGACAGACAGACAGACAGACAGACAGAGAGACAGACAGACAGACAGACACACACACACACACACTCACACACAGACACACACACACACACACACACACACACAGACAGAAAGACATACAGACAGACAGACAGACAGACAGAAAGGGAGAGAGAGACAGGGAGAGAGAGGAGAGAGAGAGAGAGAGAGAGAGAGAGAGAGAGAGAGAGAGAGAGAGAGAGAGAGGAGAGAGAGAGGAGAGAGAGAGAGAGAGAGAGAGAGAGAGAGACAGACAGACAGACAGACAGACAGACAGAAGAGACAGACAGAGAGACAGAGAGACAGAGACAGAGAGACAGAGATACACAGAGACACAGAGACACAGAGACAGAGACAGAGAGACAGAGACAGAGACAGAGAGAGAATTTATGGTAAGGCAACACAATGATATTTGCTAGTCATTCTTTATGGCATTTCTGATAAGGTCAACACAGAATTAGGACATCATAATGACCATGAACATGAATGAGAGAGAGGGTAGGTATCACTTTGGGAATTTCCCCAGCCATGAAGAAAAAACATCGATCAGATTATTTCCAGTTACGTGCCCTGCCCACGTTAGTGACTCTCCACCAAAAAATGAGTTGCTTAGCACCTGACCCACTTTTCCACTAGGAGCCATTTTAGGCACGTGGGGGTCAGGTTGTCGATTTTGATATTTTGATTGATTATAAAACCATAGGCATTCTTCTATCTTGTAGTTTAATATCAAGGCATAATTTTGTTTCCGTTCGCCTTTGTTTTAAAAATAGCCAAACACTCATCATTCTGACCACCTATTAGGATGCTGAACTTGTCAGTTTCCGGTTTTCTCATTTCCTCAATCTATCATTTGAAGTTGTAATAACTTTTGATTTATTTTTTTCCGATTTTCAATCTGTTTTTGTGTATTCTATAGCCATTCCATTGCAAATTAGTAACACGTCAATAACAAAACATGTCCTCTGGTGCAATGCGACTCATTAACATTTGATGATTTACTAACCACAAAGTGCACACCTCCACTGTGGACATGTCAGGGGCCTGTCAGCATCGATAGGATCTCCACCTTTCGGAAATTCTGTGTCAGGATTTCCTTCTTCCCTGTCTTCTCTTTGTTTCTCCCGTGCTCCTTGTGTTCCTTTTATCTATTTTTCCGCTTCAACGTCCATTCTCCTGCCTTTTTTCCCAGAAAGATTTACAAGATGATTCTCCCCTTCGCCGGTCAGATGCACTGGGCCTGACTTGTCAGGCACTTAACGGCAGCGCAACGCATTTTCGCTCATATGACAGACAACAGTAGCTGTTGTCTGAGCGTTTGCGGAAGAAGAAGAATCTGGTATAACACATATGACTTTTTTGTGTGGGGGCTAACAGAAGACTTTTAGGCTACTGGTTTCTTTTTCTACTTTATTTCTTTTAAAATAGTCTTTTATTTCGGGGTTATTAAAGAAAACCTCTCACAATAATAGATGCTGTCTGAGCATTCGACCAAAAGGAAAAATTTGGAGATCGTGAAGAATTAGAAAAAGAATCTGAAGAATCTAAAGAATCTGAAGAAGAATCTGAAGAAGAATCTGAAGAAGAAGAAGACGAAGAAGAAGACGAAGAAGAAGACGAAGAAGACGAAGAAGAAGAAGAAGAAGACGAAGAAGAAGACGAAGAAGAAGACGAAGAAGACGAAGAAGAAGAAGAAGAAGAAGAAGAAGAAGAAGAAGAAGAAGAAGAAGAAGAAGAAGAAGAAGAAGAAGAAGAAGAAGAAAAAGAAGAAGAAGAAGAAGAAGAATCTAAAGAATCTGAAGAAGAAGAAGAAGAAGAAGAAGAAGAAGAAGAAGAAGAAGAAGAAGAAGAAGAAGAATTATTATTATCATTATCATTATCATCATCATTATTATTATTATTATTATTATTATTATTATTATTATTATTATTATTATTATTATTATTATTGTTGTTGTTGTTGTTGTTGTTGTTGTTGTTGTTGTTATTATTATTATTATTATTATTATTATTATTATTAGTAGTAGTAGTAGTAGTAGTAGTAGTAGTAGTAGTAGTAGTAGTAGTAGTAGTAGTAGTAGTATAGTAATAAATGGAATTTATATAGCGCTATATCTTGCAAAAACAAATCAAAGCGCTTGCATTCAACCAATTCTTGCACATGCAGCCAACAACAATTTAGATTTTTAACGAAGTCAATGTACACACACACACACACACACACACACACACACACACACACACACACACACACACACACACACACACACACACACACACAACCACACACACACACACACACACACACACACACACACTTATAGAGGTTAAACACTTTGGCAGGGTGGTGGATATTTCGGCTGTTGAGAGCAGGGGCAGAAGATGAAACAGGATAGGAAAGTCTTAGCTTTGAGATAAGTATGTCTTGAGGCTGGATTTAAATGTGTCATAGGTAGGCTTTTTACGAAGGGAGAGAGGGAGATCGTTCCAGATTACTGGACCAGAAACAGAGAAAGAGCGACGGCCGACTGTGGATTGATTGAATCTAGGCATTTGTAAGCGCAGGGTATCTGCAGCAGAGCGGAGGGAACGAGAAGGAGTGTACGGGTAAAGACATTCACAGAGGTAGGAGGGTGCTGTTTTGTGAAAACATTTATAACAGAGAGTACTCATCTTATAGTTTACTCTCTGTGGCACAGGCAGCCAGTGGAGAGATTGCAAGAGAGGAGTAATGTGCTCAGATTTTTTCTTTCTGAGGACCAGTCGAGCTGCGGAGTTTTGTATACGTTGAAGGGATGTGGGAAGATGATGCTGGCAGACCAGCCAAAAGAGAATTGCAATAGTCGAGACGTGAAAGAATCAGAGACGTGACGAGTTTAGATGTTGCATCAGTGGACAGGTACTTTCGATTTGCACTAATACGTCTTAATTGATAGTAGCATGACTGGCTGGTCTGGATGATGAATTTTTGCATGGATAGTGTGTTGTCAATAACAACCCCTAGATACTTTACAGCAGTAGTAGTAGTAGTAGTAGTAGTAGTAGTAGTAGTAGTAGTAGTAGTAGTAGTAGTAGTAGTTAGTAGTAGTAGTAGTAGTAGTAGTAGTAGTAGTGTAGTAGTAGTAGTAGTAGTAGTAGTAGTAGTAGTAGTAGTAGTAGTAGTAGTAGTAGTAGTAGTAGTAGTGTAGTAGTAGTAGTAGTAGTAGTAGTAGTAGTAGTAGTAGTAGTAGTAGTAGTAGTAGTAGTAGTAGTAGTAGTATAGTAGTATGGTAAAGATAGAGATAGATAGGTAGAGAGAGAGAGAGAGAGAGAGAGAGAGAGAGAGAGAGAGAGAGAGAGAGAGAGAGAGAGGGGAGAGAGAGAGAGAGAGAGAGAGAGAGAGAGAGAGAGAGAGAAGAGAGGAGGGAGACAAGGCAAGGCAAGGCAAAATTCTTTTATTCGAGGATAATAGATAAGCACTCGTGTGCTTTTTTACATCCAGTCCCCGCCCTTTTCAGGGATAACATTAAGATAGAAAAAAATAAAGATAATAGCCACAACTACACAACAACAATTATAATGATCCAAATACCAAAAGTAAGGAACCATACCAAGTATCAAACAGGCAAGAAATAACACAGAGATACAATATTAAGGTAATGTTATAAAAAGTCACTCATTCAGAAACGAAAAAGAAGTAAGAATCAATGATAGTTTTGATTTGAATAAAGGAAAATAAACAAAAACAAAACAAACAAAAAACAAAACAAAACAAAACAACAAAAAAGCGCAATAATTAAGGAGCAAACATCAGAATATGATGAGGTTAAATGACTGAAAACATCAATCCACCACCATCTATCTCAAAATAAGTCCCATAAAACATAAGATTTTGATAAAAGGGGAGAAAAAACAACAACAGGTAAGGAATAGGACA
>CM060337.1:68444-80944 GCA_030674155.1 Stramonita haemastoma
GTTCAACAATATCGTTTGTTAATTATTAGCTCATCAATTGTGTATGTTTCAGCGATAATGGTGGTGGTGGGGGGGGGGGGGGTCTTTTTGTCTTCTGTAGATGTTTGTTTTGTTTTTGTCTTTTTTTTTTTTTTTAATCAGTTTCTTTGTATTTGTTCGCTTGGCGGCATTTTTCTTGTACCTTAGCAGTGCTCTTTTCTTTTTTTTTTTTTTCGCCTTCTTTTCTGTTTTCTTTTTGTAAATGTTTCACCTGTCTCTCTTCATGGGATAAAAGAAACAACATCATTTTTTCTTTCCCCTCCACCCTCCCTCCCTTCTTTTTCTCTTCTCTATTGTTTTGTTTTTGCTGTTGTTCAGTTTTGATAACCTTGCATCAGATATGTTAGAGGGAAAAGTGGTGGAGGAAAAGCAAGTGCAGGTAACCCTTTACAACATCTCATCATTTTGAAAGTGATTTAACAAAGATTCAAATATATTTGAAATGTCATACACTGGCTGAAGTGACATCATTATTATTACTATTCTTGTTCTTCTTGTTCTTGTTCTTCTTGTTCTTCTTCTTGTTCTTCTTGTTCTTCTTGTTCTTGTTCTTCTTGTTCTTCTTGTTCTTGTTCTTGTTCTTGTTGTTGTTTTTGTTGTTGTTGTTCTTCTTCTTCTTCTTCTTCTTCTTCTTCTTCGTCTTCTTTTTCTTTTCTTCTTCTTTCTTCTTCTTTCTTCTTCTTCTTCTTCTTCTTCTTCTTCTTCTTCTTCTTCTTCTTCTTCTTCTTCTTCTTCTTCTCTATCTATTTATTATTATTTGACCTGCTTTCTTTTTTTGTGTGTGTGCAGTTTTTAAACTTGATGGTGTCTGTTTCAAGATTCAGTATCAATATTATCATTTATTTTTCTCGTTTTCTGTATGTTTCAGTGTCACAACCGTAACTGCAGCAAGGAACCTGCTTGCGTGCTGAAGCTATCGTGACCAGCCCTAACCTGCCTCTCCTCTCTTCCTCAGCTCCTCTGCCGTGGGCCCTTACTGCCTCTCCAAAGTAGAAAAAGCCTCACACACACACACACACACACACACACACACACACAACACACACACACACACACACACACACACACACACACACACACACACACACACACACTCACACACACACACACACACACACACACACACACACACACAGATATATATATATATAGATATAGATATTATATAGAGAGAGAGAGATATATAGATATATATATAGATATAGATATATAGATATAGATATATAGATATATATATATAGAGAGAGAGAGAGATGTATGTATGTATGTATGTAGTATGTATGTATGTATGTATGTATGTATGTATGTATGTATGTATGTATGTATGTATGTATGTATGTATGTATGTATGTATGTATGTATGTAAGTATGTATGTATGTATGTATGTATGTATGTATGTATGTGTGTGTGTGTGTGTGTGTGTGTGTGTGTGTGTGTGTGTGTGTGTGTGTGTGTGTGTGTGTGTGTGTGTGTGTGTGTGTGTGTGTGTGTGTGTTGTGTGTGTTGTGTGTTGTTGTGTGTGTTGTATGTATGTATGTATGTATGTATGTATGTATGTATGTATGTATGTATGTATGTATGTATGTAGTATGTATGTATGTATCAGGGGTTTTCTAAGTGTGGAAAACATGAACCTAGCTGAATTGATCAATAGAAAGAAAAGCAGAAAAAGAAAGAGAGAAAGAAAGGAGAAGGAATAGAAAGGAAAGATAGAGAAAGAAAGTAGAAAGAAAAGAGAAGGAATAAAAAAGGAAGAAATAGAGAAAGAAAGTAGAAAGAATGAAAGAGAAGAAATGAAAGAAAGGAAGAAAAGAGAAGGAAAAGAAAGAAAGAAGAAGAAAAAAGAAATAGAGAAAAGAAAAAAGAAAGAATAGAGAAAGAAAGAAAGAAAAAAAGAAAGAAGAAAGAAAGAAAGAAGAAAGAAAGAAGACAGAAAGACAGACAGAAAGAAGGAAGGCAATAGAGAATAATAATGATAAAAAAGAAATAGACAAAGAAAGAAAGAAATAAGAAAGGAAGAAAGAAGACAAATAGGAAGAAGAAAGGAAAAAAGGGAAAAGAAAGAAAGAAAAGAAAGAAAGAAAGAAAGAAAGAAAGAAAGAAAGAAAGAAAGAAAGAAGAAGAAATAAAAGAAGAGGAAGGAAGGAAATAAAAAGAAAAGGAAATAGAAAGAGAATAGAAGGAGAAATAACAAAGAGAAGAAAGAATGGAATAGAGAGAGAAAGAAAGAAGGAAAGAAAGAAGGAAAGAAAAGAAAGAAAAAAAAAGAAGCAATGAAGGAGATAGAAGAAAGAAAGAAAGAAACAGAGAAAGAAAGAAACAAGAGAAAAGAGAATTAAAATAGAGAAAGAATAAAAGAAAAGAAATAAAAGAAATAAAAGAAAGAAAAGAAAGAAACGAAAGAAAGAAAGAAAAAAGAAAGAAAAGAAATGAATGAAAGAAAGAAAGAAAGAAAGAGCGAAGAGAAATAAAGAAAGAAACCAGAAAAGAAAGAAAGACAAATAAAGAAGGGAATAGAGATAGAGAAAGAAAAAAGAAGGAAAGAAATAGAGAAAGAAAGAAGAAAAAAAAACAGAAGGAAAGAGAGAAGTAAAATAGAGAGAGATGGAAGAATGACAGAGAGAACGAAAAACAAAGGAATGAACAGACAGACCTGCAGACAGGAAAATAAAAGACAGGAAATGGAACGAAATAAGAGAAATTGTTTTGATAAATAAAGAAGAAGAAAAAAAGAGAAAAACATTAAAACAACGAAACAACAAGTAACAAGTAACAACAACAAAAAAGTAACAACAACAACAACAACAAAACAATAAGTAACAACAACAACAATAAAACAACAACAACCTATCCAAAACTACCACACACAAACATCACCCCCCCCCCTCTCCCCACACACCACTAATGACCACCATAACCACAACCACCATACATACCACTTCCCCCTCCCCCCCCCCCCCACACGCAGACACACACAGATCACACACGTAGAGATCGCACACACACATACACACACACACACACACACACACACACACACACACACACACACACACACACACACACACACACACACATACACACACACACACATACACACACACACACACACACACACACACACACACACACACACACACACACACACACACACACACAGAATCAAATCAATCAAATCAAAGCAAATTCTTTTTTTTATTTCGATGATGATGATAATAGAGAGAGAGAGAGAGAGAGAGAGAGAGAGAGAGAGAGAGAGAGAGAGAGAGAGAGAGAGAGAGAGAGAGAGAGAGAGAGAGAGAAAACTCGAACTCGAACTGAAACTGGAAATGTTTATTGAGAGTAAATGGATAAGCACAAAGCTTCTTTACACCATGCTCTCACAAAAAAACAAAACAAACAAGAAAAAACAAAACAAAAAAACCCCAACAAAATCGGAAAAAAGGAGAGAGAGAGAGAGAGAGAGAGAGAGAGAGAGAGAGAGGAGAGAGAGAGAGAGAGAGAGAGAGAGAGAGAGAGAGAGAGAGACAGACAGACAGACAGACAGACAGACAGACAGACAGACAGACAGACAGACAGACAGACAGACAGAGACTGACAGACAGACAGACAGAGACAGACAGACAGATACAGACAGACAGACAGACAGAGACAGACAGAGACAGAGAAAGATAAAAAAAATCAAACACTATAAATCCCTACAGATATATTAAGGAAGAAAGGAAATGGAAAAAAAAAAACGGAAGAAAGAAACAGAAAAAAAGAAGAAGAAAAACCAAACCAACAGTACCTACCACCAGCAGGTGTTTTAGCATCGCACAAACATAGCAGCTCACCCTGAGACCCCTGTCCTCCCCCTCCTCCCTCCTCCTCCCCCTCTTCCTCCTCCTCCTCCTTCCTCAAGTCTCATGATCGTCACCATGGTGATGCTCCACGCGGCAAGCAACACCCGCAGATTTCTGTGTGGAGGATGCGCCGTAGAGGAGTGAAGTCGAGTGACAAGAGAGAGAGATGTGTGTGTGTGTGTGTGTGTGTGTGTGTGTGTGTGTGTGTGTGTGTGTGTGTTGTGTGTGTGTGTGTGTGTGTGTGTGTACTGATGGTGATGATGATGATAGTAATGATGCTAGGCTGATACTGTGATAGGAGGAGCGAGAGAGAGAGAGAGAGAGGGGATGAGGAGGAGGAGGGGTGATAGCAAGAGTGGACGACCTGTGTGTTGTTTGTTTGTTTTCTTGCCTTCCTGCTTTCTTTCTTTCTTTCTTTCTTTCTTTCTTTCTTCTGTCTACTTTTCTTGCCTTCACTGAAGTGTGTTAAGTGGTTGGTGACTGACGGACTGTTTCAGAGTCTCAGCAGAGGAGGATGAACTGACCGTGATCCAGGGAAGCTGGCCAGAGTGCTGAGTGTATGTGTGAGGGGCTGCAGACTTATTATTATTGGTGATTCCACTTGGAAGTGCTTTTTTTAAAGTATTTTTTTTTGTGTGAATTTTTTTTGGTGTGTGCTTAAGTTTGGAGTTTTCTCTTTTGGGTGTGGTTTTTTTTCTTCTTCTTTTCATTGTTCTGTGAGTGTTCTCTTGCGGATTAAAGTGACCAAGAATGACTTGAGGAGGTGTGGTGGTGCAGAGAGGCCGACTGACTAGGCGGCATGATGATGCCCTTTTCCACTTCTGCGCCGAATCTCCTAAGACACAGAGGGGAGAAGCGGAGCCACTGAGGTAAGCTAAGTCACTGGTCTGTCTGTTTGCTTGTTTGTTTGCTTGTTTGTTTGCTTGTTTGTTTGTCCGTTTCTCTGTTTGGTTGTTTGTTTTCATTTGCTGTATGTTTAGCTTCATGCGCGTGCGTGCGTATGTCCGTGTGTGTGTCCGTGCGTGCACGGGCGCGCACACACATACACACACGCACTCATGCACACGCTCCACCTATGTCCGCATGCATGCACGCACGTATACATGCACGAGCGCACGCACACACGTACACACGCACTCGCACACGAACACACGCACGCACGCACGCGTGCCTCCTCCACCCCCCCCCCCCCCCCCCCCCACACGCGCGTGCGCGGGCACACGCATACACACGCACCATCATGATCCTGATTATCATCATCATTGTCAGCTGCCTCTGTCTGTTTGTCTGTCTGTCTGTCTGTCTGTCTGTCTGTCTCTGTCTCTCTCTGTCTCTGTCTCTCTGTACCCACTCACTCTCCCTCTCTTTCTATCTCTCTCTCCATACTTCCCCCTCTCTCCATCTTCTCCTCTCTCTCTTTCCCTTTCTCTCTCTCCCTCCCCCCTCTCTTTTTCCCTCTCTCTCTGTGTCTCTGTCTGTCTGTCTGTCTGTCTGTCTGTGTCTGTCTCTGTCTCTGTCTGTCTGTCCGTCTGTCTGTCTGTCTGTCTGTCCGTCTGTCTGTCTGTCTGTCTGTCTGTCTGTCTGTCTGTCTGTCTGTCTGTCTCACTGTCTCTGTCTCTGTCTGTCTGTCTCTCTCTCTCTGGTGTACTTCATTTGTAACAAGAGAAACAATATGTATATAACCATAGTCCACTTTTATTACAGTCTACATCATTTCCAAACTATTTCTTACTCACATGAATGAAGCATGTGTGTGTGTGTATTTACACAACTGCATACACACTTTGACTGGATGAAAAAAGCACATGAGTGCTTATCCCTTTATCCTCGATATAAAAGAATAAAAAAAATTAATTAAAACACACACACACACGCACACGCAAAACACACACACACATACACACAAACAAACACACACACATACACACACACATACACACAAACACACACACACACACACACACACACACACATACACACACACACACATACACACATACACACAAAACACACACACACACACACACACACACACACACGCACGCACGCACGCACGCACGCACGCACGCACGCACGCACGCACGCACGCACGCACGCACGCTAACATTCCATTTGAATTTGTTTTAATATTCATCTTTAGTCATCCCACCCCCCTCTCCCACCATTCTCTGCCTTTGTCTCTATCTCCCTTTCCCCACTCGATTTTTATCAATATTTCAACTAGTATTAATATTATCGTATTTTTATCATAAGGGAGTTTGTGGTTTTTTGTTTTCATTTTGATTTATTAATTTCACTGATTATTTTATCTATTTAATTATTTTACTTTATTTCATATTACTTTATTTCATTTATCATTATCATTATTATTATTATATTATTATTATTATTATTATTATTATTATTATTATTATTATTATCATTATCATTATTATCATTATCATTATTATCATCATTATTATTATTATTATTATTATTATTATTATTATTATTATTATTATTATTATTATTATTATTATTATTATTATTATTATCATTATCATCAGTAGTAGTAGTAGTAGTAGTAGTAGTAGTAGTAGTAGTAGTAGTAGTAGTATACCATTATTATTTTCTTTATAAATATTCCCTCCTCCATTCCTTGTCTCGCATCACTTTATGTGGAAGGATGTACAGTTGAAGACTACTACTACTACAATTTTGCTTATTTGTAAATCATGCCAGGACATCCGTCAGAAATGCCTCAGATTCAACGAAGAAATATAAACATAGTTAGCATCTTCTTAATCAAAGAGGAAGAATTTCTATAATCTCTCTCTCTCTCTCTCTCTCTCTCTCTCTCTCTCTCTCTCTCTCTCTCTCTCTCTCTCTCTCTCTCTCTCTCTCTCTCTCTCTCTCTCTCTCTCTCGCTCAATCAATCAATCAATCAATCAATCAATCAATCGGTCAATCAATCAGTCAATCAGTCAGTCAATCTCTCTCTCTTTCTCTCTATTGCTTGGGACAGAAGAAGAAAGGAAACTGCAGTTAATTGATAGATATTTTACAGTTTCAATTGCCGAAATTCAACATTTGTTTTAATGATAATAATGATAATAATAATAATAATAATAATAATAATAATAATAATAATAATAGTAATAATATAATAATAATAATAATAATAATAATAATAATAATAATAATAATAATAATAATAATAATAATAATAATAATAATAATGATGATGATGATGATGATGATGATATCAACAACAACAACAACAGCAATAATGATGATGATGATGATGATGATGATGATGATGATGATGATGATGATGATGATGATAATGATAATAATGATAATAATGATAATGATAATGATAATAATAATAATAATAATAATAATAATAATAATAATAATAATAATAATGATAATGATAATGATAATAATAATGATAATAACGACACTACTACTACTACTACTACTACTACTACTACTACTACTACTACTACTACTACTACTACTACTACTACTACCACCAATGAAAACAACAACAATCATAATAACAAAAACAAAAACAACAACATCAATAATAATAATAATAATAATAATAATAATAATAATAATAATAATAATAATAATAATAATAATAATAATAATATTTTTTACTGTAGTTTTGATAGTGTTGAGTCTTGTAAAGCAAACGAATCAAAACGCTAGCGTTCAAATCATTCAAACCCAAGTGACGCTTTCAAATAAGATTAACAGACACACCCAGATTAACACACACACACACACACACACACACACACACACACACACACACACACACACACACACACACACACACACACACACACACACACACACACACACACACCACACACGAGAGAGAGAGAGAGAGAGAGAGAGAGAGAGAGAGAGAGAGAGAGAGAGAGAGAGAGAGAGAGAGAGGAGAGAGAGAGAGATGAGAGAGAGAGAGAGAGAGAGAGAGAGAGAGAACTCAAATGATGTATCCACAAATAGGCCATTGGCTCATACATGAAGGAGGTTGCTGAGCTGCTAAGTATTTTAGTGGGGAGAAAAGCAAAAGCAACAGCAACAACAGCAAGATTTTATTTTATAACAAGAAAAACAACAAAGTCAGTTATAAATGGACTATGACTTAAGATACCAATATCTCTTATTTTAAACGCTTTACGCAAATATAAAGGGAGGCTGCGCACAGTCATGGTTCCATGGGTAAACAATTAGTCTTAATAAATTAGGCCGTCTTCTAGATTTTACTGGACTGTAGTTCAGCCTAACATCCTCTAATACTGGACAGCACATCACACAATACACTTCAGCCTCAACTAGAAGACATCCGTCAGTCTCGGAAAACTATGGAGTTGCACTCTAGGCTCTAGAGAGCAAAGCCTTGCTAAGTAAGTATGGAGGGCAAGCTGTTTCCTGTACATGTAGCAAACTGACCCCTCTCTCTCTCTCTCTCTCTCTCTCTCTCTCTCTCTCTCTCTCTCTCTCTCTCTCTCTCTCTCTCTCTCTCTCTCTCTCTCTCTCTCTCTCTCTCTCTCCACGCCACTGGAATGATCCATTGGAAAGGCAATGACCGATACAAATGGTTCCAGTACCGTCGCAGGAGCCACCAGAACGTTGCCATTTACAGCCCCGAGCTGCCCTGGGACTCCAACTCCCCGATTTTTCCTCAGGGATGGTGTCTAAACACGACTGCGTGCATGTTTTTTTTTTTTTTTAATAGTTTGTTGTCATCCGCTCCTACCGGCACACAATGGCCTGATCTTCCAAAAGGCGGAACGGGTTTTTAACGTGTGCGCAAGATGTTCTGCGTGGGTTCGCACACTGGGCCTCGGTTCATAATCTCATCCGAATGAAAGTCATTGGCATCCCCCCCTGCGTGCTTACATAATGGGCATAGCAACCTGAGATCATCAACATCATGTTCTATGTATCTGATTAAAAGCATTCAAACTCTGTGGAACTTAACAGCAAGACACTTTTTATAATGTAGAAGTGTTTATTGCAGCCCTAGAAATCAAATGGTGAAAAGAAAAAGATAAGGAAAATATGTTTGAAATAAATGTTGTATAAAGATAATTACAGAAGAAAAAACACAGCTAATGAATCTTTGTGCCGTATGTTCGTGAGCCGTTTTATATGAAAAAGGATACAAGGGAGATCATAAAGTCTGTACCCAGCTCTCTCAAGCAATAAGCGGTGGACTGAAAGCGTTGTCCCATAAACCTATGTGGTTGCAGAGGAGCGAGGCATCAGAGACAACCAAAAAAAGGTAAAGGTAAAGATATAGTTTCGAATAAAAAGAAAAGTAAGGTAACAGTGTCCCATAACCTATGTGGCCGTAGAGGAGCGAGGCGTCAGAGACCTCAGCTTCTGAAGGGGCTAGCATGTTGAGGGTGTCACCCATCTCTTCTCCTTCGCTGCTTTACCTTCCTTGACACTGAAGAGGGCGGGTACCATTTACAGCTGGGTGAATGGGGAGGGGTGTACCTGGGGAAAGCGAGTGCTCTGATTACTTAGCTATCCCGTACCCCAATATTGAACACAATGATTATATGCCCTTATTCCCCAACCGCTCCCCCCCCCCCCCCCACCGACGTAAACGAACCCACGGCAAGGAGAGAGTTGTTACTGGCAAATCTATGTCGAAAAAAGCAACTATTATGGGAAAACAAAAAATAAACCCACAAGTAGACAGGATAATAGGGAAAAAGGGTGGCGCCGATCTTGTGGCGACACGCTCATCTCGGAGAGAACAACCCGAATTTCACGGAGAGAAATCTGCCATGACTGAAAGTGGTATACAATACAATACAATACAATACAATACAATACAATACAATACAATACAATACAATACAATACAATACAATACAATACAATACAATACAATACAATACAATACAGTACAATACAGTACAATACAGTACAATACAATACAATACAATACAATGCAGTACAATGCAGTACAATACAGTACAATACAGTACAATACAATACAATACAATACAATACAATACAATACAATACAATACAACACAACACATGCACAATACATTACATTACAAAGCAATACAATACAATACAATACAATACAATACAATACAATACAATACAATACAATACAATACAATGCAATACAATACAATACAATACATTACAAAACAATACAATACAACACAACTCAACACAATACACTGCCATCCACACTGCTTTTGAGTCCACACTCGACAAAAAATATCAATTAAAGTAAGTGTCACTCCTGAAATCATATAAATATTTTAGACAGAACAATAATTTTTTTTACCTTAATATCTGAAGAAATAGATCTATTGAGGAGAAACATTTTTATCTTCTTTTTTTAAAATGACAACATTCAGTTTGAAAACAGAAGCATTTTCTTTCAGAAAGGGTTTGAACATAGAATAGGCGTCGCTCATGATTTGCTCCATATCTGTCTGTCTGTCTGTCTGTCTGTCTGTCTGTCTGTCTGTCTGTCTGTCTGTCTGTCTGTCTGTCTGTCTCTGTCTGTCTATCTGTCTCTGTCTGTCTACCTCTGTCTGTCTGTCTGTCTGTCTGTCTGTCTGTCTGTCTGTCTGTCTGTCTGTCTGTCTGTCTGTCTGTCTCTGTCTGTCTATCTGTCTCTGTCTGTCTACCTCTGTCTGTCTGTCTCTGTCTGCCTCTGTATGTCTGTCTCTGTCTGTCGCTGTCTGTCTGTCTCTCTCTGTCTCTCTGTCTCTGCCTCTGCCTGTCTGCCTGTCTGCCTGTCTGTCTGTCTGCCTGTCTGTCTGTCTGTCTGTCTGCCTGTCTGTCTGTCTGTCTGTCTGTCTGTCTGTCTGCCTGTCTGTCTGTCTGTCTGTCTGTCTGTCTGTCTGTCTCTGTCTCTGCCTCTCTCTCAATAACGAACCAACAGCACCTCAACAATTCAATAACAACTCAAAATTAGCAAGAACAACGACAAGAACAAGAACAACAACAACAACATTCCAGACTATTCGCGTCAAGAAGGTCTATGACATAGTTCATGAATGTTTATCACACTAATCAGTTTATCACACACTGCGTCTCATGCATTTAACGTCTGTTTACTTCGAGGTCATTTAAACGCTTACTTCCTATCGGATTATGTTAAAAAAAATGATACTAATACTGGAAAATACAGGAGTTTGTTTGTTTATTTATTTATTTATTCATTCATTTATTTATTTATTTATTTATTTATTTATTTATTTATTTATTTATTCATATGTTCTTTGTTTATTAATTTACATCCCTTTATGTCACAGCAGATTTCTCTGCGTGGAATTCAGGATGCTCTCCTCCCCGGGAAGAGCGTGTCGCCACAAGTGCAGCGCCACCCATTAAATTTTTTTCTTTATCCTGTCTGCAACTGTATTTGTTTCCCTATCAGAGTTGCTTTGTTTCTACAGAATTTTGCCAGGGATAACCCCCTTGTTGTGGGTTATTTTACGTGCGCTAAATTAGTTATGTGTAACACACGGGACCTCGGTTTATCGTCACATCCGAAAGACTAGCACCCAGACCATCGCAGATTTTTTCCAAAGATGTTGGTGATGATGACAGCAACAAATAAGAAGGGTTTACTCAAAAGGTCTTGGCCACACTTGATGAGGGAAAGCACAACGCACACACCACAGTGCAAGTGATACTCATGCTAAGAAGGAATTTACAACACAGATTATTTTGCAAACAAGACAATCTATCAAGAACTGATAAGAGTGTCCAGCCGTTTAAATGCTTGAGAGAGAGAGAGAGAGAGAGAGAGAGAGAGAGTAGAGAGAGAGAGAGAGAGAGAGAGAGAGAGAGAGAGAGAGAGAGAGAGAGAGAGAGAGAGAGAGAGAGAGAGAGAGAAGGCAAATTCTTTTATTCGGGGGATAATGAATAAGCACTCGTGTGCTTTTTTACATCCAGTCACCGCCCTTATAAGAGATACATCAAGATAAAAAACCCTAACTAAACAACAACAATAATAGTGATCCAAATACCAAGAGCAAGAAACCATACCAAGTAGCAAACAACAGACAAGAAATAAGAAAGAAATACATTAGTATGGTAATATATTTTTTTAATGCACGCATTCAGAAACGAAAATAAGTAAGAATCAAATGATGGTTTTGATCTTTTTAAAAAAAGCATAATACAGACCAAACATGAGAATATAATGAGGTAAATGATTGAAAACATCAATCCACCACCATCTATTACAAAATAAGTCATTCAAATCATAACATTTTGATAAAAGGGGAGGAGAGAGCAAGCAAGCAAAATTCTTTTATTCGAGGATAATAGATAAGCACATGTGCTTTTTTACATCCAGTCCCCGCCCTTTTCAGGGATATCAAGATAAAAAGATACTAAACAGTAAAACTATATGCAGTACCAAACAACATAAAGGAATAAGGACATTATACATAATAAGATAATAAAAATGCACACATTCAGAAGACGAATATCAGAAGCCACAATAAAATGATTTTGATTATAGAAGAAAAAGAGAAGCGTTAATAATGAAATAAACAACTTAGCAACCAAGAAAAATCCACCCAAAAATAATTAGCTACAACATTGTTACAACTCAT
>CM060337.1:86705-91705 GCA_030674155.1 Stramonita haemastoma
CCCTCTGGATTCGCCATGCAACACTAAAAAACCCATTATTAAGCCTACTAAACGTCTCTCAAACTTATCCTTCGAAAAAAAAACCTTACTTGAAGTGGTTTCATCATTAAGTATTCTCCCCCAAAACAAAAACTAAATATAACAAAGGCAAAAATGATGTTTAAAATAATGCAGGACTTTCCCCACATCCTTAAGAATAATTTCCCCAATGAATCTTTCCAGAAATACAAAAAAGCCAAGTGTCCAACCCCAAAAAAAGGGACTTGTTCAAGTCTATTTGAAAACTCCCCGTCTGGGGAATTCCCCTTCCCCATTCAATTAAACAGCACCAATCATTGAAACATTCAAAAAATCGCCCTTTAATTTCACTTGATGCATCAAAAATACTGAACCAGACTCATCCTGTTGGATAATACATAAATTTTTTGTTTAGTGTAATTGTGTGTGTGTATTTATTTATATATATATATTATATAGGGGGTATAGTATATAATATTATAAATATATATTATATATTTAAAAGTTTAAAAATATCACCATATCCCTCTCCCCCTCTCCCCCCCTCCCTTCCTCTCCCCTCTCCCTCTCTCTTTCTCCTCCTTTTTTCTCTCTCTCTCGTTGTCGTCTTCGTCTGTCCCCTTCTATCTTGATGAAGGCTGTATTCATCTATGTTTTCAATTTTTTTCTGAAAATTTTATTATTATGAGTTTGATAAAAGTTTTAAATTTTCCCAAAGTTTAAAGTTTAGTTGTATGTTTTTTTTTAATTATGCTTGTTTTATTCATTTTTGTGATTCAAGGCTATTTCCCGAGTTGATCTTCTATAATAAACTAGTGTATTTTCTACGATTTAGATGTTTATTTTAGCATATTGAATTTGTTTGTTGTCACTAGTTGTGATTTCTCTCTCTCTCTCTTCTCTCTCTCTTTCCTCTCTCTCTGCATTCTCCTCTCTTCCCTCTCTCTCTCTTTCCTCCTCTCTCTCTCTCTCTCCACTTCCCCCTCTCTTCAACCAATTGAGAAATGTTTTGTTCTTTCTTTACCCCCCCTTGATAATTACGTGTGATGAATGAAAATATTCCATTAAAATTTTAATTAATACGTAAAAAAAGGATAAAATAACACTGAACAATTTTTGTCCACTACCACATAAAATATAATTAGAAACATACATTTTATGATTGTGCTCAGAAGATTGATAAGATATAAGATATTAGGTATATATGTCCCAAAATATGTGCCTTACAAGCGGATAGATTCCTCTTGTATTCCGTTCGGTTATGATTTCACTCAGAATTCAAGGCATATATTTCCTTAGAATGAAGTGGTTTTTTTGATGAAATGTGCGAGAACCAGTGAAAATGTTGTGTGTGTGTGTGTGTGTGTGTGTGTGTGTGTGTGTGTGTGTTGTGTGGTGTGGTGTGTGTGTGTGTGTGTGTGTGTGTGTGAGTGTGTGTGTGTGGTGTGTGGTGTGTGTGTCTATATGTGTATGTGTGTTTGTGTGTGTGTTTGTGTGTGCGTGTGTGTGAGTGTGTGTGTGTATGTGTGTTGATTGAGTGTATGTTTCTGTGTATATGTGTGTGTGAGAATGTGTGTGTGTCTCTGTGTGTCTATGTGTGTGTGTCTGTGTGTGTTGCGTGTGTGTGTGTGTGTGTGTGTGTTGTGTGGTGTGTGTGTGTGGTGGTGTGTGTGCGTCTGTGTGTGTCTGGGGTTTTGTCTGTGTGTGAGTGTATGTAGAACATTATCCGATGATAAAATGTTTTGCCTATTTTGAAACATCTAGGATGTTCTATGTAAAAAAAAAAAAACATAATGATAATAATTTTCTGATTTATTTTAATTATTTTTTATTGGTAGTATGTCTCCCCCCCCCCCCCCCTCAAATAAGGATATTAGTTTTTTAATTTTCCCCTTTATCCAAATGTATGATTTATATCACATGTATAATTTTTGACAGATGGTGGTGGTTTGATGTTTTTCTTGAGTTGTTTATTTCATTTTGTTCTCTTGTTTGCTCTTCATCCATTAACGCTTTCTTCTCTTCCATAATCAAAATCTTTTATTGTGACTTCAGATTTTTGTTTTCTGATCGAGTGCATTTTTTTTTTATTACCCTTTTCATATATAGTGTCCTTATTCTTGGGTGTTGTTTGGTATTGCGTAAAGTTTATTGTTTAGTATCTTCTCAATTTGATGTATCCCTGAAAAGGGCGGGGACTGGATGTAAAAAAGCACACAAGTGCTTATCTATTATCCTCGAATAAAATACTTTGCCCTTGCCTTGCCTTGCCTTGCCTTGTCTCTCTCTCTCTAATATATGATATATATATATATATAATATATATCTGTCCACCTATCTATCTATCTATCTATCTATCTATCTATCTACCTACCTACCTACCTACCTACCTACCTACCTACCTACCTACCTACCTACCTAACTACCTACCTACCTAACTACCTACCTACCTCAAGTGTTTCAAGTCGTCACAGTTAATCCATAATCAGTTCCCAATCATGCGTATGGCACTAATTCATGACAAAGCCATTCACACACACACGCACACGCGCGCGCACACACGCACACACACACGGACGCACACACACACACCACACACACACAACACGCGCGCGTACACACACTTACACACACATACACACGCACGCGCACGCGCACACACACACACACACATACAACACGCCACACGCACACCACACACACACACACACACATACACACACACACACACACACACACACACACACACACACACACACACACACAAGTGCCTTGGCCAAGAACTATACCCTGATCAATATCTATCTATCTATCCATCCATCTTGTTCAGTCAACCATTGGATAGGGACCGGCAAGCTGCCAGGCGTAACGTAACGGACAGTGTGACACCAAAGAATCCCTACCTGTCACAGTGTGACACCAAAGAATCCCCTACCTGTCACAGCCTGTTTCTTTCTCAGACATTAAATTTTGTCAACAGGGAAGGCTCTCACCACTAGTCAAGAAAAAAAGTTCCCTTTTTTTATCCGATAATTCTTCTTTACCTAGTAGTAGTAGTAGTAGTAGTAGTAGTAGTAGTAGTAGTAGTAGTATAGTAGTAGAAGTAGTAGTAGTAGTAGTAGTAGTAGTAGTAGTAGTAGTAGTAGTGTATAGTAGTAGTAGTATTAGTAGTAGTAGTAGAAGTAGTAGTAGAAGTAGTAGTAGTAGTAGTAGTAGTAGTAGTAGTAGTAGTAGTAGTATAGTAGTAGTAGTAGTAGTAGTATAGTATTTTGGATGGATCAGCGGTCTAGTAGGTAACACGCTTGCCTAGAAAGCGAAAAGTCCGGGTCGGAGTGCGCGTGGTTCAAATCCGGTTTAGGCCCAAAATTTTTCCCCGTCCATTAGACTATGAGTGGTGGTCTGGGTGCTAGTCTTTCGATGAGACAATAAACCGAGGTCCCGTGTGTTACACATCATAATTTAGCGCACGTAAAGAACCAATGGCAACAAGGGATTATCCCTGGCAAAATTCTGTAGAAAAAAAGCAACTCTGATAGGGAAACAACAACAGTTGCAAACATGAAAAAGAAAAAAAAATATGGGTGCCGCTGCGCTTGTGGCGACCCGCTCTTCCGGGGAGAGCAGCCCGAATTTCACGCAGAGAAATCTGCTGTGACATAAAGTGGCATAGATAATAGATAGATAGATAGATAGATAGATAGATAGATAGATAGATAGATAGATAGATAGATAGATAGATAGATAGACAGACAGACAGACAGACAGACAGACAGACAGATAGGTAGTAATGGTAGTAGTAGTAGTAGTAGTTAGTAGTAGTAGTAGTAGTAGTAGTAGTAGTAGTAGCAGTAGCAGTAGCAGTAGTAGTAGTAGTAGTAGTATCACTTCCCTCTTCATCTGATTGGTTGTCAGAATGAACCAACCAGAATGGTTGGCTGAAAACAACATTGACACCTTTTGTGTTCTAGGCATTTTCACGGGGTTATTTTTACTCTCTATTGTTACTATGTTTTTGCTTCCTTCTCCTACAGGTGTGTGTGTGTGGGGGGGGGGGGGGGGTGGAGAGGGAGGCAGGTAGACCAGATTGTGCGCCAAAGTTCTATTCTTCAGGGAAAAAAAAATAAAAAAACCAACAACAAAAAACAGAGTATTGGATGTCTATAGATAAGTTTTTAACTGACTGGGTTGAAAGAACGACACATGAGAGCCAAGTGTTCAACTGCTTTTTGTTTGTCTGATTTTTTGTGTCCTTCCTCTTCGAATCAGGCGACTTATTTTGAATGTACGTACATATAATGCTGTGTATTTTCCTGCCTGTACGTCTGTCTCTTTCTCTCTCTCTGTTTGTCTCTCTGACTCTCTGTCTCTCTGACTCTCTGTCTCTCTCTCTCTCTCTTGCCTTGCCTTGCCTTGCCTTCTCTCTCTCTCTGTCTTTTTATCTTGATGTTATCCCTGAAAAGGGCGGGGACTGGATGTAAAAAAGCACACGAGTGCTTATCTATTATCCTCGAATAAAAGTATTTTACCTTGCCTTGCCTTGCCTTGCCTTGCCTTGCCTTGCCTTGTCTCTGTCTGTCTGTCTGTCTGTCTGTCTGTCTGTCTGTCTGTCTGTCTGTCTGTCTGTCTGTTCTCTCTCTCTCTCTCCTCTCTCTCTCTCCCCTCTCTCTCTCTCTCTCTCTCTCTCTCTCTCTCCTCTCTCTCTCCTCTCTTCTCTCTCTCTCTCTCTCTCTGTCCCGTAGTCCCGCGGACTGTTGGGGCACCACTGAAGATTTTGCAACCAGCTTCCTGCACTCCCCGCGGTCCTCTGCTCTCCGTAGCAAATCGTTCCACCCAAGGCCAGTCTACTCTCTGATGTTACATCCAGTCCCCGCCCTTTTAAGGGCCGGATGAAAAAAAGTATGTAATGCTTACTTACTCTGTTACCCTTGAAAAATAAAGATTATTCATTCATTCATTCTCTCTCTCTCTCTCTCTCTCTCTCT
>CM060337.1:96705-107513 GCA_030674155.1 Stramonita haemastoma
TTTTTATAGCTTGATTTTTTTTAAAATATATATCATTCACCACTATTTTTCATACAGTTTTTAATATTGTGTGGTTTATATACCTCCCAGACAACACTTTTTTTTCAGATTTTATACTGTATATATTTTTTATAGATTTTACATATTTTATATTGTACAGATTTGATAGATTTTACAGATTTTATATTGTAACATAGGCTACCTGTCAGTAAAACTATCTCATACAGTTTTGATATTTTGTGGTTTACATCCCTGTCAGGAAGCACTATTTTTACACAGTTTGAAAATGATGTATTTTACATACCTGTCACTCAACACTCTTTTCATACAGTTTTGATATTTCGTGGCTCATATACCTGTCAGTCAACTCTATTTTCATACAGTTTTGATGTTTCGTGGTTACCATACCTGTCACTCAACATTATTTTTGGATACAATATCACAGTTGTGGATTTTTCCTCACCAAAATCAGCCTATATTTCTTGGGGTACAGTTTTGGTGGCTTTCATGATATATCAAATCAGCCAAAAATGATTTTTGATACAGTTTTATACTTTATAGTTTACATACTAATCGGCCAATTTTACTTGTAATACAATGTCCATGTTATACTGTGTAATTTACATAATACTCAGCCAATATTATTTCTGATACAATTTTATACTTGTGGTTTTTTTTGTCCTCTGAAATCGGAGTATGGCTGCCTAAAGGTGAACTAGTGAAAACAGCCACACATGCAAACTGCTCATCCCTGCCCTCTGCTGGTCTCGAGTGACTCCAATGTGTGACGGTTCAAGACAGTGCCTAGTCTGGACTACCCCAAGAGCGTTAAACTCGGGAACGCCCAATACAAATCCCATTCCAAAAACAAAAAAAAATAAAGACGAGAGGGGTGGGGGGTGGGGGGGCTACTTGCCTGTGAAAATGGATAACCAAAGCGATGAATGACACTGATGCTATACAGTAGACACACTCCCATACCTGGAATGGGGGGGAGATGTAAAGGAAGAATAGGAAGAAGAAAAAACGGTTACACACACACACACACACACACACACACACACACACACACACACACACACACACACACACACGCGTGCGCACGCACGTACGCATGCACACACACACACGCACACACGCACGTACGCACGCACACACACATGAAGAATAATGATAAGAAAAAAACGGTTACACACACACACACACACACACACACACACACACACACACACACACACACACACACACACACACACACACATACACACACACACACACACACACACCACACACACACACACACACACACACACACACACACACACACACACACACACAAGTAGAAAAGCAGGAATGTGGCTCTTACCTTTTCATACTGTTTAGCCGGTGTAGCTGTTGACACAATCAGACTGATACACCTGGCTTAAATTCAGCCAGCGTGACTATGAATGAACAGACTAGCAAGTTGATACCTAAAGCTTTCAGTACCCCCCACTCCACTTCTTTCATGATAGACATTGATATTTACCGTTTTTATAAGCTCATCCACTGCTTTTTTTTATCAACTGAACAGAAGATAATCTAGGTAGTTTGTTTTGTTTGTTTATCCGTCGTGTTCGGCGATCACCTCCAAAACATCATAGGAGGCAGCTGCTGTTTCGGAAACTGGGCAGAAATTTGATTATTGTGGAGGTACCTTGCCCACAGCACACCCCCACTCTCTCGGCCAAGAGGGCATAAGGACAGTCAGCGTTGGAGATG
The DNA here is from genome assembly GCA_030674155.1 of Stramonita haemastoma. Lineage (NCBI taxonomy): Eukaryota > Metazoa > Mollusca > Gastropoda > Neogastropoda > Muricidae > Stramonita > Stramonita haemastoma. The sequence goes on from CM060337.1 coordinate 98,467, forward strand.
TTCTCCAAAGTATGGGTAAGCTTACATTCCATGAGTCAGTCGACTTCACGTACAATCCGGAACAGTTTTTCAACATGGATTTCTATCGACACAACATAAAATAAACAGAAATTTCAAACGTCTTTATAATAGTCAGTTCTGGTGTACAGTTCTTATACAGGTTATCTCCTTAATTCCTACAGTACTGTATTCGGTTGTGGAGAATTGGCAAAGAAACATGCATGCCCCTTATTAGTTTCGGATGAGACTTTAAACCGAGGCCCCGTGTGCGAACGCACGCAGAACATCTTGCGCACACGTTAAATCCTGTTCCGCTTTTCGTAAGAGTAGGCCATCGTGTGCCGGTGGGAACAGATGACAATATTTACAAAACTGCATACACACGGGGACCGGATGAAAAAAAGCACATGAGTGCTTATTCTGTTATCCTCGATATAAAAGAATAAATAAATAAATAAATAAATAAATAAATAAATAAACTTTAGATTTTGCTGTGTGGGTGTGTGTGTGTGTGTGGTGTGTGTGTGTGTGTGTGTGTGTGTGTGTGTGTGTGTGTGTGTGTGTGTGTGTTATGTGTGTATGTGTGAAAGTGTTGTGTGTGTGTGTGTGTATGTGTGAAAGTGGTGTGTGTGTGTGTGTGTGTGTGTGTGTGTGTGTGTGTGTGTGTGTGTGTGTGTGTGTGTGTGTGTGTGTGTGTGTGTGTATGTGTGTGTGTGTGTTGTATTGCTTACCACTATCAGCCAGGGAGACTTTATCTGCGTGAAACTCGGCTGCTTTTCCTGGGCAGCTAACTTTTTTAGTTGACTTGTATGTGTAATTTGTGTACCTGTAAGAGAGAGAGGAGAGAGAGAGAGAGAGAGAGAGAGAGAGAGAGAGAGAGAGAGAGAGAGAGAGAGAGAGAGAGAGAGAGAGAGAGAGAGAGAGAGAGAAGAGAGAGAGAGAGAGAGACAGACAGACAGACAGACAGACAGACAGACAGACAGACAGACAGACAGACAGACAGACAGACAGAGACAGAGACAGACAGACAGAGACAGAGACAGAGGCAGACAGAGACAGACAGACAGACAGACAGACAGAGACAGAGAGTGTGTGTGAGAGAGCGAGACAGAGACACACAGACAGACAGAGTGAGAGAGAGAGAGAGAGAGAGAGAGAGAGAGAGAGAGAGAGAGGGAGACAGACAGACATACATAGGACAATGACAAGTGATTTATTGTAGTAAGCTTTCAAGCCTATTCACAAGGGGACAGTGCTAATGGGAAGAGGACTGGGCACAAACACGTTTTTTCCAAGACAAGAAAACAATTGACAACAGCCCAGATCATCATCATGACAGGGATTCCACGTCATAGTTCTACAGCTGCAACAAACACAGGTATTGCAGACTATGACCGATTGCTGTCATTCTGTGGCAAAGCCAGAACAATGAACAAAACTAAGCTGTCAAAGCTTGACCAGCCATACAGAACAGCGTCTTGTGATTCACTGAGGCATGCCCCTTGTTTGAAAAATTCACCTCATGTACAAAACCCAACTGTGACGCCAAACTCGGACATAAAAACCACGTCAGCACAATTTTGTGTTTTAAAATAACTTGGCCAGATAAGGAAGAGCAGAGGCGCTGGTCCAATAGATCTGTCTGTCTGTAGAGTTTACTGTCTTACCACACATTGTGTACATGAAGACACATGTGTATTTATTATTTTTTAAATTTATTTATTCTTTTATATCGAGGATAATGGAGTAAGCAATCATGTGCTTTTTTTCATCCGGTCCCCGTGTGTATGCAGTTTTGTACATATTGTCATCTGTTCCCACCGGCACACGATGGCCTACTCTTACAAAAAACGGAACAGGATTTAACGTGTGCGCAAGATGTTCTGCGTGCGTTCGCACACGGGGCCTCGGTTTAAAGTGTCATCTGAAGGGCTTTTGGGGAGAGTGGAGTCACCACTGATGTTAACTCCAGGAGAAAAATCTCCTCGACCGGACTCGAACCCGGGTCGTCAAATTGCCAGCGCAATGTTCTGACCACTAGGCTATCCGTCCCCCGGATGTAAGGTATGTATGTATGTATGTAGGCCTGAATGCTGTAAGTTGGTTCTGGGTTTCTTGTGCAGGAGAGAAAGACAGGGGGGGGGGGGGGAGTAACTGGTCTTCCCAAGGTTACAGAATGAGATAAGCTTTGCATTCTTTTCGTCCAGTTCATGTCCTTATCAGAGACTACGGCCACAACATTCAAGACTATGATGTAAAGAGCAGGAATTAAAAGGATATGAACAAAAATACCCAAATCAGTATACCTGCATCGCATTGATTTCCAAATAACTATCAGCATGTTGCCAAATACTATCAAATCATCAATATACACAATATATCTATTCAGCAAAAAACATACTCCTTAGCTAACTTAAAATATTTCACAGAGAACTCGAACTCGAACTCGAACTCGAAATTTTTAATGAGGGTAATTGGGTAAGCCAGAGGCTTCTTTACACCAGGCCCTCATGGGGACAAAATGAAAAAAAATATTTAAAAAATCAATCAATGAATTAATAAAGAAATGAATGTAAGATACCAAGCAACTCAATCATTCATATTGCCATTCAATAATTGATACATCAGGAAATCCATGAAAAACATACATAAGGGAACCAATCAAACGAATAAACAAGACCATCAAACACGAACAACTACCCTCCCTAACACCCCCTCTCGTAAACAAACAATTTTCCCCCAAAGTCAAAATCAGATACACACACACACACACACACACACACACACACACACACACACACACACACACACACACACACACACACTCACACACACACAAACAAACAAACAAACACACATACACGCACACATACGCGCGCGCGAGAGAGAGAGAGAGAGAGAGAGAGAGGAGAGAGAGAGAGAGAGAGAGAGAGAGAGAGAGGAGAGAGAGAGAGAGAGAGAGAGAGAGAGAGAGAGAGAGAGAGAAGAGAGAGAGAGAGAGAGAGAGCATAAAAAAACAAGCAAACAAATAAAAAATATTAAAAAAAGCATCGCCGACATTCCTTCGAGCAAAGACATGAAAGCTGTTGCATCTCCAAAATCAATGTTATCTCCCCCTTGTCCTCCCCCCCTCCCCCACTTCTTGATCACACAGTATTAGGCTAGATCTAGATGGATGTGCTTTTGGTGATCACTCCTGTCATGCGCCTTACAGTCACCCCACCGCATGCTGATCACCAATAATAGATATGCACCAAATAAACCCTCCACAAAATAAACAACAATAACAACAAAACACGCCAACAAGAAAAACAAACACAAACTAACAAGCAAGGAAACAAATCATGACAAGACGACATAAGTGCATTGTCTGCAGTCATTTAAAGCTTTCAAGCTGTCTGTCATTTAGTTTGTTTCAGTTTTGCTTCGCTTTGCTTTTTGTTTTTTTTCCCCTTGAGGCTTTTTGATGGGACGTCAACTGAACTTTTTTCTTGGGTTTTGTTTTGTTGTTGTTGTTTTTTTTGTTTGTCTTTTTTTTTTTTTTGGGGGGGGGGGGATTTCTTTTTGGTTCTGTAGTTTGTGCTCTCTCTGTCTCTGTCTGTCTGTCTGTCTGTCTGTCTGTCTGTCTGTCTGTCTGTCTCTCTCTCTCTCTCTCTCTCTCTCTCTCTCTCTGTATCTATGTATCTATGTATCTATGTTCGAGAGGCAGACGTGTCATATTTTTTGTAGCTCCCAGCACACATTAGGACAAGTTTTCAACGTGTTTTATGGAGTCAGTCGATTGCATACAAAGGAGGGGGAGGCAAAACCAAAAACCAAACCAAAAAGAAAAAAAAGATCAAAAGTACTTAACTTAAACTCCAAATGTCGAGAGTACAGTTAAAACATCTCAGAGGGAACATTACCGTTACATAATACCCAACAAAGTAGGTCACCTTGGGTCATTGTCATTGTTGAGAAAGCATCTTGCCAGCCAGTAAAAATGGCTTCACAATTGCCTGCTAAGAAAACTTGAACTCGAGATGATTTAAATATCGATCTTGCCTACTTAAGCGACTGAAAGGCTGCCATTGTTGAGAGATTTCCTTGTAGAAAGATTGCAATGTTGAAAGATTGTATCTTTGAAAGATTACATTGTTGAAAGAATGCACTTTTGAAAGATTGTATCTTTGAAAGATTACAATGTTGAAATATTGTAACTTTGAAAGATTACAAGTACTTTTGAAAGATTGTATTGTTGAAAACTGCATTGTTGAAAATTGCATTTTTACCGATGTAACTGTTGTCAGCCATTGCCGGTGACTGGCGTGTTCTTTATGTTCGTCACGTTCCTGTTCTTTTTTGGCAGAGAGCTGTCACCCTGAATGAATTACTTCCCCTGCACGTATGGCAGGTGGCTGTCACGCCAAGTGTCAATTCCGCACACCTGGCAGCCATTTTCTTGAACCTGAACACTCAAACTAAATGGTCTTCTGAACTCCGGTAAACAGTTTTACTGTAAATTTTTGGCGAATATGAATATCAAATATTAAATACACGTTTGTTTGTTTGTTGTTGTTTTTCTAATATCAGTTTTTTTTCTGTTCCTCCGCTAGAGCTCCGAGGTTGACCAATGGTCAGATTTTGTGCATGCGACTATTGGTACCAACCGGTAAGGTAGCTGCGTTCCGACTTCGGGGATGATGTCTGAACACAACACGTGTGTGTGTGTGTGTGTGTGTGTGTGTGTGTGTGTGTGTGTGTGTGTGTGTGTGTGTGTGTGTGTGTGTGTGTGTGTGTGTGTGTGTGTATGTGTGTGTGTGCGCCTCTTTTTTTATTTTGTCATCAATTCCATCTGGCACGGAATGGCCTACTCTTCCGAAAAGTGAACAAAGTTTTTAACATGTGTGCAAGTTGCTCTGCCTGCGTGTGCACACGCAGTGACCTCAGTTTATAGTCTCACTCCGAAGGACTGTAAGGGGAGTGGAGTCAGTACTGATGTGAACTCCAGGAAAAATTCCCTAAAACAGGCGCCTCCGTGGTGGCTTGATCCCCGGTCACCAGATCACGAGCCCAACGCTCTAACCACTGGGCTATGCCCCCTCCCCCTACGATGGGTAAATTATCGATCCCCAACCACCACATAGGTTTGGGGACACTTTACCTTTACTTTTTTTTTTTAACCTACAGAGCCTCTGCCTCTCATAGGTGAGGGGGGAGTTGGGCAGAAGACAACCTTCCTTTACTTTTTAAAACTGTAATTAAAACAAACAAATAAAACAAATAAATAAATAAAATTTGATAATAAATAAAATGAAATAAGTTGAGCTAGGTAGTGAGGAAGACAACTGTGTTCACTACTCTGCAAAAGATCCTGAGTTATGTCCCTTCACACATGGGCACAGAAGAGTATGCTGGAACATGTATGCAAATTTAAATATCTGGGACTGACGTTTAATTTCAATGGAAAATTCAATGTAACTGTTAAACAATTAAAAGACCAGGCAAGACGGGCAATGATGGCCCTATTAAGAAAAAGCAGACAGCTTCAGCTCCCAATCTCCTGTCAGCTTGACTTGTTTAACTCACTGGTGTTGCCAGTACTGACATATGGCTGTGAAGTCTGGGGTAATAGTTGTACTGATATAGCTGAATCATTACATCTGGAATACTGCAAATATATCTTACGATTAAAAAAGAGTACCCCTAACTGCTTTATATATGGTGAAACAGGCCGTTTCCCTTTGTTTATACACATTTACAGCCGTATGATAAAATTTTGGCACAAATTGTCTGTTGACCCAAGTAAAAAATACTCAGCCATTATGCTCCAGACACTGACAGAATGTTTCAATTTTCAAATACATAAAAATGATTGGCTATGCAAAATTAAACAGATACTTGATGAAAATGGACTATCCTTTGTATGGCATTATCCACAGTCAGTGTCTACAGCATGGCTGATAAATAACCTGTCCCAGAGACTTAAAGATAGTTATATGCAAAAATGGGTAGAAAACTGTCGAGACTGCCAGAAGGCCAACAACTACACTTTGTATAAGCACCAGATATCCTTTGAACCCTACTTAGACAGCCTACCACTGTTGTACAGCCTGTCCATGTTAAAAATCAGAACGAGTAATCATAAACTACCAATAGAGAAAGGAAGATATGTAAATTTACCACATGATGAAAGACTCTGTACTCTGTGACATGAACCGCTTAGGTGATGAATATCACTTTGTTATGGAATGCCCAGCATTGCAGAACTTACGCAACCAATATTTACCTAGGTATTACACAAACCACCCAAACTTTTATAAATATGAATCACTAATGAAAATGGGTAACAGGAAAAAATTACTGAATTTTGCAAAATTCATTAAACAAGGACTACAAATGTTTTCCTAATTTTTTTCTTCTCATATACTCGTGCAACTACATAACCATGTATGTACATATTGTATTGAAACAGTCATAAAATTTTCTAGTCATGTTTCATTGTCTAACTGTTTCATTGTACTCACTACTGAAGTGAGACTTCTCCCCTCTCTAGTCTGATTTGTAAACACAGAGAGAGAGAGAATAGCCATTGTTATTTTCCTGTGTTCTTGAAGGATTGTATTATTCCTAATGTGTATGTGTTCTATTATTATAATTTTTATGTTGATGATGATGATGATTATTGTCCTTTGTGCACATGTTTTGCTCTATCCTCTTGATAGCCATCATTGATTCCCAGATATGTCTACTCTTTGTTTCTCTGTAGCTCAGAGGAGTCACCAGGAATCAAACACTGCGAATGGTAAATGTGTGAACTAGCTTCTTGGTCAGATATAAGGGAAACAACTCGATATGACTGTCTAGTAGAGTGCAGTTATCCATCGCAGATTGTTGATGATGTGATAATTCCCCCCCCCCCCCCCCCCCCTCTTCCTGGAATGATTGTATTACTTATAATGTTTTGATTTTGTTCCCTGCCCCTTCTTCATATAGCCTGATAGTGATGTTGATGCCTTATCTAGATATTGTTTCATTTTCCAACCAGTTATGGAACTTTTTGTTGTTACTCTCTTTAACCACTTCAGATACCAGTGCATAGGAAAGTACACATGTAATTTGCCATCTATATATAGCGCATTGGCCATAACAGTATATAACCATGTCTATTTTATTTTCATAAATATTGTCTCTTGTGTACTTTTGTTTTGCTCTTCCTCTTTATACCCGTCATTCATTCATGATATGCATGCTTTTTGTTTCTCTATAGCTCAAAAGAGTTAATGGGAATAAACTATTGTGAAGTTTGTATTTTATATTCCCTAATGATTAATGATTATTCTTAAAATAGCCTGATACATGATGTTGATGACTTGTCCAGTTAGTGGCTCATTTCTCCTAACATATGTAACGTTTGTTGTTGTTGTTGTTGTTGTTGTTGTTGTTTTATCACTTCTAATACCTGTGTACTTTCTTAAAGTACAAGAGTAACTTACCATCTATCCAGGGTGCATCAGCTCTTAACAGTGTAGACCCGTGTTTAAATCTTTTTCATTATTATTGTGTTTTGTGTATTCGTGTTTTGCTCTTCCTCTTTATACCCGTCATTCATTTACTGATATGTAGGCTATACCTTGTGTTTCTCTATTGCTCAAAAGAGTTAATGGGGAAATAAAGCATTGTGAATTGTGAGCAGAGAGATCTCCCATAGTTAAGTTCCTGAGGTGGATGTGTCTATAAGAGAAACCACTGCCGCATCATCAACAAGAACAACAACAAAAAGAAAAACAAAAATCCTTACACATAACGGTTATTGTGTGAAATAGGGGGGGGCGGATAGCCTAGTGGTCAGAACATTGCGCTGGCAATTTGAAGACCCGGGTTCGAGTCCGGTCGAGGAAATTTTCTTTCTGGAGTTAACATCAGTGCTAACTCCACTCTCCCCAAAAGTCCTTCGGATGAGACTTTAAGCCGAGGCCCCGTGTGCGAACGCACGCAGAACATCTTGCGCACACGTTAAATCCTGTTCCGCTTTTCGTAAGAGTAGGCCATCGTGTGCCGGTGGGAACAGATGACAATATTTACAAAACTGCATACACACGGGGACCGGATGAAAAAAAAGCACATTATTGCTTATTCTGTTATCCTCGATATAAAAGAATAAATAAATAAATAAATAAATAAATAAATAAATAAATACCAAGACAAGCCGTATTTCATCCAGGGAGGTAACCACAGCTTGCTTTCATAACTAGTCATAACAGTGTTCCTTCCCTTATTGTAAAACGCTTACATTAAGAAGGTTGCCTCCCATGTCTTGTTTCAGCGATGTATTTATAAAAATTATGGAGTGATCCTGAACATGTAATTTTTGTAAAGGAAGCCATCAGTATCAAAAGCATGCACATAGTTAATGAACAAAAGTCGTAAACTCTCACAGAAAGAGGAGGAAAAAGAGGGCGTACGGTGAGCGGGCGTGCGCACGCATGCACGCACGCACGCACGCACGCACGCACGCACGACCACACACACACAGTGCGCACTCATATGTACAACCACTCACACGATTAAGGACCGAAGCATGTTGTGTGTGTGTGTGTGTGTGAGAGAGAGAGAGAGAGAGAGAGAGAGAGAGAGAGAGAGAGAGAGAGAGAGAGAGAGAGAGAGAGAGAGAGAGACAGAGACAGAGACAGAGAGAGAGAGAGAAAACACTGGCACGCCTACGTAATAAAAGAAAAATACTCAAGCTGACTTCAAGAAATCAAACTATGTCGAGAGCAAAAAAAAGGGAGACAAAAACTGAACAATGGCCTTTCCTTTCTTCCAATTTTTTATTTTTTTATCTCAATACCTGTTCTTTTCCAACAACCCTATCCCTCACAAACTAGGACTGCCTCCCTCCCACCCCACACATTCACACGACACACCCTTCTTTCTCTTCCATTCAAAATCGTTCACTTTCTATTTTTTTTTATTTCTTTCATCGTCCAGAGCTCTGAGGTTCACCAATGGAGAGACTCTTGCCAATGCAGCCGATTTGTAAACCACACTGATATCTGCATTCCCAC
>CM060337.1:107613-164647 GCA_030674155.1 Stramonita haemastoma
ATTGATAGTATGATGTCTTAATTTTTAGTTGATGTTTTTTTGAATTTTTTTGAGCTTTTATATTAAAAGTAGTGATGCTTCTATTTGATTGTAGTTTGTTATCTTTTTTTATATAGTGATTTTTTCCCTTTTTGAAGTGGTTGTTCTATTTTTTTGTTGTTTTATTTTAGTATGATTTTCCCCCAATTTTGTTGGTTGCTTTTATGAAGTAGTTGCTTTCTATTGAAGTAGGAGCTTTATATGGTGTATGTGTTTTTAAAAATATGGATAGTGTGTTTTTTTTATTTTGAATTAGTTGCTCTTTTTTTGGGTGATGTCCTTATTTAAGAGGTCCCCTTTTTTTGAATTGGATGACTTTTTGATTTAGGTTTTCATATTTTAGTGTGTGCTTCAATTTTGATATTTGGGAAATGCCTCTTATTAAGGGGGGTTTCTTCTATATTGGAAGTGATTTTTAAATTTTTTGGGTGGGGATCTCAAAAATTTGGTGTATTGCCTCAAAGGGAGAGTATGCCTTATTGTAGTAGGGGATGCTCTTATTTATATAAAAAATTTTGCTCCCTATTTGAAGTATGATGTTTTTATATTGATAGTAGGATGAAATCTTATTATATATATTATTTTTTATGATGATGTTTTTTTGATGGGAGTTGATTTTTTTTGATTTGGGGGGTGCTTCTATAAAAAATTCCCGTAAATTTAGTGATGCTATCTATAAAAAACCCCCCTCAGATCGAGTTTTTATTGCCTGTCGGGAAAGTAGGGATGTATCTATTTGAACCCCCGTCGGGAAAGTAGTGAGGGCTATTATTTTGGGATATCCCGTCAAAAAGTGGGATTTTTATTTTTTATTGACACTCCCGTAAAGAAAGTGGATGCTATCTATTTTGCCCACTCCCCGTCAGAAAGTTGATTATCTATATTGATACTGTAGAAAGAGTGATCAATTTTTTGCCCCTCCCGTCAGAAAGTGGACTTCAATTTTGGGGCCCCCCGAAAAATTTGTGACTATTTATGGACCCTCCCGTCAAAAAGTGGGTGCTATCTATTTGACACCCCTTTTTGGGGTATGATGCTATCTATATTGGGAATTTCCTCAAAAGTAGTATCCCCAAAAATTTTTACCCCGTCAAAAAGTGTGTTTGCTATCTTTTGACACTCCCGTCAGAAAGTAGTGATGCTATCTATATTGACACTCCCGTCAGAAAGTAGTGATGCTATCTATATTGACACTCCCGTCAGAAAGTAGTGATGCTATCTATATTGATACTCCCGTCAGAAAGTAGTGATGCTATCTATATTGACACTCCCGTCAGAAAGTAGTGATGCTATCTATATTGACACTCCCGTCAGAAAGTAGTGATGCTATCTATATTGACACTCCCGTCAGAAAGTAGTGATGCTATCTATATTGATACTCCCGTCAGAAAGTAGTGATGCTATCTATATTGACACTCCCGTCAGAAAGTAGTGATGCTATCTATATTGACACTCCCGTCAGAAAGTAGTGATGCTATCTATATTGATACTCCCGTCAGAAAGTAGTGATGCTATCTATATTGATACTCCCGTCAGAAAGTAGTGATGCTATCTATATTGACACTCCCGTCAGAAAGTAGTGATGCTATCTATATTGACACTCCCGTCAGAAAGTAGTGATGCTATCTATATTGATACTCCCGTCAGAAAGTAGTGATGCTATCTATATTGACACTCCCGTCAGAAAGTAGTGATGCTATCTATATTGATACTCCCGTCAGAAAGTAGTGATGCTATCTATATTGATACTCCCGTCAGAAAGTAGTGATGCTATCTATATTGATACTCCCGTCAGAAAGTAGTGATGCTATCTATATTGATACTCCCGTCAGAAAGTAGGGATGCTATCTATATTGATACTCCCGTCAGAAAGTAGTGATGCTATCTATATTGATACTCCCGTCAGAAAGTAGTGATGCTATCTATATTGATACTCCCGTCAGAAAGTAGTGATGCTATCTATATTGACACTCCCGTCAGAAAGTAGCGATGCTATCTATATTGACACTCCGTCAGAAAGTAGTGATGCTATCTATATTGACACTCCGACAGAAAGTAGTGATGCTATCTATATTGACACTCCGTCAGAAAGTAGTGATGCTATCTATATTGATACTCCCGTCAGAAAGTAGTGATGCTCTATCTATATTGATACTCCCGTCAGAGGGCAAAGTAGTGTATGCTATCTATATTGACACTCCCCCCCCCCCTCCCCCCCCCTCCACTGGGAGATCTGTGCACTTTATATCCGAGGTTGTAAGGAGACTTTAGCAGACACTTAAGCAAACTGCCGCCAACTTCTCTTTCACAGAATGGGGTCACATTCCCAACTCCTGTCGTCAGTGTCCTAAATTCAGCCACCAATCACAGCAAGGCAGCACCTTGTTTGAAAATAAGCGTGGGCCGTCCCCCCCCCCCCCCCCCCCCCCCCCCCCCCCCCCCCCCCCCCCCCCCCCCCACCCCCCCCCACCCCCCCCCCCCCCCCCCCCCCCCACTGCCCAATTTGATTTCAGAAAACCTGTGCTGTATCGCCAGGCTGGGATCTAAAAGGAGGAGCCCACGCCGCCCTGGTGTACTCACACGCACGCACACACACACACACACACACACACACAGTACATTGGGTTAATACATTCTCTTTAAGTGTAGGACAAACATGCTCCCTGTATAAGAAAGAATTAAACTTCCTTAGGTAAAATAAGATACTGAATCAGAGATAAACTTATGAAGCTATCTTAACCCATAGTGCAAATGAACAATTTAGGATAGAAAGGGGAGAAGAAGCTAATTCTCTTTAATGCAAATCAAAGCCTAGTTATTGCACATCCTAGATAATCAAATGTTTGAACAAAATAAGCATAGACACAACCACTTGCTTACATTTCCAAGACCCAGAAACAAACTATACAAATCGAGCTTCTTGTATTCAGGATAGGCTTCCAAAACTTCTACACTTACCAAAAACAAAGATCAGTTTCAAATGCATCTAAAAGTACAATTATTTCATAAGTTATTAAGTGTTTCGTTGTCTAGAGGTAGTGCGCCTGGCCTAGAAAGTGAAAAGTCTGGCCTGGGGTGGTTCGAATCCCGTTTTGGCCCAAAAGTTTTCCTCCATCCATTACATCATGAGTGGTGGTCTTTCGGATGAGACAATAAACCGAGGTCCCATGTGTTACACATCATTATTTAGCGCAAGTGAAAGAACCCACGGTAACAAGAGGCTTGTCCTTGGCAAAACTCTGTAGAAAAAAGCCACTCTGATAGGGTAAACAAATACACCTGCAGACATGAAAAAGAAAATAAATAATGGGTAGGCACTGTACTTGTGGCGACGCGCTCTTCCAGGGAGAGCAGCCCGAATTTCACGCAAAGAAATCTGCTGTGACATAAAGTGGTTTAGAAGACGATTGGTAAACTTGTACAATGATCTTTCCTTTACGCCTCCTCCTTTTCTGTTTCACTTGAACGTGTTTGTAGTTGGGCGTTATTGTTACCCTTGTTACACTTTCACACCACTTTAAGTCACGGCACATTTCTCTATGTAAAGCTCGGGCTGCCCCAGGGTGGCTCTGGGCTGTACAATAAGAAAAGAAATGGGTAGGCGCTGTACTTGTGGCGATGCGCTCTACCCGGGGAGAGCAGCCTGAATTTCACGCAGAGAAATCCTCTGTGACAGAAAGTGATATAAAATAAAATAAAATAAAATAAATATGTTATTTACGTTTCAATCACCAATTCTTAGTCGAAACTCAACCAGTACATGCCTAAATTTACCCATGGTGATAGCAGTTAAAATAGTTTTCAGGCTGTAACAGTGATTTAAATGAGCTCTATGTTTCAAATCTGTCAGTCTCTGACAGTTGTGCATATCAGTCTCACTGAAAAGAATCAATCAGCGCTGTCCTAACCCTACTTTTGCATGGTAATAGAGCCCTCGGCACGAAGACAGTGTTGCACTGTATGCATACAGCCTCTACTACTATCATTGTTAGGTGTGGCGCCGGATTTGTGGCAACACAACAACCCCCAAACAAACACGCACACAAACACCAGCGCGCATGCACGCACGCATACACAACCCCCTACAGAAAAAGGGGCGGTTTTTTTTTTCGGCAAAGATGTGACCGAAAGAACCGTTTTCAGCCCCGTCCTACCCCAACTTTTGCACGGTAACAGATCCCACAACAAGACAGTGTTGTTCTGTATGTATCTTTGCTAATTATGTGTGGTGCTGGACTTGTGGCGACACTGCAGCCCCACAGAGTTAAGAAAGGTAGTTTGTCGGAAGGAAAGCTGGTACAGCGTACGCAACAAAAACGTAGCAGTGCGCACAATAAAAATGACAATATACAACAAAACGATGCATCACACCAAAGTGGAGGGTCCCGGCCACATGCGCACACAGAAGAAAAAACGCACACACAAACACCAGGGTGCGCGAGCGTGCGCGCACACATACACAAGCCCCACGAGAAAAAGTTTCCTCTGTTATCGAAGACGTGACCGAAAAATCTACTTTTAGCCTCGTCCTTCCCCAACTTTCGCACAGTAACAGACCCCACGGCACCAAAACAGTGTTGTGCTGTATGCATACACCCTCTACTACCTTCTTTGATAATTTTGTGTGGCGCTGGATTTGTGGTGACATCGCAGCCCCTAAGAGGTTAGAAATCGAGTTTGTTGGAAGGAAGATAGGTACCGTGTACGCAACAAAAACGTAGACGTGCGCACAGTAATAATGATAATATACAGCAATATGATGCACCACAGCGAAGTGCAGGAACCCTGCCACATGAGCGTACATAAACAAACGCACGCATAAACATCAGCGTGGCGCGAGCGCGAGCATGCGTGCGCACATAACCCCCTCAAAATAAGGTGCGTTTTTTTTTCCCAAGATGTGACCGAAAAATCCGTTTTCAGCTCTGTCTTACCCCCTCTTTTGCACGGTAAAAGACCCCACAGCACCAAGACAGTGTTGTATTGTATGTCTACACCCTCTACTACCATGTTTGTTATGTGTGGCACCGGACTTGTGGCGACACTACAGCCCCCAAGATGCAAGAATGCTAGTTTGTCGGAAGGAAAGCTGGTACTATGTATGCATCAAAAACGTAGATGTGCGCACAATAATAATGACAGTAATAATAATAATACAGTGGTGTACAGTGTATGCAAAAAAAAACCCATAGCAGTGCGCAAAATATAGTCCAGTGGTTATTGCAAGGATGCTGGGCAACACCTGCACCTGTGTGTGTATGTGTGTGTGTGTATGTGTGTGTGTATGTGTGTGTATGTGTGTGTGTGTGTGTGTGTGTATGTGTGTGTGTGTGTATGTGTGTGTGTATGTGTGTGTATGTGTGTGTGTGTGTGTGTGTGTTGTTATGTGTGTGTTGTGTGTGTTGTGTGTGTGTGTGTGTGTGTGTGTGTGTGTGTGTTGTGTTTGTGTGTATGTGTGTGTGTGTGTGTGTGTGTGTGTGTGTGTGTGTGTGTGTGTGTATGTGTGTGTGTTGTGTGTGTGTGTAGTGTGTTGTGTGTGTGTGTGGTGTGTGTGGTTGTGTGGTGTCTCACCGTTGTGTGAAACTTGGAGCTCTAGCCGAGGAACAAAAACAGAAACAGAGCCATATTTCTGAACTGTCAGCAGAACCAGAATCTCTTTTTCCTAACTCCTATTTTGTTCATCTCAATGTGTCTAGCAATACTTCATTTGCTGTAATTTGTATTGTGGTATTTTTATATTGGTAGTATCTTTGTTTATATGAATGACGAACAGCTTTTGCATATTGTGCTGTATCGATGGTGTGTTGAGGACTTCTATAAAGGAGCCAAATACAGATAATATCGAATAGAATTTGAAACTGTCTTGATTGTAAATTTGGAACTGAGAGAGAGAGAGAGAGAGAGAGAGAGAGAGAGAGAGAGAGAGAGAGGAGAGAGAGAGAGAGAGAGAGAGAGAGAGAGAGAGAGAGGAGAGAGAGAGGAGAGAGAGAGCGACAGACGGACAGACAGACAAACAGAGAGACAGAGAGACAGACAGAGAACACTGAACAGCTTTAATATGTACATCGGCCTAAGGCCACAATATCCGGAGTTTGTGGTGGTGGGGGGGGGGGGGGGTTGGGGGGGGGAGGGATGGGGAAAATCAGTATATTGGTATGCAAAATGTGATAAAAAAAATACCCCCCAAAAAAGCAATGAGACTCGTGATTGCAATGGTTATAGATTGAACAAGTTTAGGTTTTGATACACTTTCATGTTACACCAGCTCTTTGTTTTAGTAAGCAGACACCACACTTGGTATCAGTCCATATACAACATTTCAATACTGTCATACTTGTAAATACAAATCTTTAACACACCCATCATTAAATGATATTCTGACATAACAATTTCTTCCTTCTATTTATAGAATGAAAAATATATCTGGATAGATAATGACTTTGTTCCCGATTTGATGTTGTAAGTAAAACTTTGTGTGTGCATGCGGGGGAGGGGGGGGGGGGGGGGGGGGGGCTGTGTATTCTGTGTATGTTTGTGTGTACGTGAATGAGTGAGTCTTACAGTCATTATTATTATTATTATTATTATTTTCTCATTATTATTGTTGTTGTTGTTGTTGTTGTTATTATTATTATTATTATTATTATTATTATTATTATTATTATTATTATTATTATTATTATTATTATCGTCGTCGTCGTCGTCGTCGTCATCGTCATCATCATCATCATCATCATCATCATCATCATCATCATCATCGTCGTCGTCGTCGTTGTCGTCGCCGTCGTCGTCGACGCGTCGTCATCATCATCATCATCATCATCATCATCACCATCACCATCACCACCATCATAATCATCATCATCATCATCATCATTATTATTAATATTATCATTATTATTGTTATTATTAGTAGTAGTAGTAGTAGTAGTATTAGTAGTATTATTAGTATTATTATTATTAAACACCCTTTAAGATATTTCATCTACAAAATCTGAGGTTGATCTGACCTAAATAAAATAATGGCTGTTAGTCATAGTTAGTGACAATACCAGCATTGGCTGTTGACCCCTGAACGATGCAAGGGAAACAAGTCTGCAGTTGACACTGCCAGAGATAAGTTATTTCCCTTTTAATGATGCTCGCTGTTCTTTGTTCTCCTTTTCTTTTTTTGTTTCTGTTTTCTTTTTCTTCTTTTTTGTGTTCATTTTCTTCTTCATTGAACTCTCAGACAGCAACTATTGTTATCTGTCATACGAGCGATTATGCGTTGCGCCGCCTTAAGTCGTGCACTGACGCCAGGAGCAGCGCTACTCACAGACAGAAAAGGAGATGCTGGCTGTGGTGTAGGGGGTGGAGCACTTCCACCTCTACCTTTCTGGTGCTCGCTGTACCTGATGACTGACCACAAGCCCCTGCTAGGCATGATCAACATCCAGAAACCTGCCACTGCTGGCTGTACCTGATGACTGACCACAAGCCCCTGCTAGGCATGATCAACAGCCAGAAACCTGCCACTGCACGTGTCCAACGCTGGCGCCTTCGCCTCATGCCCTACGACATCAACCTTGTCTACTCACCAGGCAGAGATGACGTGAACCCCGCTGACTTCATCAGTCCTCACCCTCAGTCTACACCCCTTCGTGTGAGAACGCTGGCCAAGACTATGTCAGATACATTGGCAGGCATCCCGTACCAAAATCGATGACTCCAGCAGAAGTGCGGACAGCCACAGAAAATGATGAAACTCTCCAAAGAGTAATCCAACAACAATCCCTCACTGCTCAGACCGACGAGATGAACCAGCTGAAAATGAAGGCCTACGCTGACCAGCACGCAGCACCCAGCCATCAACGCTGCAGCCGGGAGACCACGTCCTAGTACGTCAGCCGAAGCAGACGTAGGTCACCACACCCTACGCCCCTCATCCATACGTGGTGACAGAGAAGAAGGGCAGCATGGTGACTGCCAAACGGGGTGACACCACCATTGTGCGGAACTCGTCCCACTTCAAACCCATCAGGGGTTTGCTTCCAGAGTCTGCTGAAGAAGAAGAGGAAACGACTCCAACTACCGCGAACGTGGCCCCTGCCCGGACACCAGACAGACATTTTTTTTCCACCTGCCCACATGCCTGGACCTCCACAAACCCCCACAAGACTGACCCAGCCTGCTCGCTGCCTGCAGCAGATGTCCTTGAACCCCACATCCAGAATGTCCCTGCAAGACCACGTCAACAACGCCGCCCCCCTGCATACCTGGGTGACTATGAGCAATAGACAGTGAAACAATCAGAGAAGGGGACTGTGACAATACCAAGAGCAGTTAGCTCAATCATAATATTTCAAAGGAAATAAATCTGTAGTATCAAGCATGTACACACACACACACACACACACACACACACACACACACACACACACACACACACACACACACACACACACACACACACACAGCACACACGCACACACGCGCGCACGCACATATTGCATATTATCATTAATACTATATGTAATATTATGTATTGTGGCGTACACTGTACCGTGTCTCATTCCGAAAAGATTGGCTATATTCAAGCCTCGCAGTCCTTTTCGGAGCTGAGGTGGCGCCACAAGAACAGCGCCACCCACATCAAAGATGCTATTATAGTGTATCTGCGTACGGTAGAGCACTCTGATTGTGCTATGGGATCTGTTACTGCGCAAAAGTAGGACGAGACTCAAACGGAAGCTTTGTCATATCTTTTCGATATGCGCCTCAATATTGGGTGTGTGTATGCGTGAGCATACTCGTTTTTGTGTGTGCATGTGTTTGTGTGTGAGCGTGTGATGACGTTCCTGCACTGTCCTGTGGTGCATCATATTGTATATCACAATTTTTATTATGAAAAATACTATTTGTTTGTTGCATATACATTGTTCAAGCTTTCGTCCAGATAAGACTTGCTATATTCAACCCAGGTTGTTTTCTTGGCTTCAGTATCGCCCCAAGAACAGTGCCACCCGTATCAAAAATGCTAGTAAAGTGTGTATGCATACAGTAGAGCACTCTCCTGGTGCCGTGGGCTCTGTTTCTGCGCAAAATTTCGAATAGGACGGGATTCAAACCGGCACTTTGTAAAATCTTCCCGATTTGTTCATTTTTCTTGCGGGTGCGTATGTGCGTGCATAAGCGTCCGCGCGCTTGCATTTTTGTGTGCATTTTTCTTGGGTGTGTATATGCGCGCACACGCTTGTGTTTGTGTGTGTGTGGTTTTTTGTATGTGTTAGCGTGTGGTCGTCTTTCTGATAAACATACCATTTTCCCTAAAGTTTTTCGGTTGATACTATACTAAACCGATGTCCTGTGTGCGCACGAAGGCAAAACATCTTCCGCACACGTTAAAACCTGTTCCACCTTTCGGAAGTGAAGACCATTGTGTGCCAGTGCGAAAATACGACAAACTTTACAAAACTGTATGCATAGGGATCACTCACTCACTCACTCACTCACTCAGTCCCATGTCCCAAAGGACGTAGGGGGGACATGAGAGAAGACGCAACAGAGATCTTTTTCCATGCTTCACGATCCTGTGTGGCTAGTAGGTGTTGTAGGGGTTGGGCGGTCCAGTCTTTGATGTTGTCAACCCATGATTTCTTTTGGCGGCCTCTTCTTCTCTTGCCCTCGACTGTTCCTTGCAGGATGGTTTTTGCTAGGGTGTTGTGTCTTGTGGTGTGACCAAACCACATCAGCTTTCTCCTCTTTATGGTGGAGAGCAAAGGCTCTTGGGGGCCCACACGCTTTTTGATTTCTTCTTTCACATAGTTATTGGTCTTGTGTTCTTTGTATGATATTTTGAGGAGTCTTCTGTGGCACTTGTTCTCGAATGCTTGGATTCTCCTCTCTAACTCTGCTGTCCGAGTCCATGATTCACAGCCATATAGGAGGATAGATATCACGAGGGATTTGTAAAGGTGGTATTTGGTGCAGAAGCTGATGTTGTTGCTTCTGATGATCTTCTCGAGTCTGACTAGAGCAGATGTTGCTGTTGCAATGCGAGCTTTCACTTCATTGTTTGATGTGCCATCTTTTGTTAGGATGGAGCCTAAGTATTTGAATTGGCTCACCTCTTCTAGTGTTTGTCCATTCATCTTTATTTCCGTGATGTCATTACTCGCGCTGTTGACCATGATCTTTGATTTCTCTGTACTGACCTCCATGCCGTATGCGCTCGCTCGATCTGTTAAATTGTCTGTGAGGATTTGCAGTTCTTGTTTGCTGCTGCCCATGAGGTCAATGTCATCTGCAAATCTGAGGTTGCAAAGGGGTCTTCCACCAATGGAGATGGAAGTGTGGTGGTTTTGCAGTGTCTCTGTCATAGGGATACTGGATGTAAAAAAGCCACATATGTTTGTTTATTCCATTATCCTCGAAATAAAAGAATTCAAACAAAAAAACTAAACCAAAATACCACTCACTATGATTAACTTACCACTAACAAGCTGATTGATTAAATGACATCCTGCCAAGACTGACTCACTAATAAATAACTAACGAGGTAACTAGCTTACTAACTGACTAACAAACAAACAAACAAACATACCAACAAACGAACTGACTAGCTTAGACATTTCATCAAGCCCATCCCACATCAGCCTTGGTAAAGAAGTTCAGACAAACGAACGGACAAACAAACCAGCAAACGAAGGAGGCCAGTTTGACAAACACACAGACTAAATGGTGCAAAAACCGATTTCTCAAAACAAACACGTTGCTACAGAAAGCTAACATTTACAGAAAAATATCAAAATATTTTCCCTCGAAATCATCAGAGTTGTTAAGCTTGAAATGTACAAAGAATATAACCGCGGAATTTTCACATAAATACACACGCACGCACGCACATGCACACACACACACACACGTGTGCGCACGCACGCAATAACACGCGCGCGCGCACGCAAGAACGTACACACACGTACACACACGTACACACACGTACACGTACACACACACACACACACACACACACACACACACACACACACACACACACACACACACACACACACACACACACACACACACAGGCGGACGGAATAGCCTAGTGATCAGAACATTGCGCTCGTAATTTGACAACCCGAGTTCGATTCCTGTTCGAGGGGATTTTTCTCCTGGAGTTACCGTCAGTGCTGACTCCACTCTCCCCAAAAGTCCTTCGATGAGACTATAAACCTAGGCCCCGTGTGCGAACGCACCAAGATGCCATGTGGGAACGCACGCAGAACATCTTGCGGACACGTTAAAACCTGTTCCACTTTTTTTGCAAGAGTAGGCCATTGTGTGCCAGTGGGAATGGATGACAAAATTTACAAAACTGCATACACACAGGGACTGGCTGTAATAAAAGCACATGAATGCTTATTCCATTATCTTCAAAATTAATTAGATAAATGTATAAAACACACACGCGCGCATTCAAAATGTATAGAAACAGAAAAAAGCTGTCACAAAAACATACTTTACTTCAAATGCAGTGTTTTTGTATACTCAACTGCACATTCTCCTTAAAACATAAATTGCGCACAAAAATTAACAGGCTGACTAACCAATATGCACGACAGAGCAACATGTTTATCACTCTCACACACACACACACACACACACACACACACACACACACACACACACACACACACACACACACACACACACACACACACACACAAAATATGTGTATCATATATATTTTTTCTTTTATAAAGGCCTCAGTTGCATGCAGATCGTGGAGCACCATCTTTTTGTTTTTTGTATTATTTCTTTATTCGCTCTCTTTCGTGTGGGTGCTGTACACGTCTTTCTTCATTGGCCGAACAAAAAAAATAAATTGTCAATCATAAACGTTATACAGACTACAATTCACACATTAAATGAACAAGAAAATAAAAAACGAGCAATAATAAAAGAAACAGTCTTGAACTATTCACCAGTCTAAAAGAAAATAAAAATATAATGGCTTGTATTTGTGGAGGCTACCTACTTTTTTTTCCAAGTCAAAACCCCATTGAAAAACCATGATTCCAAGCTATAAAAAGGTACATCAATATAAAGATCAACTATCAATTCACATGTGCGTTGACTCATATGTACGCACATCAGAGCACTAAAATGTACAATACAAAAGCAGGGCATATTTCTAACATTGACTGTCTAGAAATATTTTTAAAAGTTCCTCTAATATCAAAAGGCATCTTCAATACTGATTTAAAACCAAAGACGAGTAAAGTTTCTAGGAAAACTTTTTTTTTCGCGGGGGGGGGGGGGGGGGGGGGGGGGGGGGGGAATAGATATCTGAATATTCAAAAATATATATATATATAAGTACATTAGCTTTTCTTTAAAAAAAATTAAATATGAGAGAATAACTTGTAGACCTATAAGCATCAAAAGTCCTCACTAGCATTATAATAATAGTTTTGAGCAATCACCTCAATCAGAATGATGGCATAGTTGCTTTCTTCAGTCTAAGATAAATAAAGAGTGTACACAGCACTATAAAACCGATTTTTAGAGTTACAATCAGAAATTCCCTTGCTAATGTCAAGGACCATCTCAGTGCCAGAGAATGGACATTTAATGCGCAAACAAAACTTTTAAAAAATCAAAATATCTACTACTACAATACAGAAAAAGTATATCATATTCAATACACGAACGTGATCACACACACACACACACACACACACACACACACACACACACACACACACACACACACACACACACACACACACCCTTCGGATGAGACTATAAACCGAAGTCATGAATGCGAACGCACGCAGAACGTCTGGCTCACTTGTTAAAACCTGTTCCGCTTTTCGGAAGAGTAGGCCATTGTGTATCCGTGGGCGGTGGTTAACAAAATTGAAAAAAAAAAAGCATAACATGAGAAATGGATGTAAAAAATGACCACGAGTGCTTATATGTTTATCATCGTAATAAAGAAATAGTAATAATGATAAAAAATACATGCGCTGGTTATCTTTATGCTTTACCCAACCAGCCAACCAAAACATTCACAAAAAAGACCCAATAACAACAGCTCTCATGTTAAAAAGCAATACAGTTATTATCATATAACTGCAACTAAAATTAAGCCATACCATATTTCCATTTCTATTGAGACTAATCATTATCACACGATAAAATTGATCTAGATCTAGAGGGACATAAACGTTTCTTGTTGGAAAGAAAAATCGGAGGTAGCATTGGGGCCGATTACTTCTGATAAAATTTTGTAAGAAAAACAGAAAATTACAAGCCAAGAAAAATCTAAACAAAAAAGAATAAAACAAACATAAAATTGAAGTACAACTTTTTTTTCAGTCAGGTCAAAATTACTGGCCATCACAGCAATACCAAAATATTTGTCCATGGACCAGTTAATCCAGCTTTTACAGAGAGTAAATGAGAAACTATATATATATATATATATATATATATATATATATATATATATATATATATATATATATATATATATATATATATATATATATATATATATATAATACATGTTACTTATATAGCGCTATATCTTGTAAAAACAAATCAAAGCGCTTATCGCTTTATATATATATATATATATATATATATATATATATATGAAATGCCTCCGTTGCATGCAGATCATGGAGCACCATCTTTTTTTTTGGCATCTTTTTTTCTTTCTTTGTTTGTTTTCTTGTATGTGGGTGCTCTACACGTCTTTCTTCATTGGCCGAAAAAAAAAACCTCAAAAAAATTCAGTCTCTCTAAAATTACACATGGTCATAGTAAGACAAAAATGTTTCTTGAGAACATCAGTCAACCCAGTTTTACGACAAAAAATATAACAAAGCACACATAACTATTACATATAAACCCCATCAACAAATAAATGGCAAAATAATATATTTTGTGGGCCCAAAGCTTTTCCACTATCCATTAGACCATGAGTGGTGGTCTGGGTGCTAGTCTTTTAGACAAGATAATAAACCGAGGTCCTGTGTGTTACACATTATTTAGCGCAGGCAAAAGAACCCATGGGAACAAGAGGGTTGTCCCTGACAACATTCTGTAGAAAAAACCCACTCTGATAAGGAAACAAATACAGTTGCAGACAGGAAAAAAAAAAAAAAAAAGGGTGGGGCTGCACTTGTGGCCACGCACTCTCCCCCCGGGAGAACAGCTCGAATTTAACACACAGAAATCTGCTGTGACAAAGTGGTATACAATATAAAAATTAAATTAAAAAAAGAAATATATATTAGGCCTCAGTTGCATGCAGATCATGGAGCACCATCTTTTTACATCTGTTTGGGGGGTGCTTCACACGTCTCTCTTCATTGGCCAAAAAAAAAAACACTCAAAAAAGCAAAAACAGAAAAAGGAAAAAAGTCTTTCCCTTCACATCTCATTCCTATCATCCATGAACCTGAATCAGCATTTTCCTTATGTCCAGAGCACTAACTGCCCCAGTGTGAATTGCTGCCTGCATCTATTCATGTTCAGCGGCAGTGAACAGTCGGCTGGGTTTGTTGTTGCTCTAGTGTGTGCTGCTGCTGCATGCGTGTCTACAGGTGTAAACCAGTGATTTACAATTGTCTGGGTTTATTTTTGCTCTAGTGTGTATGTGATAGTGTTAAATTCTAATCCTTCAATTCTAGCTTGTTTTGCTTTTGCTGCACACTTTCCTGACATTATCATGTGCCTTTGTTTTTCCTGGGCCTAGTTTGGGTTTTTTCTGGGGGATAATCACGCTTGTATTTATTTTTCAACCTTTTGCTCTGGCAATTTATCCAGTGGGTATTGCAGCCTGGTCACCGCAAGGAAAGGTGACAATTTCCTGGCCTAACATCAGTTGTGACAGGACTATACCAAATTTCAGGTTTAAAAAGATCATCTAAATGCATTCAGAAAAAAAAACAGAGCTAGAGACAACCTGATGTTAGGGACTGCGTATAACAAGGTTCACGACGGGACTATGAATTAAGTGCATAAGGACCAATATTGTTTCCTTTGAATTCACAAGTGAAAAAAACAGGGCCAAATCCCTCTGGAGTTTTGCAAACATTCAAAAAATCATTTCAAAGCCATTATCCAATCAGAAAATTGAGAAACAAGCCCTCAAATAACGCTAGCCCAGCTTATTTCAAGTACCATATAAGGGTTTATACAGCTTTATACTCACAGCTTTATACTCATACCATCCAATAAAACGGGAGGAGCCCGTAAATTATAGGCCAAGCTATTAAATCTAACAAAGCTATCTGGGCACCCCAACACTTACACAGATTGATGTAACAGAAAAAAGGAAAACTTGCTTATCAGTGATCATTTACAGGATTGCGAAAACTTTGGGAATTAAAAAAAAATATCTTGATATCAATAATCATCTTAAGAGTAGCTTTAATGTTTTTTTCAACAGCTCTATAAGAAAAAATATCTTGAAAGGAAATTAATGTATAAACATTAGTCGATGGAAAATTTTGGAACATTACACAGTGACTAACGCTTCATTATAAAGGGAGGAGCTTTATTTCGCGACACCAACTCAATAGGAATGGAAGGATTTATACTTTGTACCAAATAATTAAATAGGAAAAGAAAAGCTTTATACTTTAGACACCAACTCACTACAGGGGAAAGAACTGTGAACCTTGAAAAGAACTAGTTTCATTTGAAGCAGAATCTACAGGGGGAAAGTGACAAAGATAAAACAGTGCATGGACTTCATCACACCCCTATGTGCAAAAATATTACATTTTGACACCAACTAACTCAATATGAAAGGAACTACTCTATACATCAATTACAACTCAATATGAAGAGAAGAACTTTGTACTTTGATATCAACAAACTCAATATGAAGAGAAGAACTTTATACTTTGATAACAGCTGACTCAATATGAAGGGAAGAACTTTTTACTTTGATAGCATTACATTGAATGTGAAGGGGAAACAACTTTACACTTTGATACCAGCTAATTCAATGTGCGGAAAAACACTGTACTTCGGTAAAAAACTAATTCAAAACAAATACAACTTTTTAGATACCAACTCACTCCATATGACGGACAAGTGCTTTAGACCTTGATACCAATGAAATCAATTTTAAAGAAAAAGCTTTACACTTTGATACCAACTAAATCAGTGTCAAGAAATATATTGCTACAAACCAGTTTCATACGAAAAGTAGAACTATATTCCTTGGTACCAACTTAATTTGAAAGAAAAAAACTTTGTGCTTTGACACAACTATTTCAATAAAATGAGGGAAAGCTTGATGCGTGGACACCGATTCCACATGGAAGAAAGACGTTATCACTTTGACACTAGCTCATTCACCATTAATTTTAGGAAAAAACTTTATGCTTTGATAGAACTAACTCAACATAAAGGAAAAAGCTTGTTAACGCTAACTAAAGGAATATGAAGGAAAGAACTTTATACTCTGATACAAAAAAATAAAGAAATATGAAAGGGGGAACTATTTTTCTTGTAATATCTGAATCTGAGAAAAAAAAAAACAGTTTGGTAATTATCTTGATACCAAACTTAGAACTTTATTCCTTGACTCAACTAGCTCAGTAGCAAGGGGGCAATTCTATTCTTTGCCGCCACTGTAGTCTAGTGGTTAGGGCATTGGACTCGTAATCTAAAGGTTGCGGATTCGATCCCAGCTTTCGACTATGGCGTTGTGCCCTTGGAAAAGGCACTTTACGGCTATTTTCTCACCCCACCCAGGTGTAAAAGGGGTACCAACCTTGTGTTGGGGGTTAACCCTGCGATAGACTGGTGTCCTATCCAGGGGGGAGTCTATGACTCTCAGTCGCTTAACGCCACAGAAACCGGGATAAGCACCGGCCTGATGAGCCTTAGGCTCGGAACAGACTTTAAACTAACTTTAACTAATTCTATTCTTTGACACCAGCTTATTTCATAGAATGGAAGAAAAAAACTTAGTGACAACTTTAAGAGGAAGGAAAGAGATCTACACTAACCAGCTAAGTGACTCAATGTAAAAAAAATGTATACCTGATAGATCTAACTAATAGAATTTAAAACCAAAACTATGTGTCACATTATGGAGATAAAACCGTGGTGTTAACTCCCTACAGTACACACTTTTTTTTTTTTTTGGTATTGCCACTATTTTGAAAGGTTAGCTGAAGGCTGGCTTTTTTTCTGTTGCTGATGTGATGTTATAATCCCAGCGTAGATATCTGATGTATGGACTGTGGTCGCAAGTCATCTACCTCAGAGCTGTCGGTCCTCTAAAATTGTTACAATTCTTGAAACATCAGTGCCATGCAAGCATAAGGTTGCTATAACTATTATTCCTTATTTTTCTGCTTGTCATCTCTCGCAAATCCTTCCTCTATCACGGTATTTTCCGGAATAAAATATTTCAACGGTCAATAACCCCAAACCTCTCTTTCCCTGTGCTGCTGTTCCCTTATAGAGCTGTGTCCCCATACCGCAGAACTGAGTCAGAGTTAAGGAACCCGTGTCAAAGAGTTAATAGTTAGGATCAACATGGTGAAGTGTTAGGGTTTGCGGCATGGGGCAAGAACTAGGGTTAGAGTGGAGTGTTAACAGCTCCAGGGAACAGCACTACAGGGAAAAAAGGAGTATCGGGAAAAGTACTGCTCTTTCTTCAAACATCCTGCACTCGGCTTGTGCATCATTTTGTCTCTTAAGCTAATCTCCGCAAAATCAAGGTAAAATCATTTGTTTCTGCAAAATAGGCCATGCTATACCAGTAATCACAATGGCAAAGATTTGCAACACACCAAATGTCTGAATCTGAGTGTACATTTCCAGAAGTTTTCGTCACGTTTCTGTTTTGTACAGTACTTCTGATCGGAAATTAGATTTAGAAATTTTTCATTTTTGGCGCCAAAACAAAACGACGTTGTAAGCCAGTAAAAGATTTGTTGAACGAATGTTTTTTTCAAAAGCAATCAAAATAGAACAAATGTGTGTGTGTGTGTGTGTGTGTGTGTGTGTGTGTGTGTGTGTGTGTGTGTGTGTGTGTGTGTGTGTGTGTGTGCGCGCGCGCGCGCGCGCGCGCCTCTGTGTGTGTGTGTGTGTGTGTGTGTGTGTGTGTGTGTGTGTGTGTGTGTGTGTGCATGTGTTTTAGTTGTGTTTGGGACCTAATCCTCACCCTATCTCAGTATAAGAAAAATGTCCTCATACTACCAAAAGCTGTGATATGAAGAAAATGACCATTTCACTTTGAAACCGACAAATTGATAAAAAAATAAATATAATAGTAGCAAAATATTCAAAACAGAACTTAATACTTAGGAACTATTTAAATATGGAAGAAGATCTATAATCTTTGACACCAGTGGTACAAATAAAGAGGTAAAGAAAAGAGAACTTTTTACTTTAATAGCAATAACTCGATACAAAAGATTTGTTTCGAATTTTGACACGAATTAAATCAATATAAAAGAAATAATCTTATAAATTGGTACCAACTTATTATGAACTAAAGAAACTTTAGCTTGGACACCAAATAACTCTACATAAAAACTTACTTTATGATTTGATACTAGCATTCTCTATGAAGGGGAGACTATTACACTTTTACACAAACTGAATAGGAAAGGGAAAAATCATATATTTTAAAAGCAACCAGCTCAATATGAAAGAAACAGCTTTGGACTTTGATACCAACTTAATACGAAGGACGGAACCTTATACTTTCAAACCAAATAACTCAACATGTTGAAGAAAATAAGTGTTCAATGAAAAAAATGGATACAAACTAAGTGTGAAGACAGATGTTTAATACTCTGATACCAACTGCCCAATATAAACTAAATAACTTAGTACTTTGATGAAAAATGTTTGAATGACAAGAAAACCATGCATGTGTTCAGCAGCTAACTCGATATTGGGGAAAGAGCCTTACACCTTGATATCTTAGATAAGGAGTAAGGAATTCTATACACCGACAGTAACTAACACACGGGGACAGGATGTAAAAAGCACAAGAGTGCTTATCCCATTATCCTCGATATAAAGAAATTTTTTTTAATAATAAAAAATAAAAGAATATGATCTATTTGTATACTTTGTAATAAGCTAATTTGATATGGAAGAAACAGCTTTTGCTTTAATAGTAACAAACTGATATGTGAAAATGGTAGACTCGGGTGTGGTGTTTTCCGGGGTGCAATCATCCATGGTGCAGACTTCTGTGGTCAGGTTTCACTGGGTTTGTACAGCCATGGCATCATAGGAGCCTGAAAAGGAAAAAGTTTGGTTGAAGAATGAAAACTCACGGTTTGGATTTCTTTTTTTTTGCTATCGTTTCTGGGCTAGAGCTCCAAGGCTCACCAATGGTGAGATTTTTTTTTTTTTTTTATTGATAGTAATAATCAACAATTTCAAAGCCCACCATAATGAATATAAAAGAAAACGAAACACTTCCTTTTTTTCCTCGCTATGTATGCAGTTTTCATTCAGTCCTTCCAGCCATACATCCAGATTGTATGATGTGCCTTTGTCGTCTCTAGTTCATGGACAATAAATGCATTCTTTAATATTCATTGATTGTTACATTCGTCTGTGTTTTTGGTTGCTCTAGTGTCTGGTGTACTGACTCAGTCAGTCATTTCATACCCCACAGTCATACATTTTCTCCATACAAGTTTTCTCAATTTTGTTTTGTTTCCATGTTATGTAATATTTTAAACAAATACTTTATTCGCATATCTTTTTAGTTTCCTCTTTATTAATTGATACGGTAGAGAGAGAGAGAGAGGAG
The DNA here is from genome assembly GCA_030674155.1 of Stramonita haemastoma. NCBI lineage: Eukaryota > Metazoa > Mollusca > Gastropoda > Neogastropoda > Muricidae > Stramonita > Stramonita haemastoma. The sequence goes on from CM060337.1 coordinate 127,460, forward strand.
AGAGAGAGAGGGGAGAGAGAGAGAGAGAGAGAGAGAGAGAGGAGAGAGAGAGAGAGAGAGAGAGGAGAGGAGTGGGGGGGATAAAGAGTGTGGATGAGGTCGAGGGGGAGATTGGGGAGATGATTGGGGAGAGCGGAGGGAGGGATAGAGAGAGGGAGGGGGAGAGGAGAATGAATGAATGAATGAATAATCTTTATTTTTCAAGGGTTACAGAGTAAGCATTACATACTTTTTTTCATCCGGCCCTTGCCCTGATCAGGGAATAAAGCTAAGAACCCCCCTCCCTACCCCTACATACCAGCATCACCACCAACAGCAGTTCAACCAATATTTTAAAAGATAAAAAAAGGGATACATTCAACAAAACGCGTCATCCTAACTGGATACACTAATAACTATCTAAACAAACGTGTGTGTGTGTTTGTGTGATGTGTGTGTGTGTGTGTGTGTGTGTGGTGTGTGTGTGTGTGTGTGTGTGTGTGTGTGTGTGTGTGTGTGTGTGTGTGTGTGTGTGTGTGTGTGTGTGTGTGTGTGTAAGCGAGAAAACAAGCAAAGTAGGCATAAAAGGGAAAAAAACAGATTAAAAAAAACAAACCAAAACATAAAAAAAACCTTTAAATACAAAAAGCTACATGAAAACACATCTCTATATTCCAATGGTAACATAATTTGAATCCAACATAAAAACCCCAAAAACTCCTCTCCATAACAAGTCTAGGATAGAATATGTGAAGGTGGAAGTTGGAAGGGAAAGGAAAGGGAAAGGAAATGAAAGGAAAGAGAGAGAGAGAGAGAGAGAGAGAGAGAGAGAGAGAGAGAGAGAGAGAGAGAGAGAGAGAGAGAGAGAGAGAGAGAGAGAGCATCTTCAAGTTACATCGTCATCAAAACAAACCAGTCTACAAAATGTGTCAGAAAGCTCACACTTCTATTTTAAAAAAATAATAAATAAAAAAAATAAAAATAAAATAAAAATAATAATAAAAAAATCAATGAAACCTAGATCTATAAGCTCACAATGTGGCCAGACCTAACAAGGAATAGAAAACCCCGAAAAGCAACACACACACACACACACAACAACAACAACAACAACAACAACAACAACAACAACAACAACAACAACAACAACAACAACAACAAAAGAGAAAAAAAGAAAAGAAAAAGGATTATATAAAAGAAATGTCAAATAGGAGCGAAGCAACATTCAGAGTTATAAATCAAACTCAATGCTTTAAAAGATAATATATATATACTTATGAAAATGAGAAAATAGCAAGTATTCATCAGGACCATTAAACATAAGGCATTACAAACCTATAGGCCAAGACATTCATATGAAAAAGAATACATTCCATGTGTGTGTGTGTGTGTGTGTGTGTGTGTGTGTGTGTGTGTGTGCGCGCGCGCGCGCGTGTGCGTGTGCGTGTGTGTGTGTGTGTGTGTGTACCCGCGTGTGTGTGTGTGAGTGCGTGCGTGTGTGCGTGCGTGCGTGCGCTCGCGCATGTGTGTGTATGAGGGGGGGAAAAACAAGCAAAGAAGGCAAAAGGGAAAAAGAAAGGCACTCGAAAAACAAACAAACATAAAAACCCTTAAACACACAAAAAACCCTAAATACAATTCGTATCTCTATATTTTAGCAGTGAATACAATTTCAATTCAAATTTCAATAAGAGAGGAGAGAGAGAGCGAGAGAGAGAGAGAGAGAGAGAGAGAGAGAGAGAGAGAGAGAGAGAGAGAGAGAGAGAGAGAACTTCCATGGAGTAGTAATTAACATGAAAGACTTTTATCAACAGGAAAGACTTATCTCCATTTCCCTGTTAAGAATATAGTCCAGGGGAAGTGCCGATTTCGTCTTTTTGTAGATGCTAATGCACATTTTACCGATTAGTATTAGTTGGTTAATAAAGGCGTGATGCTTCTTCAGCTCTGTCGATCTTTCAATACCAAATAATTTGTCTGTCGTTGAAAGTTTATACGAAACATTTGTTTCTGATAGAATTATTTGTTCGATATGTTTCCATAGTTCCTGTGCGACTGGACAGTCACTGAAAAAATGTTCAATGAAATCGGTGGTGTTTATACAGTATGAGCATTTGTTGGTGTCTGTTACTTTCATTTTACTTAATAGTATGTTAGTAGGGTAAATGTGTAATATTTTCCAGTGCAACACTAAGTCTAGTTTCCGTTGTAACTGCTGCTGCTCTGTTCCATGCTGATTTATCTAGATGGATTCCGAATTTTCTGAGCCAAAAAAAATATGCAGACGGATAAACTTTTTCTTTATCTCTAGCTAGTATTTGTCTAATTTGTTTCGGTTTAGTGTTATACATAACAGCTGGACAGGTTTCAGACTTTATTTCGATCTCACCCTGTAGAATCCACTGTTTCCAAGATGTGGGAATTGAATTAAATAAAGCATTGTACTCAAAGAGTGTGCTTGCCCTGTTTTGTCCAATACGGTCTTGAATTTCTTCTAAAGACAATAGTCTATTCTCATTTTCGTGAATTAAATCCTTGATTTGTTCAATACCCTCATTTTGCCATTTCTTAAAAAACAGTACATTACCTTTGTATTTTATCAAAGAATTATGGAAGAGAAGCTGGGAGTGAAAGTTGGTGTGGTTAACATCAACAGACTGACATATCACTTTGCTGTCTAGGTAGGTAATAAAAGCTTCTTTCCAAAAATCATTTTTTATTTCTTCAAGATGCTTTACCTCTTTTGATCTACAATTAATATAAAATATTTTATCTTCGTTGGCTATCTTTTGCATGTGCCACTTAGGTATGGTCCACCAGTTTTCTTGTTGCCTTGGGTTGCTTAGTTTGCCTATCCACTGCAGGTAAAACAATTTTTGGAATTCGACTATATTGATCATACTGAGACCACCATTCTCTCGCTCAGATTCCATTACTTTTCTTTTTACCTTTTCAAAAGCCTTTCTGTTACTCTGCCTCTTTTGCCAGACAAACTTATACAATATAGTATTGATTTTATTTAGAACTATTTGTGGAAGGCCAACAGATTGCATGACGTAAACAAACTGGCTTATCAAAAATGTTTTAACTATTAGTATTTTACCCTGGATACTGAGATCACGCTTGCTCCATTCTTTTATTATTGTTTTTAGTTTTTCAATCCTGTTACACCAGTTTTCTTCAATATGCTTTGCCATTTTGCTATTTTCAAAGAAAATACCCAGAATTTGTATTTTTTCCACCACAGCAAACGGCAGATTGTCTTCATTTTGCTGTGTTCCCAGCCTTAATGCTTTGGTTTTTTGTGCATTCAGTCTCAGACCTGAGAATCTTTGAAATGCTGATAAGATTTCTAATGTTATTTTAATGTCATTCGTATCTTTAAGAAATAGGGTTGTGTCATCTGCCAACTGTTTAATTTTTATATAAATACTTTGTCTTTGGTCACCATATGGAGCTTTAATCCCTACTATTGGACTGTTCCTAATTTTAATCGCCAAGATTTCAGCTGCTAAAACGAATGCTAAAGGGGAAAAGGGGCATCCTTGTCTAATTCCACATGATACTTTGAATGGTTCGGAAATCCAACCACCATGGTTAATTGAGCTAAGACTACCTTTATTCACCAATGGTGAGATTTGGGTATCGACCTTTTTTGGGGTTTTTTTGTTTGGTTTTGTTTTGTTTTACTAACTTTAAGGTAGCTGCATTCCGACGGGAGATCTAATTTCATAAATGTTCATGCAGTGAACAAGGGTGGTTTTCTCTAGGTACAACTCAAAACACCTGTTCGAAAGGATTGATCCCCCCCCCCTGGCGTTAATACTAGTCCTGACTTCACTCTCCAGAAGTCTTCAGGGTGGGTCTATAAACTGGTAAACAACAAAAACCATACATGGTCCAGGCTGATTGATGTGAGATACAGATGTAAGCAAGGAGCTCATGCCCATTAATGTTTAGCTTTGATGTATGTTGACTTTGTTTTCATCCATGACAAAGTTTTAGCATGAATTGTACTTTCCAGGTAAGGGTAAAACCTTCTGAAGCCTGAGTTCAGCTGCCTACATCAAGTGCTTGAAGAAAATGGCCACATATGCAAACTTCTCACCCAGAAGTTTCGCGTACCATGCAGTCAGTGATATTCCTAAGTATGATGTAGGGGCATAGGGGATATTATTGAGTACACTCAGAACGTTCAGCTGCGGAATACCCAACAACAGATGTCACACTGGTTTTACCTTATTGAGTGCTTCCCCTTACTCGTGCCGCGTCCTCAGGCGTTGAAGTACCTAGGACGGAACAGTCTTGATGACAGAAGGTTTCTGCACAAAAACCCTGGCATTTCAGAATTAATATTATGCCTGCCTGCACATACAGAGAGAGAGAGAGAGAGAGAGAGAGAGAGAGAGGAGAGAGAGAGAGAGAGAGAGAGAGAGAGACAGACAGACAGACAGACAGACAGACAGACAGAGAGACAGACAGAGAGAGAGAGAGAGAGAGAGAGAGAGAGAGAGAGAGAGAGGAGAGAGAGAGAGAGAGAGAGAGAGAGAGAGAGAGAGAGAGAGAGAGAGAGAGAGTCACATTTACAGAGGAACAAATTCACATGCAGAAAGTAAATCTTAAGTAATGGGAGGTAATGCTCTTGTGATGACTTGCTCGCCCCTTGGAGGTCAGCTTGAATTTCACACACAGAAATCGAGGATAACTAAAACTACACAACGTGACGCAATGCGACGCGACTCGGTACGGTACAACACGGCACAGCACGGCACAGCACGGCACTCAACCGACCCAGACCAACCCGATCCGACCCGAAGCACTGTTTGTAAAAACTAACTGCAGTGCCCCACCGACTCCTGGAGGAGTGAAGGGAGAAGTCACCTCCACAGCCCTGGACAGCCGATCACAGTGGACAATGCAGAACTTCGGGACACAGGGAACTGGAGCCTGTCTCAGTGAAATAAAACAGCACAGAAATCGGAAATGATATTTTCCCTCGAGAGGGCATCCTTGATATCATTGTAGAGCTCACTTGCTCTAAAGCAAACACCGAATACTTTGCATGTTGTTGCAAACTATATTGTGCCATAATTTTCCACTTGAGATTTTTAGGCCTAAAAATAAAATCTTGACTCCCGGCTAACTATTTTATTATAGATTACTCTTTTGTCAGAAAAAGATCACATTGTGTACTGAGAATATTATCACTATCATTAGCATTATAATTATTATTATCATTACAAGTATTATTACTATTACAATTATCATTAATATCATTATTCTGGGATTATTAATGTAAGCAAAGTGCAAACACCGATATTAAAGTGTTCTGATTTAAATTATGCTGAGATTGTCTTCATTCCTGACATACCTTTAGCATCAGCTTTACTCTCAATAAAAGGGAAAAAATCCTGAAGCCAGAGTATAGCTGCCTATACAGTAAGGCACTTTAAAAAATCCGGTCATATACACAAACTTCTCACTCAGAGATTTCTTATAATCTCAGTGATATTCCTCAGCGAGACAGAGTACATATTCTTGAGCACCCTCGGAAGGTTAAGCTATGGAACAGCCAACAACAACAACAACAGATGACAAACTGGTGTTACCTTTTTGGGTGCTTCCACTTGCTCGTGCCGCGTCCTCAGGCAGTGAAGTACCTAGGACGGGAACAGTCTTGATGACAGAAGGATTCTGCTTCTTCTTCTTTGTCGACCGCTCAGACAGCAGCTAGTGTCTGTCCTATGAGCAGAACTGTGTTGGGCTTGCCGTAAAGCCCCTGACAAGTCAGGCCCACCGCTTCCAACTTCGGCGTGGCGATGACAGAATGACTCTGCAAAGAGAAAAGCAAGATATTTTGCACACACACACACACACACACACACACACACACACACACACACACACACACACACACACACACACACACACACAGAGAGAGAGAGAGAGAGAGAGAGAGAGAGAGAGAGAGAGGAGAGAGAGAGAGAGAGAGAGAGAGAGAGAGAGAGAGAGAGAGAGAGAGAGAGAGAGAGAGAGAGAGTGATGCCAGACCAACAAAGTCAGCACTGAATAAGAGAGAGAGAGAGAGAGAGAGAGAGAGAGAGAGGAGAGAGAGGAGGAGAGAGAGAGAGAAGAGAGAGAGAGAGGAGAGAGGAGAGAGAGGAGAGAGAGAGAGAGAGAGACTGATGCCAGACCAACAAAGTCAGCACTGAATAAGGCAGCGTTTTTCTAGATTTGAACAAAGTTTGTCTGGATATAGGTAATTGGGGGAAAAGTCATTTATTTTATCAGCACCACACCACACGGTATGACAGAGTTATATAATTGCAGTACGATATGATACAATACAACACAATTTTGGTAAACAGTACATTACAATACATTACGATAATATCATTCAACACAGAATATGATGCAACAGAAACGCCCAACAACAACAACAGATGACATACTGGTATTACCGTTTAGAATGCGTCTACTTGCTCGTGCCGCATCCTCAGGCGATGAAGTACCTAGGACGGGAACAGTCTTGATGACAGAAGGATTTCTGCACACAAAAATTGAGACATTTCAAAACTGAATGCCTGCTTGCACACACACATTATATATATATATATATAGAGAGAGAGAGAGAGAGAGAGAGAGAGAGAGAGAGAGAGGAGGAGGAGAGAGAGAGAGAGGAGGAGAGAGAGAGAGAGAGAGGAGAGAGAGGAGGAGAGGAGAGAGAGAGAGAGGGAGAGAGAGAGAGGGAGGAGAGAGAGGGAGAGAGAGAGAGGAGAGAGAGAGAGAGAGAGAGAGAGAGAGGAGAGAGAGAGAGAGAGAGAGAGAGAGAGAGAGAGAGAGAGAGAGAGAGAGAGTATATAATGTTTTGTATTCTGTACCTTTTAGAAAATGCACTATTGTTATGGATGTGTTAGCCAGTATGTCAAAGCGCTTTCCTCTCATTAACTGCTGACCTTTTCTTTGGTCCAGGCCAACTACTACTGCTTCTGCAATTACTACTATTATTTTTTCTACTATGAGAAGAAGAAGAAGAAGAAGAAGAAGAAGAAGAAGAAGAAGAAGAAGAAGAAGAAGAAGAGAAGAAGAGTCGTGGTAATAATAATACACCTTAATTACTCTATGTTTCTCGATATTAACTTCCCTGCTTCATTTGATGTCTTGCCTAGCTTCATAAAAAGATATGTATTCAACACAATAAACTGCAGGTGACATTTTGTTCATTTAAGGGCTACAGGTAAAGTAGCATAACTTTGATAGCTAAGGTGATGCATTTCTAATTGTAATAATTCAGAAATCATTGGTACCCAGCTTTAATCTTGACAGTGCTTGACAAATCAGAGGGACATTCTATCATCTTTCATAACTTGTCTTCACGCTTGCTGGTGCTTATTTTCATTATGTATACAGGGATGCAAAATATCAAAAATGCACCATAAAGGTGTGAAAGTTTTCTTTTTTGGGGGTAAGTTATGGAACATAACATTCAACATGAATCTAAGACTTCACAGTGGTACAACGAAAACCAAAAGCAAAAGTGAAGAAAACATTGCATGTGCACTTACCTCTGTGAGGTCTTGATACGTGTAACAGTCACGGCACCAGAGACAGGGCCAGAGAACTAAGATGACCCACATGACTTTTGACATCTATGCTAAGACTTTTAGGGAATCGGGGCGAGATGGGAGAGACCCGGAAGGTCGAGCAAATGCTTGAACAAAGTCTGATGGCTGGATGTGTCCTTTCCCCTTCAGCACTATGTGCAAGGGTTTTGCTGGCTGTGCCAGTTTAGGACACCAAAACCAATGTCGACGCCTAGTCTACCAATCTATGTGATCACACAGTAAGGTTCAAAGGCTCCTGATGAAGTTCTGAAATCTGCGATCATTGAGCCTGACATAAAACTCCAGGGACGAATGATTTGAGCTTTGGAAATGCAAAACACTGAGGTACATTAAAAAATTTTGTGGACAGTATGCACACACACCTTGACAGGTTGTACTCAGTACAAACATACCTGTGAATTACGCATGGTAGCGGTTTTATGGCAGGAGGCTTTGCATTTCTTACCTTTCACATGCTGCTGCATGTCGAATATCAGATGTCCACAGAGACCCCAGTCCTTACTGCTCTGACTGCATTTGATCTCTGAATTGTTTCAGCCTAGTGGGAGCTGATCCTAGATCCCTGGGCAACAATGCTAGGCTCTGCATCGGATTTGCTCTTCAGGGGTATGTCTTTCAGGAGCGTGCCCTTCAGGGGCTTATTCTTCAGGAGTTTGCCCTTCAGGGGTTTGTCTTTCAGGAGTGTGCCCTTCAGGGGCTGGTCTTCTAGGAGTGTGCCCTTCAGGGGCTGGTCTTCTAGGAGTGTGCCCTTCAGGGGCTGGTCTTCTAGGAGTGTGCCCTTCAGGGGCTGGTCTCTCAGGATTTTGCCCTTTAGGGGCCTGTATTGCATTACGAGTCTGCCCTTCAGGGGCTTGTTTTGCATGATTTCTTTTTACCCTTCAGGGGCTTGTTTTGCATGCATGATTTTGCCCTTCAGGGGCCTGTTTTGCATGTTTCTGCCCTTCAGGGGCCTGTTTTGCATGCAGGGTTTTGCCCTTCAGGGGCCTGTTTTGCATGTTTCTGCCCTTCAGGGGCCTGTTTTGCATGCAGGGTTTTGCCCTTCAGGGGCCCGTTTTTGCATGTTTCTGCCCTTCAGGGGCTTTTCTTGCATGCAGGATGCTGTCCTTTAGAGGCTGTTTTTTCCAGGAGTTTGCCATTTAAGGACTTTTCTAGGACTCTTAACTTCAGGGACTTCACCGAGTATACTGCCCTTCAGAAGGTCGACCCTTCAGGGTTGTGTTCAAGCGTTACTCCTTGTCTCCGGTTATTACCCGTCCTCCCTATCGGTCTTACATAGGTCAGGTTAAGTCATGTGGGTGAGGACAAGTCCACTGGGCCCTGTGCTCCAGCATCGTGCTGCTGGTGTCTTCACATCCTGCAGTGGACAGGTCCAGGAGGAGTGGGGAAGACCTGGTGGAAAGCATGAGCAACTGGCTACTACAGATCTATAGCACAATATCCATGGCAAAACTGTGAGCGGTTGCTGAAAGTTTTGTGTTTTTTAATTATGTGTTTTCATCATTTATACTTTGTTCCATGATCTTGTCTTTTCATTATCTCTTTCGGCAGATCCTCTAGAAATAATTATGAAAAAAGTCTTCTGGCGTGCGTGCAAGATGTCCTACCAAAAGGTCTTCTGACATGTGTTCAACATGTTCTGCACACGTTCGCACACAGAACCTGGTTTCAGAGTCTTGTCTGAAGAACTTGCAGGGTATGAAGTTCGAACAATATTTTTTGTTACATCTTCTGTGACGTTTCAGTCCTATTGTTCCCGCCCTGCTAATTTCAATCTTTCCACCACAGCCATGCAAAGAAATGTGTGGCATTTTCAGGGTCAAAAGTCCATAGGGAGACTACCAATGTCAGGCCGCCGCGGGGCCACCAGCCAGAGGGGCAAGAAAAAAAATCACTGTTGCCGGGAAAAGTTTGATACTAGTCTACGGCAAATTTCATGGATAAAACGCAAAAAACACTGATCCCCTCAATTACCAGTAATGGACAACAATGACATCATTGATAGAAGCGCTAATATAAGATTCAAATCCTCCAGTCTTTAACACATGAATAATGACACGCAACTTTATTGTATTAAAATATCGAATATTTATTTATATACTTATTGTCCATATTTTTCTCTCAAGAAAAGGCCAAGCACAACTCATAAATGTAGAGTCAATCAATGAAAACTGCGTTGACAACAAATGTTTAATATCAGCAAGTGTGGATAGACTTTAAAATGACTACAACAACAACACGTTAAAACTCGTTCCGCCTTTGGGAAGAGTTGGCCGTTCTGTGCCGGTAGGAACGGATGATATTTTTTTTAGAACCGCACGCCATAGGTGTTGTGTTTAGACATCATTCTTTAACTCGGAATGCGGCTACCTTAACGGTGGGTAAAAACGGTCGCTTACACAAAATCTCAACTTCAGTGAACCTTGGAGCACTAGCCGGAGAAGGAAAACAATGATAGATGTTACAATTCACAAACATTTAGATATTATATATTTATTAGGCAAAAAAAACATTATTCCATTTATCCTTATTGTCAGTTCTGTTGTGAAAACATAAAAACTGCCCTACAAAAACTTTCAGCTAGAAAATTTATTTCATTTTATCTTATTTTATTTTATACCACTTTATGTCACAGCAGATTTCTCTGCATGAAAGTCGGGCTGCTCTCCCCGGGGAGAGGGCGTCGCCACATGTGCAGCGTCTACCCATTATTTTTTTTTTCTCAGGGATGGTGTTTAAACACGACACCTGTGTGCATGCTGTTTTTTTTTTTAATTTTGTCATCCGCTCCTACCGGCACACGATGGCCTGCTCTTCCGAAAGGCGGAACGTGGTTTTAACGTGCACGCAAGATGTTCTGCGTGCGTTCACACACGGGGCCTCGGTTTATAGTCTCATCCGAATGACTTTGACATTCAGTTCGATGCATGAACATGTCTTAAAACACAAGATGTCTATTTGCACCTGTGGGTGTAAGGATGCCTGCCTACCATTAAATATAAAGATCGTGTATCCAAAAAATCTTTTTTTCCATTTCCCATTTCTACAGCTCTCTATTTGACAATATTGAAAAACCGGCTGTAAGAAGGAGGGGAGCATCTGAATATATTTCCCATTATGATAGGAGTAAGGGTTTATGCTTTCTCGAGGGAGGGGGGGGTGGGGTGAGGGGGTAGGAGTTAAGATCTTAAACTCACACTAAAGACTTTCCCTTATATCCTGCTTTAACTTTATGACCAAAAACTATTTTAACTAGAAAGTCTGGCTCTGTGTGTGTGTGTGTGTGTGTGTGTGTGTGTGTGTGTGTGTGTGTGTGTGTGTGTGTGTGTGTGTGTGTGTGTGTGTGTGTGTGTTTGAAGGATGCCTATCGGTGACAGTACCAAACCATTTTGGTTCATGACAACTGTGCCCTCCAATTTGCAACACCACAGAATAGGCCTGGTGGGTTTATGACACAACTAGACCACATCAGACTCTTCATTAAGTGAATAATTGTGAAGACACCAGATCACTCCTTGCCTTCAAGAGCAACATTTCTCGGCAGCAGTTGTCAAGACATCTACAAAAGCAGGTTCCCCCCAAGTTCTAACACAAATATCAATCGATACTACAGCCTTGTTACTAAGTAGCTACTTCTAACTAGAAAGTTACTTACCAGTACTGCTCTCCTTCATAGTCTTTATAAAAAAGACAAAAGCCCAAACGTGATGTTGATGTTCTGAATCCCACACATCTTGTTTTCCCAGCTGGTCAAGTGGTCCACACTGCATGCAGATGTCAGGCGGTTTGAAATGGCAAAGAAAAAGAAACGAAAAAGAAAAAATCACATCATCTCACCTCACCTACCTCCACAGAGACATGATTTGCACGTGTAGTGTTGTGTCCCTAAATGTGTTTATTGTCCCTAACTGAAGTCAGACCTTCAAGTGCAAAACAACCCCAACCTGGTCTAAATGAAACTGGAAATTATTTCTAAACTGCTGAGCACACCGCTTTCTGTCAATACGCTTGAAAACCGACTCAAAATGAAAGCCATAAAATTTATACTATCTAGATACAAAGATCAAACTCTAAACGAGTGCAAGACTTCCTGACTTTGCGAGTAAATTCTGTTGTTCTATTGATAGGCACGCTCCTAAGGAGAATGTCAGATTCAGATTCCTTTGTTTAGTAATTTGCAGCCTGTGTACTGACAGCCCATCTGTGGTAAAGGGAAGGAGAAGTTTATTAGGTTTCACATGAAGTTTTAGAACCAGGGACAAGTTCTTACCTCTCTTGAGCATGTTTACTTTACGACTTTCACCACTTTACGACACAACACACGCACAGTTGCGTTCAGACTCAAGGTTTTGTTCAGCTGGTCACAAACGTTTAACCCTTTGGGTTTTTCTTTGGGTAGTGATTTGTAGGCTGCTTTCAGAAATGTATGTGTGCGTGTGCAACGGCCCTGCACTCTGTTTTGTAAGTGCATCATATTGTATATCATTATCTTAATATTATGTGTAATACTATTTATTGTTGTGTACACTGTGTCAGCTTTCATTCTGACAGATTGCTATATTCAAGGCAGGCTGCCCTCTTCGGGGCTGTGGTGTCGCCACAAGAACAGCGCCATGCAGATCAAAGATATAGTAAAGTGTGTATGAATACTGTAGAGCACTCTCATGATGCCGTGGGCTCTGTTACTGCGCAAAAGTTGGGGTAGGACGAGACTCAAACAGGCCTTTTTGTCACATCTCGATATGCGCCTTATTCTTGGGTTGTGTATGCGAGTGTGCATAAGTGCGCGCGCTAGTTTTTGTGCGGTTTTTTTTTTGTGTTTGTGCGTGTGGTGACGGTACTGCACTGTGCTGTGGTACATCATATAGTAACATTATCATTAAATATTATGTGTAATACTATGTATTGTTGCGTACACTGTACCAGTTTCTCGTCCCACAGACTTCGTATGTTGAACTAGGCTGCCTCCTTTGGGGCTTTGGTCTCGCCACAAGACCAGTGCCATGCATATGAAAGATGCTAGGAAAGTGTGTATGCATACAGCACAGCACTCTCTTGTCTATATCTTCGAAATACGCTTTATTCTTGAGGGAGTAGGGGGTGGGGTATACACCCCATGCTTGCATGGGATGTTTTTGCGTATTTTTGTGCGTGTGCATGTGGCGGTGGCCCTGCACTTAGCCCTGGTGCATCATAATCATTGTATATTAAGACCCTATCAATGATATTCTATGTACTACTATGTATCATTGCGTACACTGCACCAGCTTTCGTTCGAACAAATTTGCTATATTAAAGCCGGCTGCCCTCTTCTGGGCTGTGGTGTCACCACAAGACCGGTGCCACCCACATCAAAGATGTAGTAAAGTGTGTAAGCGTGCAGTAAAGCACTCTTTGGTGCCCTGGGCTCTGTTATTATGGAAAAGTCGGGGGTAGGACGGAATTCAAACTGGCCCTTCGTCACATCTTCTCGAAATACGCCTTATTCTTGGTATGCATAAAATTTAACAATTTGCGACCCGGGTCGATTCCCGTTGGAGGGGATTTTTCCCCTGGAGTTAACATCAGTGCTGACTCCACTCTCCCCAAAAGTCTCGGATGAGACTATAAACCGAGACCCAGTGTGCGAATGCACGTACAACATCTTGGCGTACATGTTAAATCCTGTTCCGCTTTTCGTAAGAGTAGGCCATTGTGTGCCGGTGGGAACAGATGACAAGATTTACAAAACTGCATACACACGGGGACTGGTGGCAAAAAGCACATGAGTGCTTATTCCATTATCCTTGTATAAAAGAGTAAATGAATATAAAAGAATAGATAAAAAATAAAATAGAATGATGATTATGTGGGGCTCCGTCTCCCTTGGTTGCTCTGGTTGGAAGATCTATGGTCTAAGGGAAGCAAGAACGGGATATTAGTTTAACTGTATTATTGTCTCCCTTTTAATCCAGTTCTGATTTTTGCCAACATTAATTTCAGTTTGTCTGTGCGACGTACACTGTGTACTCCCAAAATCCTCATTCAGAACAAAAGTATTTGCAATTGTTTCAGCCACAAAAATGTCTTCTTTACCTATCTTAACACAACACATACACTCTCACACACACACACACACACCACACACACACACACACCGCGCCACACACACACACACCACACACACACACACACACACACACACACACACACACACACACACACACACACACACACACAAAACACACACACACACACACACACACACCACACACACAGCCCTCACGCGCGCCGACAATCATATACAAAATTCATTAAAATTAAAAAAATAAAAACCAACCCGGAATACATAAGAAAACACACCTGTTGGTTGTATGTGTTTTGCATGTTTTCCTAGTAGAATTATTTTGATTGTGTACATTTATATTTTTTTCTTTCTTTGATATTCTTCTGTCTGTCTGTCTGTCCATGTATCTATCGGTCTGTCTTTCTTTCTCTCGTATCGCGAGTTATTTGAGAAAGGTAGTGGACAGATGTACGACTCTCAGACTAACAGACACACTGATAAACAGGGAAGCTAGCATACACGTACACGAACCACACAACAAAAGGTGTGCTAAGGACCCAGTTTCAAATATTATAGAATAATAATAACTATGCTAGCCGACATACCGTTTTTAAAACACAGTTTTTATCATGATATTGTTTTTGTTTGTCTATATGAATATGGCATGTAAGACTTTTGTGTTATATGTCTAACTTGATATTCTTCCTTCCTCTTTGATGTTGTTCATATATTTTCTTTTGTCTGACCATGGCACTATCTGAGTTTGGTGGTGGTGGTGGTGGTGGAGGGGGGGGACCGGAGTGTTTTCTCTTTTATTTGTTTTTCAACCAGTTTCTTCTTAAGAATAGAAATGTATACCAAGAATTTGGTATTGAAAAAAGGCCTGGTTTTAGTGTGGTTTCTATCTTTTCTATCTATCTATCTATCTATCTATCTATCTATCTATCTATCTATCTATCTATCTATCTATCTATCTATCTATCTATCTATCTATCTATCTTCTTCTCTCTATCTATCTATCTATCTATCTATCTATCTATCTATCTATCTATCTATCTATCTATCAATCTATCAATCAATCAATCAATCTATCTATCTATCTCTCTATCTATCTATCTATCTATCTATCTATCTATCTATCTATCTATCTATCTATCTATCTATCTATCTATCTATCTATCTATCTATCTATCTATCTATCTAATCTATCTATCTATCTATCTATCTATCTATCTATCTATCTATCTATCTATCTGTCCGTTTATGTGTGTATGTATGTATGTATGTATGTATGTATGTATGTATGTATGTATGTATGTATGTATGTATGTATGTATGTATCTATGTATCTATGTATGTATGTATGTATGTATCTATGTATGTATGTATATGTATGTAAACATATATGCACGCACACAAATAAACACACTGACAAACACCTGCGCACGCGCGCGTGCGCGCACGCATACCCAACCCCCGGCCAAAAAGGTGCGGTTTTGGGCAAAGACGGGACCCAAAGAGTCGTATTCAGGCCCGTCCTACCCAAACTTTGTCACGGTTACAGACCCCAAGGCACCAAGACAATATGGCACTGTATGCATACACCCTCTCCTGCCATTTTCCAGGTGTGTGGCGCTGGACTCGTGGCTATTCCGCGGCCCTCAAGAGCTGAGAAGGCTAGTTTGTGGCAAGGAAATCTGCTACGGAGTACTCAACAAAAACCAAGCAGGGCGCACAATAATAATGCCAATATACAGCAATATCATGCACCACAGCCAAGTGCAGGGTCCCCTCCACATGCGCGCAAACAAACAAACACACTGACAGACACCTGCGCGTGCGCGCGTGCGCGTACACATACCCACCCCCAGGCAAAAAAGGTGCGGTTTGGGGCAAAGACGGGACCCAAAGAGCCGTTTTCAGGCCCGTCCTACCCAAACTTTTGCACGGCTACAGATCCCAAGGCACCAAGACAATATGGCACTGTATGCAAACACCATATCCTGCCATTTTCCAGGTGTGTGGCGTCGGACTCGTGGCGACTCCGCGGCCCTCAAGAGCTGAGAAAGCTAGTTCTTGCAAGAAATATACTACTGTGTACGCAACAAAAACCAAGCAGGGCGCAGGATAATAATGACAATACACAGCAATATCATGCACCACAGCCAAGTGCAGGGTCCCCTCCACATGCGTGCACACATCTATGCGTACACTGTACACGCTTCCTCGCGCGCGCTCGCTGGTGTTTATAGGTGCGTTCGTTTGTGTGCGCTCGTGTGTCAGAGACCGGCAGTTTCCTGTGCTGCATCCCATTGTATGAAATTATTGTTTCATGTGTGTTCTGGGGTCATCTATGCGTACGTGTACCACGCTTCCTCCCGACAAACTTGGCCCGTCACAGCGGGGTTGCCATTTTCGGGTAGCGGTGTCGCCACATTTCCGGCGCCACACACATCGAAAATGGTTGTAAAGGTTGTATGCATAGTGTAGGGCACGGTCTTTGTACCGTGGGTTCTGCAACTGTGCAAAGTGCGGGTGGCAGGGGCCCGAAACCGGCGTTTCGTCACATCTTTTTGCGCCTTCTTCAGCTTATGCATAGGGGGGGGGGGGGGGTTGTATGCGTGCGCGCGCGCGCGCGCGCGCGCGCTGGTGTTTGTAGGTGCGTTTGTTTGTTTGCGCGCGTGCAGTGGAGACCCTGCACTTTGCTGTGCTGCATTGCATTGTATGAAATTATTATTTGATGCGTGTTCTGGGGGTCATCTATGCGTACACTGTACCACGCTTCCTCCCGACAAACTTGGCCCCGTCACAGCAGGCTTGCCATCTTCGGGGTAGCGGTGTCGCCACAATTCTGGCGCCATACACATCAAAAATGGTTGTAAAGGTTTTATGCATAGCGTAGGGCACGGTCTTGGTGCCGTTGGCTCTGTAACTGTGCAAATGTGCGGGTGGCAGGGGCCCAAAACCAGCGTTTCGTCACATCTTTTGCGCCTACATCAGCTTATCCATAGGGGGGGGTTATATGCATGCGCGTATGCGCGCGCTCGCTGGTGTTTGTAAGTGCGTTTGTTTGTGTGCGCGCGTGTGGCGGAGACCCTGCACTTTGCTGTGCTGCATTGCATTGTATGAAATTATTGTTTCATGTGTGTTCTGGGGGTCATCTATTCGTACACTGTTCCACGCTTCCTCCCGACAAACATGGCCCCGTCACAGCGGGGTTGCCATCTTCGGGGCAGCGGTGTCGCCACATTTCCGGCGCCACACACATCGAAAATGGTTGTAAAGGTTGTATGCATAGCGTAGGGCACGGTCTTATGCCTCAGGCTCTGTAACTGTGTAAATGTGCGGGTGGTAGGGGCCCGAAACCGGCGTTTCGTCACATCTTTTGCGCCTTCTTCAGCTTATGCATAGGGGGGCGTGTGCGCGCTCGCTGGTGGGAAAGAGTGTCTGCATACAGTGCAATATTGTATTGGTGCCGTGGGGTCTTTTGCCGTGCAAAAGTGGGGGTTGGACGGGGCTGAAAACGGCTCTTTGGCTGGCATTTGAGATCAAAACGGCACCTTTTTCGGCGGGGGGAGGGTTTGCATGCGTGCATGCGCGCGCGCGCTGAAGTTTGTCAGTGTGTTCGTCTGTTTTCGCACATGTGGCGGGGACCCTACACTTTGCCCTGGTGCATCATATTGCTATTTCTTAGCTCTTGGGGGTTCTCGTGTAGCCACAAATTCAGCGCCACACCTATCCAAGATGGTGGGAGAGAGTGTCTGCATACAGTGCAATATTGTATTGGTGCCGTGGGGTCTTCTACCGTGCAAAAGTGGGGGTTGGACGGGGCTGAAAACGGCTCTTTGGCTGGCATCTGTGCTCAAAACGGCACCTTTTTCGGGCGGGGGGTGGGTATGCATGCGCGCACGCACGCGCGCGCCGGTGTTTGTCAGTGTGTTCGTTTGTGTGCACGCATGTGGCTGGGACTTTCCACTTCGCCCTGGTGCATTATATTGCTGAATATTGTCCTTCTTCTTGTGCAAAATGCTTGTTTTTTCTGGCGCACACTTACCAGCTTTCCTTTCAACTAACTAGCTTTCTCAGCTCTCGGGGGCTCTAGTGTCGCCACAAATCCGGCGGCACACCGATCCAAGATGGTAGGAGAGAGTGTCTGCATACAGTACGATATTGTCTTGGTGCCGCGGGGTCTTTTACCGCGCAAAACTGGGGGTTGGACGAGGCTGAAAATGAATCTTTGGCTGGCATCTGTGCTCAAAACGGCACCTTTTTCGGGCGGGGGGTGGGTATGCATGCGCGCACGCACGTGCGCGCTGGTGTTTGTCAGTGTGTTGGTTTGTGAGCTCACATGTGGCAGGGACCCTCCACTTCGCCCTTGTGCATCATATTGCTGTATACTGTCCTTATTCTTGTGAGAAATGCTTGTTTTTTGTCGCGTACACTTACAAGCTTTCCTTGCGCAAAATGCACTTTCTTAGCTCTCTCCCTCCCCTTCCATCTTCGACGTGTGTGGCGCCGGACTTGTGGCGACAACGAAGCCCTCAAGAGCTGAGAAAGCTAGTTTGTGGCGAGGAAATCGGGTACAGTGTACGCACCGAAAACCAAGCAGGGCGCCCAATAATAATGACAATATACAGCAATATGATGCTCCACGGCAAACTGCAGGGTCCCCGCCACATGCGCGAACACAAACAAACGCACTGACAAACACCAGCGCGCGCGCGCGTGCGCGCATGCATACCCACCCCCCTGCCAAAAAGGTGCGGTTTGGGGAAAAGACGGGACCCGAAGATCCGTTTTCGGGCCCGTCCTGCCCCGACTTTTGCCCGGCTACAGACCCCAAGGCACCAGGACAGTATGGCACCGTATGCATACTCCCTCCCCTACCATCTTCGATGTGTGTGGCGCCGGACTTGTGGCGACACCGAAGCCCCAAGAGCTGAGAAAGCTAGTTTGTGGCAAGGAAATGGGGTACAGTGTACGCACCGAAAATCAAGCAGGGCGCACAATAATAATGACAATATACAGCAATATGATGCACCAGGGCAAACTGCAGGGTTCCCGCCACATGCGCGAACACAAACAAACGCACTGACAAACACCAGCGCACGTGTGCGTGTGCGCATGCATACCCACCCCCTGCCAAAAAGGTGCGGTTTGGGGCAAAGACGGGATCCAAAGAGCCGTTTTCGGGCCCGTCCTGCCCCGACTTTTGCACGGTTACAGACCCCAAGGCACCAGGACAGTATGGCACCGTTTGCATACTCCCTTACCTACAATCTTCGATGTGTGTGGCGCCGGACTTGTGGCGACACCGAAGCCCTCAAGAGCTGAGAAAGCTAGCATGTGACCAGGAAATGGGGTACAGTGTACGCACCGAAAACCAAGCGGACCGCACAGAAATAATGACAATATACAGCAATATGATGCACCAGGGCAAACTGCAAGGGCCCTGCCACATGCGCGCACACAAACAAACGCACTGACAAACACCAGCGTGAAAGCGCGCATGCGCGGATGGATACCCACACCCCTGCAAAAAAGGTGTTGTTTGGGGTAAAGACGGGACCCAAAGAGCCGTTTTCGGGCCCGTCCTGCCCCGACTTTTGCACGGTTACAGACCCCGAAGCACCAAGACAGTATAGCACCGTATGCATACTCCCTCCCCTACCATTTTCCACGTGTGTGGCGCCGGACTTCTGGCGACACCGAAGCCCTCAAGAGCTGAGAAAGCTAATTTGTGGCCAGGAAATCGGGAACAGTGTATGCACCGAAAACCAAGCAGGGCGCACAGAAATAATGAAAAATTAAAGAATACGATGCACCAGGGCAAACTGCAGGGTCCCCGCCACATGTGTGCACACAAACAAACTCACTGACAAACACCAGCGCGCCCGAGCGTACTCGCATGCATGCCCAACCCCGTGCCAAAAATTTGCGGTTTGGGGCAAAGACGGGACCCAAAGAACCGTTTTCGGGCCCGTCCTGCCCCGACTTTTGCACGGTTAAAGACCCCGAGGCACCAGGACAGTATGGCACCGTTTGCATACTCCCTCCCCTACCATCTTCGACGTGTGTGGCGCCGGACTTGTGGCGACACCGAAGCCCTGAAGAGCTGAGAAATCTAGTTTGTGGCCAGGAAATGGGGTACAGTGTACGCACCGAAAACCAAGCAAAGCGCACAATAATAATGACAATATGCAGCCATATGATGCACCGCAGCAATCTGCAGGGTGCGCCCGACATGTCCGCACACAAACAAACACACTTACAAACACTAGCGCGCTCGCGTGTGCGCGCATGCATACCCACCACCGCCAGAAAAAGGTGCGGTTTGGACCAAGATGCGAGCCAAAGAGCTGTTTTCAGACCCGTGCCGCCCCGACTTTTGCACGGTAAAAGATGCCAGGCCACCAAGACATTATCGTACTGCTTTGCAGACACTCCCTCCCACCTCTCCGACGCGTGTGGCGCCGGATTTGTGAAGACGCAACGGCCCCAAAGAGCTGAGAAAGCTTGTTTGTCGCAAAGAAAGCTGGTTAGTGTGGGCGACAAAAAACAAGCAGGGCGCACTCAAAAAATGACAATACACAGCCATATGATGCACCGCAGCAATATGCAGGGTGTCCCCGACATACGCGCAAACAAACAAACACACTGACAAACACCAGCGGCGCGCGCGGGCGCGCAAGCATACCCATCGCCCTGCAGAAAAAGGTGCGGTTTGGGGCCAAGATGCGAGCAAAAGAGTCGTTTTCAGACCCGTGCCACCGGGATTTTTGCACGATAAAAGATGCCAGGCCACCAAGACATTACCGTACTGCATGCATACACCCCTCCAACCCTCTCCGACGCGTGTGGCGCCGGATGTGGCGACGCCACTACCCCAAAGAGCTGAGAAAGTTTCTTTGTCGCAAAGAAAGCTGGTAAGTATAGGCGACAAAAAACATGCAGGGCGCACCAAAAAATGACACTACAAGGCCGTATGATGCACCGTGGCAATCTGCAGTGTGCCCACGACATGCACACAACAAACAAACACACTGACAAACACCAGAACGAGCGCAAATGTACGCATGCATACCTACCCTCCAGCAGAAAAAGGATGCGGTTGCGGCAAGATCGAACGCAAAGAGTCGTTTTCAGACCCGTGCCGCACCCAGGCTTTTTGCACGGTAAAGATGCCAGGCCACAAGACATTATCGTACTATGCCTACACTCCCTCACCCGTGCACAAACGTCGCGTGGTGGAGGGTCCGAGAACACTCGGTGGGTGACGCCATCTTAGGGCCCCAAAACGGCGGCTTTTCTCCAGGGGGTGGGTATGCGTGCATCGCAGGCGCGCGCGCGCTGGTGTTTGTCAGTGTGTTTGTTTGTAGTGGCGCATGTGGCCGGACCCTGCACTTTCTGTGGTGTATCATATGGCGTATAGTGTCAATACTATTGAGGCAATTCTTGTTTTTTGTCCCGTACACTTACCCCTTTCCTCGACAAACTGGCCTTTCCAGCTCTATGGGGCTGCGTCGTCGCCACAAACCGGCGCCACACATATCCAGCAAGATGGTGCGGAAGAGCAAAGACGTGTAGGGGCATACAGTGAGCATATTGTCGATAGCAGTGCCACCGGTGGGATCTTTTACGTGCAAAAGTGGGGGTTGGACGGGTCCGAAAACGGCTCTTATGGTGCATCTTTGCCCAAAACGGCGGCTTTTTCTCCAGGGGGGTGGGTATGCGTGCTCGCGCGCGCGCGCGCGCTGGTGTTTGTCAGGTGTTTGTTTGTGTGCGCGCATGTGGCCGGGACCCTGCACTTTCCTGTGGTGTATCATATGGCTGTATAGTGTCAATATATTTGTGTGCAATTCTTGTTTTTTGTCCCGTACACTTACCCGCTTTCCCTCCGACAAACTGGCCTTCTTAGCTCTATGGGGCTGCGTCGTCGCCACAAACCCGGCGCCACACATATCCAAGATGGTGGGAGAGAGTGTATGCATACAGTGAGATATTGTCGTGGTGCCGTGGGATCTTTTACCGAGCAAAGTGGGGGTTGGACGGGTCCGAAAACGGCTCTTATGGTGGCATCTTTGCCCAAAACGGCGGCTTTTTCTCCAGGGGGGTGGGTATGCGTGCTCGCGCGCGCGCGCGCGCTGGTGTTTGTCAGTGTGTTTGTTTGTGTGCGCGCATGTGGCCGGGACCCTGCACTTTCCTGTGGTGTATCATATGGCTGTATAGTGTCAATATATTTGTGTGCAATTCTTGTTTTTTGTCCCGTACACTTACCCGCTTTCCCTCCGACAAACTGGCCTTCTTAGCTCTATGGGGCTGCGTCGTCGCCACAAACCCGGCGCCACACATATCCAAGATGGTGGGAGAGAGTGTATGCATACAGTGAGATATTGTCGTGGTGCCGTGGGATCTTTTACCGAGCAGAAGTGGGGTTGGACGGGTCCGAAAACGGCTCTTATGGTGGCATCTTTGCCAAACGGCGGCTTTCTCCAGGGGGGTGGTATGCGTGCTCGCGCGCGCGCGCGCGGTGTTTGTCAGTGTGTTTGTTTGTGTGCGCGCATGTGGCGGGACCTGCACTTCCTGTGGTGTTCATATGGTGTATGTGTCAATATTTTGTGTCAATTCTTGTTTTTTGTCCCGTACATTACCGCTTCCTCGACAAACTGGCCTTCTTAGCTCTATGGGGCTGCGTCGTCGCCACAAACCGGCGCCACACATATCCAAGATGGTGGGAGAGAGTGTATGCATACAGTGAGATATTGTCGTGGTGCCGGGGATCTTTTACCGAGCAAAGTGGGGGTTGGACGGGTCCGAAACGGCTTTATGTGGCATCTTTGCCCAAAACGGCGGCTTTTTCTCCAGGGGGGTGGGTATGCGTGCTCGCGCGCGCGCGCGCGCTGGTGTTTGTCAGTGTGTTTGTTTGTGTGCGCGCAGTGCCGGGACCTGCACTTTCTGTGGTGTATCATATGGCTGTATATGTCAATATATTTGTGTGCAATTCTTGTTTTTTGTCCCGTACATTACCGCTTTCCCTCGACAAACTGGCCTTTTAGCTCTATGGGGCTGCGTCGTCGCCACAAACCCGGCGCCACACATATCCAAGATGGTGGGAGAGAGTGTATGCATACAGTGAGATATTGTGTGGTGCCGGGATCTTTTACCGAGCAGAAGTGGGGGTTGGACGGGTCCGAAAACGGCTTTATGGTGGCATCTTTGCCCAAAACGGCGGCTTTTTCTCCAGGGGGGTGGGTAGGTGCTCGCGCGCGCGCGCGCGCTGGTGTTTGTCAGTGTGTTTGTTTGTGTGCGGCATGTGGCGGGACCTGCACTTTCCTGGGTGTATCATATGGCTGTATAGTGTCAATATATTTGTGTGCAATTCTTGTTTTTTGTCCGTACACTTACCCGCTTTCCCTCCGACAAACTGGCCTTCTTAGCTCTATGGGGCTGCGTCGTCGCCACAAACCGCGCCACACATATCCAAGATGGTGGGAGAGAGTGTATGCATACAGTGAGATATTGTCGTGGTGCCGGGGATCTTTACCGAGCAGAAGTGGGGTTGGACGGGTCGAAAACGGCTCTTATGGTGCATCTTTGCCCAAAACGGCGGCTTTTTCTCCAGGGGGGTGGGTATGGTGCTCGCGCGCGCGCGCGCGTGGTGTTTGTCAGTGTGTTTGTTTGTGTGCGCGCATGTGGCCGGACCCTGCACTTTCCGTGGTGTATCATATGGCTGTATAGTGTCAATATATTTGTGTGCAATTCTTGTTTTTTGTCCCGTACACTTACCGCTTTCCCTCCGACAAACTGGCCTTCTTAGCTCTATGGGCTGCGTCGTCGCCACAAACCCGGCGCCACACATATCCAAGATGGTGGGAGAGAGTGTATGCATACAGTGAGATTTGTCGTGGTGCCGGGATCTTTTACCGAGCAGAAGTGGGGTTGGACGGGTCCGAACGCTCTTATGGTGGCATCTTTGCCAAAACGGCGGCTTTTTCCCAGGGGGTGGTATGCGTGCTCGCGCGCGCGCGCGCGTGTGTTGTCAGGTTGTTTGTGTGCGCGCAGTGGCGGGACCTGCACTTTCCTGTGGTGTATCATATGGTGTATAGTGTCAATATATTGTGTGAATTCTGTTTTGTCCCGTACATTACGCTTTCCTCCGACAAACTGGCCTTCTTAGCTCTATGGGCTGCGTCGTCGCCACAAACCCGGGCAACATATCCAAGATGTGGGAGAGAGTGTATGCATCGTGGATATTGTCGTGGTGCGGATCTTTTACGAGCAAGTGGGGGTTGGACGGGTCCGAAAACGGCTCTTATGGTGGCATCTTTGCCAAAACGGCGGCTTTTTCTCCAGGGGGGTGGGTATGCGTGCTCGCGCGCGCGCGCGCGCTGGTGTTTGTCATTTTGTGTTTGTTTGTGTGCGCGCATGTGGCCGGGACCCTGCACTTTCCTGTGTGTATCATATGGCTGTATAGTGTCAATATATTTGTGTGCAATTCTTGTTTTTTGTCCGTACACTTACCCGCTTTCCCTCCGACAAACTGGCCTTCTTAGCTCTAGGGGCTGCGTCGTCGCACAAACCCGGCGCCACACATATCCAAGTGGTGGGAGGGTGTAGCATACAGTGAGATATTGTCGTGGTGCCGGGGATCTTTTACCGACAAAGTGGGGGTTGGACGGGTCCGAAAACGGCTCTTATGGTGGCATCTTTGCCCAAAACGGCGGCTTTTTCTCCAGGGGGTGTGGTATGCGTGCTCGCGCGCGCGGCGCGCTGGTGTTTGTCAGTGTGTTTGTTTGTGTGCGCGCATGTGGCCGGGACCCTGCACTTTCCTGTGGTGTATCATATGGCTGTTAGTGTCAATATATTTGTGTGCAATTCTTGTTTTTTGTCCGTACACTTACCCGCTTTCCCTCCGACAAACTGGCCTTCTTACTCTATGGGCTGCGTCGTCGCCCAAACCCGGCGCCACACATATCCAAGATGGTGGGAGAGAGTGTATGCATACAGTGGATATTGTCGTGGTGCCGCGGGATCTTTTACGAGCAGAAGTGGGGGTTGGACGGGTCCGAAAACGGCTCTTATGGTGGATCTTTGCCCAAAACGGCGGCTTTTTCTCCAGGGGGTGGTATGCGTGCTCGCGCGCGCGCGCGCGCTGGTGTTTGTCAGTGTGTTTGTTGTGTGCGCGCATGTGGCCGGGACCCTGCACTTTCCTGTGGTGTATCATATGGCTGTATAGTGTCAATATATTTGTGTGCAATTCTTGTTTTTTGTCCCGTACACTTACCCGCTTTCCCTCCGACAAACTGGCCTTCTTAGCTCTATGGGGCTGCGTCGTCGCCACAAACCCGGCGCCACACATATCCAAGATGGTGGGAGAGAGTGTATGCATACAGTGAGATATTGTCGTGGTGCCGCGGGATCTTTTACCGAGCAGAAGTGGGGGTTGGACGGGTCCGAAAACGGCTCTTATGGTGGCATCTTTGCCCAAAACGGCGGCTTTTTCTCTCAGGGGGGTGGGTATGCGTGCTCGCGCGCGCGCGCGCGCTGGTGTTTGTCAGTGTGTTTGTTTGTGTGCGCGCATGTGGCCGGGACCCTGCACTTTCCTGTGGTGTATCATATGGCTGTATAGTGTCAATATATTTGTGTGCAATTCTTGTTTTTTGTCCCGTACACTTACCCGCTTTCCCTCCGACAAACTGGCCTTCTTAGCTCTATGGGGCTGCGTCGTCGCCACAAACCCGGCGCCACACATATCCAAGATGGTGGGAGAGAGTGTATGCATACAGTGAGATATTGTCGTGGTGCCGCGGGATCTTTTACCGAGCAAAGTGGGGGTTGGACGGGTCCGAAAACGGCTCTTATGGTGGCATCTTTGCCCAAAACGGCGGCTTTTTCTCCAGGGGGGTGGGTATGCGTGCGGGGGGGGGGGGGGGGGGGGGATCATATGGCTGTATAGTGTCATATATTTGTGTGCAATTCTTGTTTTTTGTCCGTACACTACCCGCTTTCCCTCGACAAACTGGCCTTCTTAGCTCTATGGGGGCGTCGTCGCCACAAACCCGGCGCCACACATATCCAAGATGGTGGGAGAGAGTGTATGCATACAGTGAGATATTGTCGTGGTGCCGCGGGATCTTTT
The DNA here is from genome assembly GCA_030674155.1 of Stramonita haemastoma. Classification (NCBI taxonomy): domain Eukaryota; kingdom Metazoa; phylum Mollusca; class Gastropoda; order Neogastropoda; family Muricidae; genus Stramonita; species Stramonita haemastoma. Next base: position 153,246 of record CM060337.1, read on the forward strand.
ACGAGCAGAATGGGGTTGAGGTCCGAAAACGGTCTTATGGTGGCATCTTGCCAAAACGGCGGCTTTTTCTCAGGGGGTGGGTATGCGTGCCGCGCGCGCGCGCGCGCTGGTGTTTGTCATGTGTTTGTTTGTGTGCGCGCATGTGGCCGGACCTGCACTTTCCTGTGGTGTATCATTGGCTGTATAGTGTCAATATATTTGTGTGCAATTCTTGTTTTTTGTCCGTACACTTACCGCTTTCCTCCGACAAACTGGCCTTCTTAGCTCTATGGGGCTGCGTCGTCGCCACAAACCCGGCGCCACACATATCCAAGATGGTGGGAGAGAGTGTATGCATACAGTGAGATATTGTCGTGGTGCCGCGGGATCTTTTACCGAGCAAAGTGGGGTTGGACGGGTCCGAAAACGGCTCTTATGGTGGCATCTTTGCCCAAAACGGCGGCTTTTTCTCCAGGGGGTGGGTATGCGTGCTCGCGCGCGCGCGCGCGCTGGTGTTTGTCAGTGTGTTTGTTTGTGTGCGCGCATGTGGCCGGGACCCTGCACTTTCTGTGGTGTATCATATGGCTGTATAGTGTCAATATATTTGTGTGCAATTCTTGTTTTTTGTCCCGTACACTTACCCGCTTTCCCTCCGACAAACTGGCCTTCTTAGCTCTATGGGGCTGCGTCGTCGCCACAAACCCGGCGCCACACATATCCAAGATGGTGGGAGAGAGTGTATGCATACAGTGAGATATTGTCGTGGTGCCGCGGGATCTTTTACCGAGCAGAAGTGGGGGTTGGACGGGTCCGAAAACGGCTCTTATGTGGCATCTTTGCCCAAAACGGCGGCTTTTTCTCCAGGGGGTGGGTATGCGTGCTCGCGCGCGCGCGCGCGCTGGTGTTTGTCAGTGTGTTTGTTTGTGTGCGCGCATGTGGCCGGGACCCTGCACTTTCCTGTGGTGTATCATATGGCTGTATAGTGTCAATATATTTGTGTGCAATTCTTGTTTTTTGTCCCGTACACTTACCCGCTTTCCTCCGACAAACTGGCCTTCTTAGCTCTATGGGGCTGCGTCGTCGCCACAAACCCGGCGCCACACATATCCAAGATGGTGGGAGAGAGTGTATGCATACAGTGAGATATTGTCGTGGTGCCGCGGGATCTTTTACCGAGCAGAAGTGGGGGTTGGACGGGTCCGAAAACGGCTCTTATGGTGGCATCTTTGCCCAAAACGGCGGCTTTTTCTCCAGGGGGGTGGGTATGCGTGCTCGCGCGCGCGCGCGCGCTGGTGTTTGTCAGTGTGTTTGTTTGTGTGCGCGCATGTGCCGGGACCCTGCACTTTCCTGTGGTGTATCATATGGCTGTATAGTGTCAATATATTTGTGTGCAATTCTTGTTTTTTGTCCCGTACACTTACCCGCTTTCCCTCCGACAAACTGGCCTTCTTAGCTCTATGGGGCTGCGTCGTCGCCACAAACCCGGCGCCACACATATCCAAGATGGTGGGAGAGAGTGTATGCATACAGTGAGATATTGTCGTGGTGCCCGGGATCTTTTACCGAGCAGAAGTGGGGGTTGGACGGGTCCGAAAACGGCTCTTATGGTGGCATCTTTGCCAAACGGCGGCTTTTTCTCCAGGGGGGTGGGTATGCGTGCTCGCGCGCGCGCGCGCGCTGGTGTTTGTCAGTGTGTTTGTTTGTGTGCGCGCATGTGGCCGGGACCCTGCACTTTCTGTGGTGTATCATATGGCTGTATAGTGTCAATATATTTGTGTGCAATTCTTGTTTTTTGTCCCGTACACTTACCCGCTTTCCTCGACAAACTGGCCTTCTTAGCTCTATGGGCTGCGTCGTCGCCACAACCCGCGCCACACATATCCAAGATGGTGGGAGAGAGTGTATGCATACAGTGAGATATTGTCGTGGTGCCGCGGATCTTTACCGAGCAAAGTGGGGGTTGGACGGGTCCGAAAACGCTCTTATGGTGGCATCTTTGCCCAAAACGGCGCTTTTTCTCCAGGGGGGTGGGTATGCGTGCTCGCGCGCGCGCGCGCGCTGGTGTTGTCAGTGTGTTTGTTTGTGTGCGCGCATGTGGCCGGGACCCTGCACTTTCCTGTGGTGTATCATATGGCTGTATAGTGTCAATATATTTGTGTGCAATTCTTGTTTTTTGTCCGTACACTTACCCGCTTTCCCTCCGACAAACTGGCCTTCTTAGCTCTATGGGGCTGCGTCGTCGCCACAAACCCGGCGCCACACATATCCAAGATGGTGGGAGAGAGTGTATGCATACAGTGAGATATTGTCGTGGTGCCGCGGGTGGGGGTTGGACGGGTCCGAAAACGGCTCTTATGGTGGCATCTTTGCCCAAAACGGCGGCTTTTTCTCCAGGGGGGTGGGTATGCGTGCTCGCGCGCGCGCGCGCGCTGGTGTTTGTCAGTGTGTTTGTTTGTGTGCGCGCATGTCGCCGGGACCCTGCACTTTCCTGTGGTGTATCATATGGCTGTATAGTGTCAATATATTTGTGTGCAATTCTTGTTTTTTGTCCCGTACACTTACCCGCTTTCCCTCCGACAAACTGGCCTTCTTAGCTCTATGGGGCTGCGTCGTCGCCACAAACCCGGCGCCACACATATCCAAGATGGTGGGAGAGAGTGTATGCATACAGTGAGATATTGTCGTGGTGCCGCGGGATCTTTTACCGAGCAGAAGTGGGGGTTGGACGGGTCCGAAAACGGCTCTTATGGTGGCATCTTTGCCCAAAACGGCGGCTTTTTCTCCAGGGGGGTGGGTATGCGTGCTCGCGCGCGCGCGCGCGCTGGTGTTTGTCAGTGTGTTTGTTTGTGTGCGCGCATGTGGCCGGGACCCTGCACTTTCCTGTGGTGTATCATATGGCTGTATAGTGTCAATATATTTGTGTGCAATTCTTGTTTTTTGTCCCGTACACTTACCCGCTTTCCCTCCGACAAACTGGTCTTCTTAGCTCTATGGGGCTGCGTCGTCGCCACAAACCCGGCGCCACACATATCCAAGATGGTGGGAGAGAGTGATGCATACAGTGAGATATTGTCGTGGTGCCGCGGGATCTTTTACCGAGCAGAAGTGGGGGTTGGACGGGTCCGAAAACGGCTCTTATGGTGGCATCTTTGCCCAAAACGGCGGCTTTTTCTCCAGGGGGGTGGGTATGCGTGCTCGCGCGCGCGCGCGCGCTGGTGTTTGTCAGTGTGTTTGTTTGTGTGCGCGCATGTCGCCGGGACCCTGCACTTTCCTGTGGTGTATCATATGGCTGTATAGTGTCAATATATTTGTGTGCAATTCTTGTTTTTTGTCCCGTACACTTACCCGCTTTCCCTCCGACAAACTGGCCTTCTTAGCTCTATGGGGCTGCGTCGTCGCCACAAACCCGGCGCCACACATATCCAAGATGGTGGGAGAGAGTGTATGCATACAGTGAGATATTGTCGTGGTGCCGCGGGATCTTTTACCGAGCAGAAGTGGGGGTTGGACGGGTCCGAAAACGGCTCTTATGGTGGCATCTTTGCCCAAAACGGCGGCTTTTTCTCCAGGGGGGTGGGTATGCGTGCTCGCGCGCGCGCGCGCGCTGGTGTTTGTCAGTGTGTTTGTTTGTGTGCGCGCATGTGGCCGGGACCCTGCACTTTCCTGTGGTGTATCATATGGCTGTATAGTGTCAATATATTTGTGTGCAATTCTTGTTTTTTGTCCCGTACACTTACCCGCTTTCCCTCCGACAAACTGGCCTTCTTAGCTCTATGGGGCTGCGTCGTCGCCACAAACCCGGCGCCACACATATCCAAGATGGTGGGAGAGAGTGTATGCATACAGTGAGATATTGTCGTGGTGCCGCGGGATCTTTTACCGAGCAGAAGTGGGGGTTGGACGGGTCCGAAAACGGCTCTTATGGTGGCATCTTTGCCCAAAACGGCGGCTTTTTCTCCAGGGGGTGGGTATGCGTGCTCGCGCGCGCGCGCGCGCTGGTGTTTGTCAGTGTGTTTGTTTGTGTGCGCGCATGTGGCCGGGACCCTGCACTTTCCTGTGGTGTATCATATGGCTGTATAGTGTCAATATATTTGTGTGCAATTCTTGTTTTTTGTCCCGTACACTTACCCGCTTTCCCTCCGACAAACTGGCCTTCTTAGCTCTATGGGGCTGCGTCGTCGCCACAAACCCGGCGCCACACATATCCAAGATGGTGGGAGAGAGTGTATGCATACAGTGAGATATTGTCGTGGTGCCGCGGGATCTTTTACCGAGCAGAAGTGGGGGTTGGACGGGTCCGAAAACGGCTCTTATGGTGGCATCTTTGCCCAAAACGGCGGCTTTTTCTCCAGGGGGGTGGGTATGCGTGCTCGCGCGCGCGCGCGCGCTGGTGTTTGTCAGTGTGTTTGTTTGTGTGCGCGCATGTGGCCGGGACCCTGCACTTTCCTGTGGTGTATCATATGGCTGTATAGTGTCAATATATTTGTGTGCAATTCTTGTTTTTTGTCCCGTACACTTACCCGCTTTCCCTCCGACAAACTGGCCTTCTTAGCTCTATGGGGCTGCGTCGTCGCCACAAACCCGGCGCCACACATATCCAAGATGGTGGGAGAGAGTGTATGCATACAGTGAGATATTGTCGTGGTGCCGCGGGATCTTTTACCGAGCAGAAGTGGGGGTTGGACGGGTCCGAAAACGGCTCTTATGGTGGCATCTTTGCCCAAAACGGCGGCTTTTTCTCCAGGGGGGTGGGTATGCGTGCTCGCGCGCGCGCGCGCGCTGGTGTTTGTCAGTGTGTTTGTTTGTGTGCGCGCATGTCGCCGGGACCCTGCACTGAGAGATAGAGAGGTCTAACTGTTGGCCTAGTCGCCTTTTATTCTAACAGCTAAGCACCTTCTGTACTCGTGGCAGTTTCACTGAAATAACAACCAATCAGAAAGGCCCACTCCTAGCCCAGAAGTGCTGTAGCATATAAAAGCTTTTTCGTGTTATCTTCTCTGAGCATATAAACCTATCTAAAAGCGCGGGAAATCGACACCCCCCTATTTTTTATTCATGTCTGTGTCTGTTTCCACTCCAGGGTTGCTTTCTCCCATCAACAGCAGCAGCAGGATAGGTCTCCACCCCCACCCTCCACCCTAACAAACACCTGCACACAGGTGGCCTAGATGCTTTACAGTCTGTGACACACCTGTCGTGAAGGTAAGATGCTGCTTGGGTATTTATTTGAATCTAAACATTCTTGCAGTTCATCAGACAGTAGTTTTTTCATGCATGTATGTTTGGTTGGGTTTTTTTTTTTTTTACTGTCCAACGTTTCCTTTCAAACACATACACACCCTCAGCACACTGGCATGTAGGGAGACATTCATGCAAACACACACAACTCATTCATACATGCCAACATATATATGTATATATATATATATATATATATATATATATATATATATATATATATATATATATATATGTATCTATATATATGAATATTCATTCATGCAGATAGACGACCTGCATGCACAGAATGGCAGACACAAACTGCTACAAACTTATACCCATTTTTACCACTCCCCCTCCCCCACTGTTTTGTTCTTTGAATGCTCACAAGTAGCAACAAAGTCTGTGATAATAGCAAAACGTGTCTAGTGCTGCTGTGAAGCACCTTAAGTCAGACCCAGTGCATTTCTCTTCAGCATAGGAAGAACTGTCATCTTTAAAGTCTTTCTGCAAAAAACTAGGCAAATGGACCAAGAAGGCAGACAAAAGACTATTGGACCAAGGCAGAAGCAATGAGTGAGATAGAAAAGAGAATTTGAAAAGAGGATTAGCAGAGAATTTCCAGAAAGTAGTGATGCTATCTATATTGATACCTTTCCCCCCCCCCCCCCCCCCCCCCCCCCCCCCCCCCCCACCCATTTATACCCACTGGGAGATCTGTCCATCTAGTAGACACCTAAGCAAACTGCCGCCAACTTCTCTTTCACAGAATGGGGTCACATTCCCAACTGGTCCTAAATTCAGCCACCAATCACAGCAAGGCAGCACCTTGTTTGAAAATAAGGTGGGCCACCCACCCCCCTCCCATGAATTTGAATTTCAAAACAAACCCGTGCTGTTTTATCTGCCACGCTGATAGATCTAAAATGAGGTCGGCCACGCTGGGCTCCTGTGCACGCACGCATGCATGCACGCACACGCACACACCACAGACACGTCCCCACACTGCTGAGGGAGGGATAGCCTAATGATCAGAACATTGTGCTGGCAATTTGACGACCCAAGTTGGATTCCCGTGGAGGTGATTTTTCTCCTGGAGTTAACATCAGTGCTGACTCCACTCTCCCCCCCAAAATCTTTCGGATGAGACTGTAAACCGAGGCCCCGTGTGCGAACGCACGCAGAACATCTTGCGCACACGTTAAATCCTGTTCCGCTTTTCGTAAGAGTATGCCATTGTGTGTCGGTGGGAACAGATGACAATTATTTACGCAACTGCATACACACGGGGACTGGACGAAAAAAAAGCACATGTGTGCTTATACTAGTATCCTCGATATAAAAGAATAAAATAGAAATAAATAAATTAGTTAATTAAAAATTAAAAAACACGTACACACACACACACACACACACACACACACACACACACACACACACACAGAGTACATTGGATTAATACATTCTCTTTCCGTGTAGGAAAAACATACTCCCTGTATAAGAAAGAAGTCAACTTCCTTAGGTAAAGTAAGATACTGAATCAGCGCTGGCATGCGACTGCTGAATGTGTTTGCGGTTGTATATTATGTGCATGCATGTGGCGGACACCCTGCACTTTGCTGTGCTGCATCCTTTTGTCGGTTATGATTATTTGTATGTGTAGTACAAGGTATAATTGCGTGCCATGTAGCAGCTTCCGTGTAGACAAGCTTGCTAAAGTCAAGCGGGAGCTGCCAACCTGGGGCTGTGGTGTCGCCACAAGACCGGCGCCACACATACGGAAGATGGTAGTGAAGAGTGTATGCATAGGGTACAGACTCTCTTGCTGCCATGGGCTCTGTTACCGTCCTAACTGCAAGCAAAATATCCCTGTCAGTGTTAAGAAAGTCTTTATCAAGTGATAGCTAGGCTACAAACTGTGACTTCGTGGTGTTTAGTCCAAGGGAAACTATTCGGAAACTTATATGTATTCCTGTACACCTTGTTATCTCCCTTTAACTGAAAGTCGTCTTGAATGTGTGTTGGGTTTTTTTTTTTTCTTTTTGTATGTGTTTTGACCTACCCCATGGTAAAGCGACCTGTGTTCTTTGACTTATTTTATCTATTCCTTTATATGATTTTGTACACAGTTAGATTCAGAATGCTGGAAGAAATATTACTTTTTGCGAATTCAACTGATTTTATCCATTGGATTAGATGGTGGGTATTTGTTAGCATACATCAGTTTCTTTTTTCTTCTTCTGTATTTTTTATATAGTTTTTAATGATTAAAAAAAAAGCATCTCTGAAAAAAACTTGTGAAAAGAGTAGACATAATATTTGTTGATCAATTAAAATAGTCATTTTTCTCCTCACCTCTCTCTCTCTCTCTCTCTCTCTCTCTCTCTCTCTCTCCTCTCTCTCTCTCTCTCTCTCTCTCTCTCTCTCTCTCTCTCTCTCTCTCTCTCTCTCTCTCTTCCTACCCTGCCCATTCCCCTGCCTTAGTTTCATGCCAATCTGAAAATGGTTTCCTATCAAACTTTCTGATGAGCTGCCCTGAAGTGGGAACGTGTCAGCTGAGACCAGTGGGCAGACCTCCTGCAGGGTGACAGGCACAGGAGAAGATCTGGCACTGCCCCATATACCCAATGATTATGGCCAAGGAACGCAGAAGAAGCATTCGAAGAAGAAAAATGTAAAGCAGAATGCAAAGAAGAAGAATGCAAAGGATGCAAAGAAAAGTTAACAGAAGAATGCAAAGAAGAAAACAAAGAAAAAGAAGAAGAAGTATGCAAAGAAGACGAAGAAGAATGCAAAGAAGGAGAAAATGCAAAGAGGAAGAAGAAGAAGAATACAAATAAGGATGCAAAGAAAAGAATAGTAAGAGGAAGAAGAATGCAAAAAAGAAGAAAAAGAATGCAAAGATGAAGAATGCAACGAAGAACAAGGGGAAAAAATGCAAAGAAGAAGAAAAAAGTGCAAAGAAGAAGAATTGAGAAAAAGGAGAAAAAAAAAAGGGGAAGGAGAAGAAGATGAATTCATTCATTCATTCATTCATTCATTCATTCATCTTTATTTTTCAAGGGTTACAGAGTAAGTATTACGTACTTTTTTTCATCCAGCCTTTGCCCTGATCAGGGAATAAAGCTGAGAAACCCCCTCCCTACCCCTACATACCAGCATCACCAACAGCAGCTGGATACACAGATAATTATTCATATTTTTAAACAAACGTAGGTGGGTGTGGGTGTGCGTGTGTGTGAGCGGGAAAACAAGCAAAGTAGGCATAAAAGGGAAAAACCACACACTTGAAAAAACAACAACATAAAAACCATTTAAAAACAAAAAGCTACATAAAAACACATCTCTATATTCAAATGGTAAGAATACAATTTCAATCCAACATAAGAACCAAACACTCCTCTCCATAATAAGTCTAGGATAGCATGTGTGAAGGTGGAAGATGGAAAGGAAAGGAGAGAGAGAGAGGGGGGGGGGGGGGTTGAAAATTCCTATATCGCTGTCAATATGGCTGCTGATCCGCGTGCTTCACGCGCTAAATGCCAGTGTTCACCCATAGAGGGCGCAGGGAAACTGGAGTTTTGTCCAGTAGCTCCCCTGACTTCACTGAGCATTGGACACATTGAAGGCGACCACTGCACAGGTGTCAGTGGGTGCTGTCGCTGCTTTGCCGTTTTCACCTGAACCTACAGGTAAGTCTTCTGAACTGTTTATGGTGCTGGTGTTAGTTTTCAGGGTTAGTATTTCAAGTAAAGTATGAGAAAGTCTCGAAGCATAGGCAGCTTTGCAGAATGGGAAGTCCTTCAGATGAGGCTGATAAACCCACACCCTGTGTGCAAGCCTACGCAGAACAGAACGTCTTGCTCACAGGTTTGAACCTGTTCCATTTTTTGTATCGGTAGGAATGGGTGGCCAAATTTGACAAAACTGCAAGCTTACAGAGACTGGATGCTAAGAAAAGCACGCGAGTTCTTTTTCAAATACCCTTGAAATAATTTTTTTTAATTTCTGAGAACCAAGACTAAAGCATTTCCGTTTATTTTTTTATTTTCAAAAAATTTAATTAAATAAACGGAAACACTTTAGAGACACTTTACAAAACTGAAGTGGTAGAGATACTGGTCATAATGGGAAAGTGTTCCGTTTGTCCCCCCTCTGTGGTTATCATTATGTCAGGATGCAGTCACGTGACTATGGTCTTCTGGTCCTCAGCTAGAGCTCTGAGGTTCACCAGCGGTGAGGTTTCTGCTATGCCGCTGTCTTTTGCCCGCCATGAAGGTCGCCACATTCTGACTTTGAAGATGGATGATTAACATCACCAGTGTGCTTGTACCTTTTGTTGTATTTTTCATGTCGGTACTGCTGCTTCTGTTCCTTTGTTTCCAAGGCTTTTTTCTGTTTTATTTTCTCTGTCTCCCTTTCTTGTTTCGTTATTCTTTTCCTTTAAAAATCTTTTTTTTAATCTTAATTTCATTTTCGCCTCTTGCCTTTCTTGCTTTTGACCTGTTCTTTTTGTGATTTGGTCTTTCCTTCTTTTTTTTCTTATTGTTCTCGCGTATTGCTTTGACTAAACCTGCCTGCCTGCCTGTCTGTCTTTCTCTCTCTCTCTCTCTCTCTCTCTCTCTCTCCTGGAATCAAATTCCATACCCCTCTCTCTCTCTCTCTCTCTCTCTCTCTCTCTCTCTCTCTCTCTCTCTCTCTCTCTCTCTCTCTCTCTCTCTCTCTCTCGTCCTTTTTCGTTTCTCCTGTCTTTCTTTCTGTTCTCCTCTCTAGTGTATTTTTCTTGCACTGTAACACAGAACCGTCAACCAGCAAGCAACTACACATGTATGCAGGCCGGCAAAGCGAAATGTCGAGAAACGCTAAACAGCAAGGTGAAAAAAGCCAGCCAGTTAGCCAATCAGTTAGCCAGCCAGTGATGAAAAAAACGAAAGAAAAAAGTTAAAAAAAAGAAAAGAGACAAAACCCAAGTGACCCCCCTCAAAGCTGATGCCCCATGACACACATGAAAACGAACTCGGCTCAACCACGGAGGGTTTTAGAACTCTTGCCAAGCGGACATTTTCATTTCTGAATTGACAGCGACTGAGACCAGATCCTTTGTGTGGACATGCATGCAGAAAATCCACACCATGCATCATGGCTATGCTCCATAGTGCCATTTCCGCCCCGAAACTACAGGTAAGTGTGTGAGTGTGTGTGTGTGTGTGTGTGTGTGTGTGTGTGTGTGTGTGTGTGTGTGTGTGTGTGTGTGTGGATTTGTTTTGTTGTTCGTGATTGTTAAACGTCAGAAATAAAAACATAATTTTTAAAGGGTGTAGTAGGGGGAGGGAGGGAGGATGTGCATACAAGGTTATAGAAAAAATTCGCTTAGATCATTATCATGGTGGGGAAGGGAGGGGGGAAGATTTCCATGTGATCCTACTCCTGTTAATTTCTACTTTATAAAAAAAAAATCAAGTATAACGTAATAATCACTCGAGCGCTTTTTTCATACGGTATCCGTGCGCATGCAGTTTTGTCAAGTTTGTCAAGCACCCGAATTTTATCTATTCCTTGGTCAACTATTCCAGATAGATATTAGTTTGCAGTCACTAATGCATGCAGTGTTACGGGAAGCCAGTTTCCTGTACTCCAGTAAGGGTGAGGTGGGAAAAGAAAAGCCTTGACATGAATTTTGATTTTATATTCATAGGCTTATTCTTCTGTGTAGATACTACTTTGTGTTCATTAACTCTATTCGTAAATTATTCAAATAATTGTTTCTGACGGTTTTTGGCTGTAAAAACTGGATGCAGTATTCCACTGCACTGCATCTTCCTGACATTTTTTGTTTCGTTCCTTGGATAGAGCTAGGAGGTTCTGCATAGAGAGATTTTTGCCAGGCGACCGTTTTCATTCCGCCATTCTGGTAGCCTCATTTTGGCTACGAAATGTCTAAACATGACGCCAATGGTACACGCAGGGAACGTGTGCACGCATGCACACGCGAGCATATACGCACGCATGCACACAAACGTGCATGCACACACAAGCATTCACACACACACACACACACACACACACACCACACACACACACACACACACACACACACACACGCGCGCGCGCGCGCGCGCGTGCGCGCACACACTTTTTCTCTCTTTTTCTTTCTTTTTCTCTCTCCCTTTCTCTTTTTCTGTCTCTCCCTTTTTCTCCCTCCC